>JAOTRS010000022.1:4138336-4159079 GCA_028565755.1 Dinotopterus cunningtoni
AATGTCATTTTGTTTCCTGATTCTGAATTTTGACTGGAAAATTGCCTGAGAATTAAAAAGTTTGATTTTACATGCTTTCATGTGGCTTGCACTGCAGTGTTATTCAAGTATGAATTGACATCAGATGGTGGGGTTTTATTTTTCTCTGGTTTTCTTAGTTTTGTGCGCAAGACATCGTGGGTTTGCATCAGTGCACTCATTCTAATTTCAAAGGCATCAGCTTCTTTAAATGGTAAATATCAGAATTTTGAGGACTTAAGAATAAGTCACATAAGAATTTCACTGAAGTCTAATTTTTCAAAAATTTGAGATATTCAACAATAACACAAAAAGCTGGAACTTTTCTCACAGATTTTGTAGTTCCTCAATAAAAGGTTAGGTTAAATGTTTCATGATCACCGTCAGCATACTTCCTTTTCATCAGAAGTAAGAGGACTGGAGAATCGGGAGAATGAGAGCCAGGTTATAAGGAAAGACATGGTTTATTAACACATGATTCACAAACAGCTGGGCTGTTCTCTAGTTTAAATGGAAATGTTAGAGAAGACTGTTGTGTGTGTATGTGTACATAATCTCAGTGTGCTTGACTTTGTCAGACAGTTTCTATTTAAGTGATTTCTTGATTCAATAGGTCTGGCATTAATCAGGCCTGGGTGTCGTAAGTGAAATTTAACTTGGCTTTCCAGAAAATGCGTTTAATCACACTTCATTCAAAATTTACCAAGGGGGTGGGCAAATGTTTTTGTTTTTTTTTTTTTCACATTGGACCAGGCAGGTTTGGACAGCTTTTTTTCTTCCTTAAATTAAATCATTTAAAAAAGACATTTTGTATTTAGTCAGGTTATATCTTTGTGATACTAAAATTTGTTAGATCTGAATCATTTTAGTGTGACAAATGTGCAAAATGAGAAAGGGGGCAAATACTTTTTCATGGCACTTTGAGATTTTGTCCGAGGCTAAGACAGGAGAAAAACATGAGCATGGACAGTAACTCCTTGCACAGAAAACCGATTGTGTAAATCATGAGTGAATTAAAGCCAGTTACAGAAATCACATTAAATTAAATAGATCTTAAAATAAATAAATCATGTATCCAATACCAAATTGTATCAATGGAAAAAAAAAAAAATTAAATAAAAAGTTGCATCCAACTTGAGAGTAGATAAAGCTGTTACAGAATGTGATGATGAAGGAAATTTGTCTTGAAATAATTAGCTAAACTGTCATTCTTTACTTAATTAAAAATAAAATTTAATTTGATGTGGTAGAAAGGAATCCAATATTTCAGGACTCGTTATAGAACAATGTTTCCAAGTGGCTCTGTATAACACATGTTAAAGTTCACCCTCCTTGACTCAATGATGTCTTACTCCTCACTAAGTGAATGTTGAATTGATACTAACTGGACACTAGAGGGCAGGGCAGGGCATGTCCAAAGCATAATACTACAGTAGAAATAAGTAGAAATAATTTGTCTAATTTATCCATCATGATATTTCATTTTGCTATAAATATTTTAGTATGGTGTTAAAACCTTATGCCTGGAAATGTGCAATTCAGGATTAGCTGTTAAGAGCAGAGTAAACAATGACACGAACATGTCAGTGTGTTAGTGTATATGGATGAGTACTCCAGGGTTATGGTGTCTGGTGACCCAGAAGGGTCTGAGAGGTCTCTGATATTTCTTTTTCTTTCATTACAGTGGTAGAAAGCACAAATCACTATCATCAGTTAAATATTCATTGTTAAATAATTTATTCATTTGTCTGGTCACTTGAATAGTATTATAGCTTCATTTTTAAAACATATTTTTTTATTCATCTTGTATACCGCTTATCCTGTACAAGGTCGTGTGGGGCCTCGAGCCTATCCTAGAAGACTCCGGGCACGAGGCAAGGTACATACACCCTGGACAGGGCGACAATCCATCGTAGGGCACACGTACACACACACGACAGGCAATTTGTGAACATTAAATAACTAAATAAGCCGGAGGAAACCCACCAAGCGAGGGGAGAACATGCCAACTGACAAATTTGGCTGACTCTTTAAACACAATAAATCTGAGCAGTTGAGGATTTGGGCTCTTCCCTTAGTTTCAGTGTGTCCTTGCTCGCTGGAGCCTATAATGTGGTCTTCTAATGTTGCAGCCAAACTACCTTAAAGTAAAAGCTCTGAGATTCTTTTTTGCTCACTATTGTGTGTTAAATAGTAGTTATGTGAGTTACTGTAGCCTTTTTTTGAGCTCAAAAGGTGGTTTCCTCTAACCTTTCATCAGCAAGGTGTTTTATCTTGCATAACTGCTGCTCTTTTTTTTTTTTGTCAAGTTGTGCAAGTCTGCAGCATGGTGGCTTAGTGGTTAGCACTGTCGCCTTGTACCTCCAGCATCCTGGTTCGATTCCCACCTTGGGTCTGTGTGAACGGAGGTTGCATGTTCTCCCTGTGCTTGATGGGGTTTCCTCCGCATACTCCAGTTTCCTCCAACAGTCAAAAAACATGTAGATTAGGCTAACTGACGTAGTATGTGCCTTGCGGTGGATTGGCACCCCGTCCAGGAGGGTATCCTGCCTTGTGCCCTAAGTCTCCTTGAATAGACTCCACCTGTGTACAGGATGAAGCAGCATAGATAGACAACGAATGAGTGAGTGAGTCAGTGAACCATACTATGGTTAAAATCAGGCAGGGGTAGCTCAGTTAAAAAGGTGTTAAGGTACTGATCGAAAGTTCCCAGGTTCAAACCGACAACCACCAATTTGGCATTAAACCCTCAAATGTTCAGATCTATATTGAGATAAAATGTAAGTCGTTCTGGATAGGGGGGTCTGCCACATGCTTACTCACTTATCCTGTATACAGGGTCGCAGAGGGCTGGAGACTGTCCCAGGAGCCTTAGGCCACACATTATGCCAATCCACTGCAGGCCATACACATACAGTACATACACTCATTCACGTACTACGAGCAATGTGGGAACGCCAATTATCCTAACCTGCATGTCTTTGGACTGTGGGATCAAGTACACCAGAACATGCAAACTCCATGCACATAGACCCTGAATCAAACAATGCCAAATGATGCAAATTTAAAGGTTACATTTTCTGCATTCTGATATTGAACATTAAACTCTCGACCTGTATCTGCATGAAGGCGATTGGCTCATTGGGTAACTGCATGAAGGTACAGGTGCAGTCAGGCCTACAGGTGTTCTTCTAAACATCTCCTGTGGAAAGTGAGGAGTGTACATTGCAAGATCGAGATTTGGGACGCAGCCCGGTTCAAAGCGTCCAGCTCCGGGGCTCGCGCTTTCGCCGGCCCGCGTGTCTCGTGCAGCAGGTGGCGCGCGCGAGCGCCGTTTAAAAAGCCCAGCGAGTAGCGAGGTAGCGCGTGACACCGGCACTGTGCCGCGGCGGCTCGAGCTCGCACGCGAACCGAGAGCGAACGGCGCGCGACGAGAAGCGCGCGAGACGAGGCAAAAGGCAGACGCCGTTTTAAAACAAGAAGTTGGCGAAGTGACGCTGCGCCGCGAGCGAGGCGCGTGCACGCCGTCCGAGCTGAGAGTCCGCAAGGTTACCGAAGTGCAGCCAAAGAAAAAAAAGAGGAAAAAACACACACAGGAAAGAAACTCCACACGGGATGTTCGGTGTTTCTTCGTCCGTTACGGTTTAACGGTTTTAGTATAAAGTCTGGGTTTGGACGCTTTCTGTTCCTCGCGCTAATTTCCGCGGATAATTAGGACGCGTCCGGATTCGACTCCAGGGTCTCTGAGTGTCTCTCTCTCTCTCTCTTTCTCTCTCTCTCACACACACACACACACTCTCTGTCTCTGCGGTTTCTGCAGTTCCCGCACTGAAAAGGGGGCAATGAGAGACCGTTAATTTCTGTCATTCTGCCTTGACAACGAAATGGGGTGAGTGAAGTGTGTGCGTGCGTGTGTGTGTATGTTTTAGTGCCTGAGGCAGGAGAATGCTGTATCTGTAGCATTTCTCTTACAAAATCCCAACCAGTGTGACAGTTTTTTTTTTTTGGTTCTTCAGTCATCATACAGGTGTGTGCATGCGTGTCAGAAACACCTGAGATATTAATCTTTATGCAGTAAGTTTGCACAATGTTTCATTAATTAACAGTATTATTGGTTATTTCAGAAGCTTTCATGAGTCTATAGATGAGTATATCTATATTTCGTTCTGCGCTTAAGAAGACACTTGTTGACTTGCAGGCTTTCTCTGGGAATCAATAAACAATTAATTCATTCATTCACTCATTTTCCCTCCCTTGCTTATCCACGAGCCTGTGCCAGGGAGCTCAGGGCACACAAGGCAGGGGACATCCTGGATCGTTGCAGGGCACAAGGACGGGCACTCTCGTACACATCCCTACACCTGATCGTACACTACACACACTTTGGATTGTAGGGAGAAACAAAACCAGCGTATGTGGAGGAAACCCACAAAGATTAAGGAGAAAGTGCAAACTTCACTTCACACACAAACAGGCAAGGCGAGATTCTAACCACTGACCATGGAGGTGTCGAGGCAGCTGCGCTAAATGAAAATAATGCAAGGTAGTCTTTAATAACGTCTTCCAGGCAGAAACTTCAGTTAACATTAAACATCACAGAAAACTGGGTGATTGCTAATGAGAGGAGATGGCGTAAAAAAAAAAATCCTGAAATGGCACGAGGAAGAAACCTTGAGAGGAACCAGACTCTATACTGAGTATGTTCCTGGGATGAACGCACCTTTATGTTTATATGTAGGTTCAAGTCTATCATTCCAGACGAGATTATCTTCTGAAATGAAATTGGACTGGTGTTGTTGCAACTGTGCATAAAGAATTTATCAGTATGCAACTGTAGAATGTAACTGATGCTACATGAGCAAAATGGCACTTATCACATAATGCGACATCCGTGTCATAGTGGCTTTCTGATGCGTTGCACTTTTATTGTCGTTTGTGTAATGTGAGATGTTTTCACTTTTTAGGTGTTTATGTAATTGCATTAGTGGATGCACTAGTAAGTGTAGTTCGGTCATATAGAGGGGATGGTGTTATAATTGGATAAATAGTTACTATTGTTATTAAGATATGTTTTAAGCAGTAGCCTTTGGCATAAGGGCTCTTGAGTGAGAGTAATATATTTTAAAGTGAAACCTTCCTTTTTATCATGGCACTTTTGTTCTGATTGCAGAAAAAGGTCCTCATCTGTACAGTAAGGATGTTTTCGACCCACAGAGAAAGGTAAGCCACAGTCTCATACGCCCAGTAACCATCCCTCCTTCCCATCCACCCCATCCCCAAACTGCCTAAACCACCTCCCCATCCAGCTCCTTACATTTGTTAGCAAGATTCACGTTACGTTACGTCCCTTTGCAACACTATCGAATGCTTGGCCCTGAAGCGAAGTGTGATGTATTCATAAAATATTCACAGGTATGCCATTTCCACTTTGCATTTGGCCAAGTTTCATTTCTCAAATCTGTTTTTAACTGTGCCGCGGTACTTAATTAAGCCCATCCGGAAGAGGCGCATTACGTCTGGAGGGATGGGAGGGGTGCTCATTCTTCACCAAGTTCCACCGAAAGGTCATGGGATTTGGTATAAAAAGCCAAGCGGCATTTGCCGTCAGCGTAGAGCCTTGTGAAAAGTCTGCTTTATGATTTGTATCAACTCGGGTGTTTAATAGACTCGACCTCAAGTCCAGACAAGCTTAACATTGCTCTGGATAACAGCAAGAGTGCATCAGGTTAATTAGATCAGGCTTTCTCACTGCTCTCAAGGTGAGAGAGAGGCTTGCATGGCCTCATTTCTAACCGAAAGGCGCCACTCGTCCTTCACTTGACCTCGCGCGTTAAAACCGAGGACCTCAGACAACCTCGAGGTTCATTCTAATGCAGCAAAACTTGCTTCACCTAAAGTTGCTCGTTTAAGATCATTTAGGTGGTTAACGTGATTGATGAGGTACTATAGGCAACATGGGAGCAGAGCAATTAAACAGGAGACGTGCTGTAGAAATATAACATTTAAAATGTGGTTTGAACACTATAGCTTTACTGCATACAAAAGTCAGTTTGATGTAGAGCATTTTATCTGTCACATATGATGTATATAGTGTCAATATCAACCCTCAAATACCCCCTACTTATGCAGTGCTTCAGTTCAGCTCGTCTTTCTGCATTCTACAAGCGCTGAGCAGCTGTAAGCAGTTTTATCAAGAGGCTGTTTGCTCAGTAACATTTGGCAGTAATTGCTTCATTAGGAATGTATATATCTGGCAATAAATCAATGACATTTGTAAGCAGTCAGAGGGTAAACCTTGTCTTTTGATGGCTACATCAACACACACACACACACACACACACACACACACATTCACATGTCCACACACGAGTTACTACTCAAAGACCTGTTTTTAGAAATAGGGTTTTTGGCATGCAAAGGAAAATCAGGAGGGGGTCCTGGACAGTCATTTGCGAACAGCACGCCATTAAAGGGGCGCAAGTGAGGAGGGTGAATTACCTTGCTTTCTGAATTCTGAAAATGAAGGAAGGAGCAATGTTCTCCATGGAGTAGGAAGCTGAGTGACCCTATTCCCTGAGCAGGTAGCAGACAGAATGAGTCTCAAGATCCCCACCATAGGTTGGTCAGGGTGGGCCAGGAGCTGATCATTCCAACTCTGGTTCTTCAACCTCCACTCCACTGTTCCAAGACCGGCCTAAGCAGGAGATGTTCTGCTGAAGGTTTTGTAAGGTCAGGAATAAATAATACAGGTGGATGCAATTGCAGATCTCCTTTTATCACAATTGTAAAGTTGTACAAAACAATAACAAAGCTTGGGGCACGAACACTAACTATGAACTGTGTGCATGATCTACGTGTGAACACAATAGACACCGGTGCAAAGTAATCTGGTTTCAATCAGTTTGCCTATATATACAAGTTCATAATGGTGTTTTTATGTTTGTTTGCGTGTGGCAGCCTTGTGTTTTATATATACTTGTATAATAATTTTATTGTATATAAACACTGCGAACCAGTAAAAAGTGTGAACTTTGACTTATGCCTTGTATCTAAAGTGGCAGAACACTTCGAACCAGGAAACTGGAATTTTTTTTTGTGGTATTGGCCCATGAACTAGAACCATTAGAGCTATTAGACAGGCCTGGAGTACTGTTTTTGCTGGTTGTAAAGCAAAGATTAGCATTTTTTATCCTGTAGAAATGCCCCAGGATCATGCTGCCTGTCTAGTTTTTGTCATTAGTCTATTAAAATGAAAAGCATGTTTAAATGAGAATGCTTTTGTTATTGCAGAGAATATGATGTCGATTAACTCTTATCAGTAATTTTTTTCAAATTTTTATGTCCATGCTGTAGTCACTTTTACTTTAGTCACTGACTATTCCAATAATCTCTCTTAAATAAATATATAAATAAATACAGAAATAGCATAAAGCTCAAAAAGTGCAAAGTTATTTTTGGGTGCGTAGACAAACCCACAAAACTTGCACTTTCTCTCTATACAGTGTTATCCAGTTTTTGTTTTTTTTTTGTTTTTTTTTTAAACAAGTTTGATAGATGTCTGATAATGTGATAGACACCTGATGTGTGACTCACTGAAGAACCCAAAGCAAGGTGTGAATGTGAGCTCCGGGTCGAGCGGCATCCCAGAGACGTGGCCAGGGCATGGCGATCTCATCAGAATGGCACTGTAATCATTTCAGCGATTTGTGTGTGTACTTGCCCATGTGTCAATGTCAGGGCTGGAGGGCACTGTGTGATACGAGACACCAGCAAGGATTACACTGAGATGAGAAAGAGAATTAGATTGCTGCTGATCAGGCACTGTGCGGACTGTAGTAAATGAGTCTGGCTTTGTCGGTCAGAGGTGAACAAATCGGAGACACCCTGCTTCATGCTGACTTTTGGAAAACACTTCGTATGCATGATTTGTTAGAGCGGTGTGATCTAATTGTGAACAGAATGATTTTAATAGAGATGCGGACATGTAACTCTCCTGATAGCTCAATATTCACAGTTTGTGAACACATCATTAAACACATCGAGAGAATATAGAGACATTTGGCAAATTCAAATAATATTTTTTTTTAGAGATGGTTTAAAAAAAAATATATTGTAAAAAAATAAAAATAAATAAAAAACTTCCACGATTGTGTTGAAATGCATGTGTTGCCACAGAGATTTCTACACTGCTTATCCTATACAGGCTTGTGGGGAGCCTGAAGCCTATCGCAGGAGACCTTGGGGTTGAATGGCAGTTAGTCTAAACTGCATGTCTTTGCACTGTGGGAGGAAACCGGTTTTTCAATCCAGAGGAAACCTATTAAGCACGGGGGGAACATGCAAACTCCATGAACACAGAGGTGGATCCGAGGTGGATCTGCATCTTGTATCTAAAGTGTGAGAACTTTTCGAACCAGGAAACTAGATTTTTTATTTTATTTTTTTTATTTTTTTTATTTTGTGGTACTGGATCATGAACTGGAACTATTGGACCCCTTGACTCCACCGTGCCGCCTGCTCCAAGATAAATTATTAACTAATTTATGCCTAAATGTTTGCATTTGATTAGCATTTGCTAACATTTTGCAGTTCCTCTATAATCCTATAGGTGGTGCACTTTAAACTATGTGTGATAGAATGATAGAAAAAATGATATGCTAAGTTTGTTTAGAATTGTAATACAAACTGAAAAAAAAGTTAATACCAAATCTGGATATTTATAAAATCGTGATGCTTATAGAATCGTAATACAAATCAAATCGTAGGTTGTATGATATCGTATCAGGTGGTCCCTGGTGGACCTTACTAATCCTTACCAATCCTTACTATTTTTCTTAGGATATGAGGAGAGATTGGGTAGCTCATGATACCATGTTTAGTACAATGCATCCTAGTTTGTGAAAGAAGCCTGCAGTTAGTCATTACACCTATAAAAAAAGGGCCATCTTTATAATATTGAGCAGTCATCCATTATGGTTATAAAACCTTTAGTCTGTTTTATATCCATAGCTTTTAAGTATAGAGTGTGTTCCAGAACTAAGTGTTGGAGTTTGTTGTAATGGCTTATTTTTCGAACTCTGTTTCCAAAAGCATTGTGTTCTACTTGCTCATAAATGCCAGTGTGTCAAGGCATGCCTTCATCTAACCAAGATGTGGCTTGATATCGAGTGAGTAAATTCAGTCAGAATGTCCAGCAAGGATTTGTAGGTGACTGCTGGATGGATTCAGTGCTCTGTTTACTATTCTGTTTTTTTTTTTATGGCAAATTTCTTTTTAAGCTCTTCAAGTAATACACGATTAGAACATTTATGGTGTCTTTAAATGCCTGTGTATTGGCTGGTGACTTTTGCAAGATGACTCATCAGGCACTTAACCTCAATGTGTTTTAATACTACTGTAGACCTTTTATAATGTCAGCTATCTGCCATGTTGTAATGTCAGATATAGTGCGTTTTAAAAAATAATGACATTTTTCTTGCTCTGTGTCAAAAAACTTTCATGACTCATGCTCCGGTCATTCTGTTAAGTAAGTTTGAGTAAGTTTAAACTCGATTTGATGAGCACTTTGTCTCGGATGGTGGTAAGTAAATGAATTGTTTATTGCAATCAGATGTTCATCTGTTTTATTTTTAGCAAATAGGTACTTGATTGTCATTCATGTCTCGGCATTTTCCATCTTGTCATCAACCAAAGTAGTTACATTAAATGACATGCTAACTCCATCAGGGAGCGGTAAACATGAGCTCTGAAATATGCAGTCTTTTCTCTCCTTTGGATTGATTTCTCTGTCCCGGGTGAAGTGCCAGTAATCCCAGATCCATCTACTTTCTTTGATATTCTATCAGGAAAGAAACACTTCCATCCCCCTGACTCGGTGGGGTTCCTCTTTTTTTATTTTAAAGTACAGATTATAGTGACCTTCCATTTCTTATTCTGGCCGAGTTGAATCCGGCTCCCTGTTGACACTGACTTTTGATGAGGTTTCAATCTTTCCTAGAGGAGCTAGCCGAAGCAAGGGTACTGCTCTGAGACCTTCAAATATTTACCCTGTAACCAGGAGACATGCACCACACAGTCACATGGACAGGGACAGAAAGGGCAGAAATGACCTGGACCAGGATTAGGAGCCTATTAGTCATTACTGCGTTGCATTTGTTAGTGTGACTCTGTGTGTATACTTTATGTGCGCATGTTACATGTTAAATTCATAATTTGATTTTCATTGTGATGCAGCACTTTTTTTTTTTTTTTTTAATTAACATGACCTTATTTGTTATTTCATGTAAGCTATGTACGCCTTAGTGCTGTTTAATGTAAGATCGCCATGTCACATTCCTCTATTAGCTGATTTAACCAAATCACCACTCAGAGGTGCTAACACTTGCATACACTTTATCGTTAATGTTGTCGCCTTGTTGAAGGTTAGTTAGTAAATGTATTTCTTTCCTTATGTTTCACAAGCCACTAACCTTACAACAGGATTACATCATTGAGGGCACAGCTGGATGGAAACACTGTCCATATTTAGGATTTCAGTTTCTGGTTATTTAGGCAAGACCTTGGGGCTGGTCTGCACTTTATACTGGGGAATGTTTGCCTTTACCTTGACTTTGTGCAAGGGTTTCACGTTAGTGTATGACATCTAAGATATCCGGAGGGTGCACAAATCAATAGACTGGATCCCTAAGACAGGCAGATTTCCTGTTCAGGCCATTTTTTTTTTCTCTCAACGCTATACTGTATTTTTAATGATCATATAGTTATTGACTGGCAAACAAGTAGGCTTAACAACCAGAGAAAAAGCAAAACCGTAATACTTGGGACAGAACTGGACAAAACTATCAGGTGTTTATAAGCATGGCACTATAGTGTAGCTAGGATTTAACTTAGTCATAACATCTTAATTTATGGTGGTACAATGTTTTTTGCTGATGTAATATTAGTGTGTGGTATTCGTTCCAAATCTTGTGACCTGCTGCACCTCCATCAGGAGACGGTACACCAACTTGTGCTAAAGCTGTTTTGATTGATTTTTGGGCATTGTGATTTTTTTTTTTTTTTTTTATTAATTAATTAATTAATTTATTTTATTCAATAGCTTTAAAGTTAACTGTTTGATTGTCTCAGGAAGCTGTATTTCTTACAGGTGTTGAAGTATTAAAAACTAAACTGCAACACTGCATAATTTGTGTTGTAGATTGCTTTGTATGGAACATGACATCTCAACAATATTCTTTTTTTTTTTCCTCCCTTCTTCTTCTCCACACTCCAGTCCAGTAGCTGGCAGTATTGCACCAGCTTTCAATAAATTTAAAAGAAGAACAGATGCAAAAAATGCTATTTGAGTATTTCTGCAAATAATCTTAACAAATGCGAGTATTTGCTGCAAAAGCTGTTTTTTACATGCTTGTTAGTTTGCTTAATTAAGTTTAAAAGTGTAAATTGACTAAAACGAAAAAACTGATCCAAAAAAAAAAATTAAATTGCATATTTGATTAAATAACAGATTTGTGCTATTTAGATTAATTAGCCACTCCTTACTAAATCAGGAATACACTGATAAAAATTTCACAAATCAATTAATCCATCATATAAGATACTGTATAGTGCCGTAAGCTATATCTAAGGAAAATAAACAAGCTTGAATAGATTTAAGATATGATGCTAGGATATAACGTCATGGCTCATAACTGAAACCGCGCAGATATGGTGTGTTACATTAGAAATTATTTAACAAGAGAGAATAATCATATTATTTGATTTCTTTTGTCTTTATGCACTTACTTAGAACTTGCAATATTTGATCACTGTATTAGCTATAGCATTAAGTTTCCTATGATTGGGGAACACACTGGAGTTACAGCATGCCTGTTGTGCTGGTAAATTACTTTATTATTTGTGTACATCAATATATGATGTACATAAAATTAATATTTAAAAACAAAGCCTGTTTTAATGCTTTAAATGCGTTTTTGTAAAGAGTAAGTACCATACTCATTTGCTTTTAAAGCTATAAATGAAATGAAAATGAAAAATGCAAAACTGGGCTTAAAATTAAAGACCATTATAAGCATAATGAGGTGTTCACAGTGGGCATATTGATTGAAATATATTTTATTCATATTAATGGAAAAGCGAATATACATTAAGTTCCTAAATGGAAGTAAAAGGATGATGCATATATGCATGACAATATCACTTAACGTCATGAAAGCGTGATTCATTATGCATATAAATTATTGTGCTAAAGTGTTTAGTATTATCTTTGTGTGTGAGAATATGCATAGTTATTATTCATTCCTTTAAATGCATACTTTTGTTCTGGTGTTCTGTCATTTTCTCTTTCTCTCATTTTCTAGGGAGCAGCCCATCTTCAGTACCCGAGCGCACGTGTTCCAGATCGATCCAGCTACTAAGCGCAACTGGATCCCAGCCAGCAAGCATGCAGTCACTGTCTCTTTCTTTTACGACGCCAATCGGCATGCCTACCGCATCATCAGTGTGGGAGGCACCAAGGTGAGCCAGCCGTCACTTCTTTTTTATTTATTTATTTATTTTTTATTAATGTGGGACCTGCTTCTCAGCCAGCCATTTCGAAATGTATTTTTACTACATCGCCTTTGAATAGCGAGGTGATGATTTTCAAATAGAATCAATATAAATTCACAGTTACCCAAGATGATGGAGACTCACTGTAACTCTGGTCCAGGATATTAACTCGACATGTGCGCACTGCTGAATCTTTGTTTCTATAGGGTTTTTTTTTTTTTTTTTTTCATTTATTTATTTATTTATTTTTTACAGCATTTAAATTGGATGAAATCATAAATTAAAGAATCTTGGTCTGCATTTGGTCCGAGGCATAGAAGCTTTTCTATCAAAAGCACAGTATCAGATTTCACCTTCAATAAAAGAGAAGAAAAAGTGGAGTTAGTGCTGAGGGATTTCGCTGCCCATTTGGCCGAGCGTTTATAATCAATGTCTGTTGATGGAGCGAATCTCCAGGCTTCTATGGCTAGAAGAGCAGCGTTCCAGGGAGAAGGATCCTGAGCGATGGAAGTGTTGATCAATGAGGAAAGGCACAGATCACCTATAGAATGCAGATCGTGCCTTTTGTGCAATGTGGATTTTTCAAGTTTCTAGTCACACATTTTTTTTAGCAGTGGAGAATGAGAGGGCAGGCAATAAGGCAATAATTTTTTTTAAAAAAGAACCTTTGTCATCTTTGTTCTATAAAATAGGGACACAACCTTTTAAGTGTACTTAAAAGGTGTAAGGTTTGATGTTAGGATTATCAGGTAGTGCATTCTTTTTAGATAAAATGTGTTATCTTGGTCAGGGTAGTGGTTGATTTGGAGGATATATCCCGGAATCTCCAGAAGCAGAAGGTGGGAATATACCCTGCGTAAGACACCCATCATTAACACGCTCAGGAGCATTTTATCATACCTAGTTCGTCCACCATGTTTATGGGAGGTTAAAAGGAGCTCTGAGAGCCTGGACGAAACTTGCACAGACGCAGGGGAAACGTGAAACTCCACACAGACAGTAGCCTGAGGACAGGATTGAACAGTGAGGCAGCAGTGTGCCACCAGGATGCCCTGAGTGCATTCACTGAGATAAAAATATCCAGTTAAGCCCTGTTTCATGGTCGGAAATGGGTCATTCATGAAATAGATAAAGTGGAGATATGGTGATATGAAGATGCAGAATATAGAAGATACCACAATAACCTACAATATAAGTACAACATTGATGTCATAATAAGGATGGTATTACACAACAACTTGGGTACAATGTATAATAAATACACTAGATGAACATGGGTGAATTAGCCCTGCTATTTAGTAAACCGTACACATTTATATTTGCCTTGTTTTCTTGTAGAGTTTTCAGGAATTAGTAATCTATGACTGGGTACTGTGTGTTTGTGGTGTTGTTGTTTTGCCCCCCCCCCCCCTACCCCACCCCTACAAAGCATTAACTGGTCATATGAAGGCTTACCGAAGTGTGTTACAGCTGTGCACTAAGTACACTCCCAAAGTGACCTACATTTCTTCATTTTATTCCACCACGAGTTCATTTCCCTTTTTTATCCTGCCAACCTGGTAATCTAGTCACAAGACCTTTAGCCAGAGAGAGAGAAAAGAGAACTTAATACACTCTCTCTAATGCATGCTTGGTTTAAAGAAAACTCCGTAGACGGCTTGTCTTTATCCCGATGTCCACATGCCTGCCAGACATGTGAAGACGGTGCTTAATTACACATCAATGTGGTCCTGTTGATATCAAAGAGAGAGGATGATTACAGAATTGAATGCACACTCATAACCCTGATGGTTCAAAGCCATTATTTGGGTCCAGACCTCGGGTTTGTGCTTTGAAAGCAAGACCAGATTTCGCATTTGCGATGCTGCGCTGCCGCCGAGTAGAAGCGTACACAAATAAACACAGCAGGCTACATCCTGCAAATAGATTGATGTGTTTCATGCACAAGTTTCAGAGAGAAAGTGTCTGAAATGTCAACTGAACTAGGACGGACCGAAAACTGTAATGTAGCAGATATTTGTAAGTCATTCCAATTCTGTTGAAACGGATGACGAAAAGCATAATTTTCGCAAACAAACCAGTCTTTTTGAAGGAGTGAAACCATCTGTCTACCTGTCAGTGTAGTGAATAGGACAGCAGGGAGGAATCGTTTCTGTAAAAGGGGTCTGTAAATGACTAAAAGGAAAATGACAGCATTTTTTTTTTTTTTTGGAGGCATGAAGATGTAGGAAAAGCACTAGCAGTAGTAGAGTGTAGATAGGTAGGTGGTTCGGTTGGTCTGATAGGGAGGTAGGTGAGTGGGTGGCTGATTGGAATGTTAAATTTGAGGGATAAAATCTAATATATTTCACCATGAAGTTCAGCATTGTATTATATCCCTACTGTATGTAAATTGTATAATTAGCATTATGTAGGGCAAACTGTTACACACACATACTGTACACTTGAGCCTCCAAACGCGCAACTGTTTGTGATTTCGAAGTTATATAATATACTGGATGTACCTGTGACTTCATTCACAAATTTAATTGCACACACACAAGCATGTTTTTAAAAATGTACAGCGCCATCTGTTTAATTTTGGAATTGACTAAAATTTTTACGTTACCGTGAAGTCCACAGAATAAAGGTGAGAGATCATATTTATTAAGTCAATTTCAATTGCACACTCGTAAGCATGTATTAAAAATGTACAGCGGCATCTGTTGAATATTGAGAAGAATAATTTTTTTTTTTTATGATATAAGGGCGTTTTCCATTTAAAATTCTGATTAGCATACACCAAATGCACCTGTGAAAACCACATTAAAATTCGTTCAGTAGTTTTTACGTGATACATGCACAAATATACAAACAAAAATTTCAAAAACCATCTTGATGTGTTCTATTACTCAGCTTGCGTCTCCCCAAATTATTTTTTCACAAAGATCTTCAATGTACAGAAACACTAACTTTACAGTTTTATTATTATATATTCTGTGATTTAATCCTCTGACTTCTTATGCTGTAACCTTTTCGTTTATAAACGCTCCACTAAACCTACAGTTCTATTGTCTGTCCTTTTTTTTTTTTTTTTTTTTACTTTTTACTTTTAGGTTCCTCTCGAAAGGCACTTGTACAATAAAAAAAAAAAAAAAACATTCCCAGCTTCATTTTTTTTCTACACTTTGTGTTCTTACAGTCATGGTGTTCTTGGTTCCAAAAACATCCAGAGTAATCTGTCCTAAGGTATTTTTTAAGCTAACTTGTTTATGCCAGCAATCCGTGCATATAAGTATTCAATTTAATTCAATTTTATATGTGTAGTGCTTTTAACGGTGGTCCCAGTCATTGTCGCAAAGCAGCTTTACAGAATTCACAATTTTTGGAAATGAATTGGAACATTTATGGAAAAAAGTATAGACTATAACTGTCAGTTTGTTCCTGATTAGCAAGCCAGGAAAAACTTCCAGAGATACCAAAACCTTGAGAGTAACCAGACTTAACAGGGAAGTCATCCTTCCCATCATTTGGGTGATAGAAGTATTAATTCCTGGAACAGATTATGATCTGATCCTGAGGAAATCTGATACATTTCTCCATCCATTACATACGTCCATAGCCCACTTACACATTTTTATACCAGCTTTGTAGAACTTGGTTACGCAAGTGTTAATCGATCAAACCTAAAAGCTGCCCTCTGTCTCTGCAGGCTATCATCAACAGCACCATCACACCCAACATGACATTCACTAAGACATCCCAGAAGTTCGGCCAGTGGGCAGACAGCAGGGCTAACACAGTGTACGGCCTGGGCTTCGCCACAGAGCAGCAGCTTAACCAGGTAAATCTCTCAGCAGTACAGTTTAATGCTCTCCATTCAACAGCCTTGGGGAAATCATTTTGCTCATGGTCAGCTGTGAAGTAAAGAATATTGTTTCAAACTACGGGTTTATTGCAAATTACAACACAACATGATTTGAATAATCTTATGTAATAATACACTTCTCCTGTAATGTGCATGCAGTTTAGATTTGATTTTACCTAATTACTTGTAAATTACATGACCAGTTATTTGTTAACTAGCTGAATATGGAGGCTACAGATGATAATTAAGATCACAATTTTAGCTAAAGCTGTATTCTGTATAATGTATTTCACATTTGTATTTTTTTTTTCTCTTAGTTTTCTGAACGCTTTAAGGAGGTCAGGGAAGCGGCTCGGCTGGCTAGAGAGAAATCACAAGACAAGATGGAGCTGGCTAATGCTGCCCTGAACATTGCAGCCCCACAGGTGCACGCTCACAAACACACAAATGCATACACACTTTAATGGACCGCTGATCAAATCATGCTAAAGAGTCAAAGCCATTGCAACATTTCTCTCTTTTATATTAAATGAGCGTGGGGTCAGTACTAAACATCAGCATGCCACAGCCATTCGTAGCTGGGAGTTCAGGAAAGGGTAACTGGCTCTGCTCTGGGGTGGCATATTCCCTGTCGATTAGAGAGACACAAGCCAGTTATAGACATTTGTTTGCTCACGTATACAGAGTAGGACAGCTCACGCTCTCCTCCAGACGTGTTCAGCATAACATGAGCCTGAGCAGTGAATTGTCAGGATTCTGAAAGCAGTCCGAAGAAAGTAATCGAGGCTTGACACGATCATTTTCATTTTCATTATTAGTTTTCTTACCACTGAGATAGACTAGACGGGTAGATTTTCTAAAGAAATTGTGAGTGGTGCTTGCTATGACCAAACTCGGGCCTTTCTACGGGATCAGTTGCTAAGGTGCACTAAAATGGTTGCTAGGGTGTGGCTTGACAGCTTCAGAATGATCCTGAGAGACTGATTGGTTGCCTAAGTAAAATGAGCCCACCCCCATGTCTCTATGATGATGGGATCCATAGTTGGGTTCAGTTTCAAAGTTCCTATGGAAGTTACCACAGCAGGAAATGCAACTGTGAGCACTTTCTGTTTCAATTGGGAGTACCTTCAACGTAATATGTCAATGGGGCAAATTTGGGCACCTCTTGTACCCCAGGGGTACAACTTACACCCTCTTGCGGTGAATGTTCTGACACAGCTTGCAAGCCTCTTCAAATGTGGTAAATTTTATATTTTACTCTGCGCTAGAATTCGTCAAAATTGGTCTCAGTGTCCAAGTCTATGGGATTTTTTTGGGCCCTCACCCCTTAGCCAAAGTTTGTACAGTAGAAGAACCAAGAAAAAGAAAAATAAGCCTGCAAGATAATACAAGTGGTGCTTTGCTTCACATGCACCACTAATTAATTACATATGAAAAGTTGATTTACTTTTTGTAGGAAGCATATTATGATATATGATATGATATGATATATGATATGATACTATATTAACAACCAGTCATTAAATAACCTAACGTTACTGGTTCTAAACCAGTATAGTGCCATGTATCCATGGAAGTACTGCAGTACTACCTAAACCTCGCCTCAGCTGGGTCGTTTATCTCACGGCAAAGAGAGAAAAATAGGGCAATGCTTAAAATTATACCATGCAGCCCTGCACCTTGGCTCAGAGTGTCTGTCTCCCACTGACGAAATCCGTTTTTATGTCAAAAGCATGATCGCAAGCAATTAAACAATCAGCAGGTTCCTCTACTAAATAAATAACACCACCCCTATCCTATAGTTCAATGCCTAAGGGCTTCCTGTGTGATTGATGTTTTATTTTTTACTTATTATGTTACTTTTTTTATATATATAAAAGCTCAGCCTAGTGACGTAGTTGGTGGAACATGTAATTGCATAAAATATTACAACTGTATAATTTTCACATCCTGAGAAACGTAACCACACTCCTGTGCCTGAAGTTTCATTCAACATAATTGACCTCTGTCTTTATTTTCTATAATGCTTTTCAACCGGATCTCTACAGTTCTCTCAGGTGAGTCACAATATGTATTGTCAAAATAAATAGCGATTATTTGTTAGAACTCTTTCCTTGTTGTACTGCACCACAGCCGAATTGTAAGGAGGTGTATATGTCCCCCAGTGCATCTTTTCAAAGCAGTGAGTGCAGCTTGGTTGGAAGGCAGCACTAATCGATCATGCCTCCCTGACAAGCATATAGACGGCATCTCGCACATCAGCATTGTCATTCTCTCCTCTCAGCAAACGTGCACACACGCAGTACCGCTGAGAGTCATGTAGTTCAAAAGTTCACAATGCTTATAGAGTATACACTTAGCATGTCACTCATGCAGAAAATTAGCCATAATTAGATCTGTCAGATTTCACTATGTTTTTACAGTTAACACTGAAGCATTTAATCTAACAAAACTAAGGGAAAGTGGCGCTACAGGAATAAGATAGCATTAAAATCAAACCCGGACGTTTGATTACGGAAAACAGAAAAACTCCTTTTATTTCTAGATATAATCCACTGGTAGACTAATGCACTAATCCCAGTGTTTCACTAGTGCTTGGACACCATCAAGGTAGAAAGTTTTCACCAGTTTGCCAGAGCTATTATTGGACTGGCTGCTTCACGTCTGAAATGCTAGCCTCCCAGGAATTCCATTAATGGCCTGAAAATGTGGAATTAGCTTGGACATAAAGTGATGTCCACATGCAGTCTGAACTAATGGCCCGAAAAGGGCCTTACATGTTACCAATGTCTTCTTCAAAATCAGCAGGAGAGAATGCAATGGGGCTTTTGCGGTGGCTGGGTGTTTACCGGCTGACATTGGTAACACGATTTGCACCACTTAGACTCGATAATTGTCCCGTCTTCTCTAGTTCATGTGTTTTGCGTCAGAGGGGAATACCCACAAGGGAATACCCACATCTTTGCCTTATGTGTCTCCCCAATGTGTCCCTGTCTCAGTGTTGTGCATTCTGCACCCTGCCTATTCTTACTGTAGGACACATCCACAAGCATTTTGCTCAGTAGAATCGCAAACCCCAGCCAATCTGTCCCCAGGATTAGTGAATGGGTGAGGCAAGGACTAACACACCTCATTTTCACCAATCATGCATTTCCCCAAAGACCTGCATTGAACCAGGCTTTCGTGAAATGAGGTTTAATTACATCCCCTTGCATACTCATGGTTACCTGGTACATTTCTGCACGATTAGAGTGAGGTTTGGGGCGTGTCAAGAATTAGGATCAGTATTTTTGCCTCTCTAAGGACACCCTGATCCCAGGAATCCCTCACTTTCTCGCTGTGCCAGCAATGCTGCCTGGGATTACCTCAGTCCCAGTGGGCACAGAATGTTTCACCTGCATTGAGAAAAAGGAGGGTAGGGAAGACGTCCCAGAGGAAAAAGACCCACTGCAGTATCTTTTTCTTGAAGTCGTGGTACACCAGCATGTTTTGTGTCTGGGGCACCCTCTGCCTAGACAGGGCTCTTGAGCACTTGCCAATCCCCCCCCATGGCTGGAGCACGGCTTTGAAGTGCTTCTCAGTAGTTCTTGGTGTTGGGCTTGTTGGATGGCGCCGAGGGAGTGAATGATGTTTGCAAGGGGCCAAGGACTCCATGGCGACATATCTCTTTCAGATCCTGGGTTTTGGCACCAGTGTAGCAAGTTCAGAGACTTAAGGATGAGAAGTAGGCTGTGAGTCTCAGAAGTAACACTTATTTTTGTAATGGCTTTTCAGCCAAACACTCACATGCACAGTTATTTTTGCCAAGACAAAGAAAGACACAAAGAACATCTAACAGGTGGAAAGCATTATGAGATACCTGTTGGCTTCGGCTGCCTCTTTCCATCTGCAGGCGACTCTTTCCATTTGTGCCCCCTCCGTCACAAATTTATTGTATGTAAAGAATAAAATGGACACGCTCCTAGAGGATTATAATCAACAATGTGGTGGTCCAATTGCCTGATGCAAAGTGGAAGTACACAATCTGGAGTTGATTATGTAAGAAGTAACACATGACAGAATGCTCTGCTGCAAAAATAAGGCATGCTGGTGGTCTGATGTGGCAGGATGCAGAGCGGCTACGCAGTGCTATTGTACCATGGCACAATCTGGAGCATGTTATTCCACTTATACCACAGCAATTTGCCACTTCTTCTTTTTTCCTATCTGTCTCTGTTTCTCTCTTAAAAAACACAGCCAGTCATTTTACTGAGAAGCAGGAAATGGGAACACAATCTGGTATAAAGACTTTCCTGAATTGCGAAATTTTCACTTGTACAAAGCACTTAC
>JAOTRS010000022.1:4159179-4176713 GCA_028565755.1 Dinotopterus cunningtoni
AAATTTTCACTTTTACAAAGCACTTACAAATGAGACAGTGTCCACCAAGTCCCTATGTACGAGCTGTTGCTATAGAAACAATAATGTATTTGAATGAGTGCATTAATTTTTGTCTACTGTTCATGTTGCACATGTAACTACCCGTACCTATAGCAGCTGCGCTGTTATTCGAAAGAAATGTTCACATTCTTACAAATCTGATCTGAGCACTGAACTGTGCTGTGGGGTAAAATTAAAGCTTTCACTAATACTGTTAAAAAGCACTGACGCTGAAGAGTTCTTTTAAGAATGTTCAACATATTTTTTTAATCCATTTATGTAAAATGTTGTTACTATATATAGAATAATGTCTTAGAAGGAGTAAATTAATAAAAATCTGTTATTGCAACATATATATATTTTTTAATGTGCCCCATCATGGTAAACTATTTTGTACTTTTGTAAGCTGTCGAGAAACACAAGCATTGCAGGAGCAGCACAGTGACTTGGGTCAAGAGCTTCTGTCTGTCCTCTGTTCTGGCTTCCTTTAAGCTCTGCTTTTATGATGCAGTGGTCTGTTACTTAGAGCAGAATCGGCAGCAAAAATAAGTGTTGCTTTATTACACTACGCTGTGTTCTGAGGCTACACTCACACTTCTAACACTCACTTCTCTTACTTAAGCCTGTTGCATCCTTCCATACTACTGCAGGGATGAGGAGCTCTTCATAATAAGGGAAGAAAAATGTTGTTTTGTCCTTTACGGTGTCCTTTATTGTCTTGGAGGAAGACTTCTACAGGTTTTTAACCAGTTAACTGTCCCTGACTGGCATGTTAATGATCTCCATAATTATTCTCATGACCCCCTTTTCCGAGTCCATTTCAAACACCGTTGCTGCTCAATAAAATGAAAAAAGGCAAGCCTAAGAAATGTGTATTTTCTTTCCTTACTTAGTTTTTGATTAGATACTACATGTCTTGGAAACATGAATAGTATCACAATGTAAAACTGATCTAGCCATGCATTATTGTTAGTTGAAATTTAGGCTATTTTTTATTGTAATGACACATTATTATCATGATCAACCTTTCATGCAGTTATATTTATACAAGTCATGTGGGAGCAGCATAAACTCATGAAGAAACTCGTGAGGAGCTTCAGATATCATCACATTAAATTTCATAATGGGGAAAATGTGACCTTCACTGTGGCATGTTCATTTATTTTTTTTGTTGACAGTTTAGATTAAGTAATGGTGATTCCTGAGATTTTTATGCACCATAGTGTCTAGAGTATATACAGGATGGGCCATTTACACTGTCTGGCCCAATTTTTTTTATTAAATTATTGGGCTGTGCCAAACTAAGAAAACAACAAAGGAGATTTGAAATTACTGGACCTGGGTTAAGAACCCTTTAACACATTATTAGAATCTGGGAGGATGGTGCTGAACTGTCAACATTTGTGAAAGAAATGTTTTTTTGGGGGGGCCGGGGGATCACTTAAAAGCCTGGTAAAGTTGCATGGTAACCACTATGTTTTTTAATAGTGAAAGTAAGAGCATATCCATACACACAATGTGATGAGGACTCTCAGGATTGGGACTAATAACTGTGTGTCCATAAGAAAACCACCTGTTAGTAAGACTAAGCAAGGAATAAGGGGTTGAATTTGATTGGAACCATAAAGATTTGACTTTGCAGCAGTGGAAAAGGGTCTGAGTTCAGATTGACCCTATTCCAGACTGATGGTAAGTAAGGAAGTGCATGAAGCGATACAGGTATCATACACAGTGTCTACTGTACAAGCCTCTGGAGGCAATGTTATGATCCAGGGTTGTTTCTCCTGGTCAGGTCTAGGCTCAGCAACGTTATGTGGCAATAAAATTAAGTCAGCTGATGACCTGAATGTACTGAATGACCAGGGCATCACATCTGTGGAGTTTTTCTTCCCTGATGTCACAGGCATACCCCAGGACTCAATTTGTGAAAGAATGGTTCTGGGAATCATTTTCACACATGACCTGGCCACCACATTGTGTGATGTAATTAAAGGTGATTGAATGAAATCCTAGTGTCTTAGAAGAAATCGAAAGAAAGTCAAATCTTTATAAACATGTCGAGCAGAACATGTTCAACCTTGAGGTGGAAGGGCAACACCAGCAGATCATCACACAGTTCAGTGTCCATAATGGGCACCAAAACTAGACAGCTAAAAAGACATTGTCTTTTTCCAGTCTTCAGTGGTTAGACTGACGTTGGATCTTGTGTCCCTGCTTTGCACCCACCATAAGCTGTGGCACCCAGTTCTTTGCAGTGCATCTCATTCACACCTATGGTCAGTTTCACATAGCCGTTCCACCTTCTGGCATGTTCTCGGGAGGTGGTAGGAAACTAGAGATCATGGAGAAATCTTCTATACAGTATTGTGAGCTGAGGCTTGAACCGAGCATAATTTTCAATTTAGCATTATGCACGAATACTGGATTAAAATGGAGTCACAGTCACTGAAGGCGTTCTCAATAATATTCTACCTTTTTTTGTATCCAGACACATTATCTAAGCCTTTGTAGAATATCTGTCCCATCTATTTTATTTTAACAAATATCACCTGAAGAGTAGATGCATTGTTCAGTATCCCTCCAGACTGCATTCATCTGCTCTTTTTCAGCATAAGCCTATTCAGTCTAGTAGCTTTTGTGAAATGCCTAGCCTGTATAACCGAATTGTCTGTATTGTGATGTTGGATTAATTAGCTGGAAAAAAAAGTTTAACTCCTCATAGACTAACCTTATAATTCAGTCATACACCTTAGAGCATATTAAGGACTTCTTTGGTAAGTGCAATTAAACTAATAGAAAGTGTGTAATAAGTGTGTAATAGAGTGAGATCTGTAAATCTGCACCAGTCACTGGATTCTGGGGTGTAAGGGGTTAACATCATAACAAAATAAGACCATTTTCATTTAATTGGGTTGTAAATCATGATGGGGTTGCTGTGTGATGCAATCTGATGTGTGTCATCTTAATATAAAGTGTAAAAAATAAAAAAAATAAATAAATAAAAAAAAGACTCATAGAACCTCTATTAAGTTAACATTTACCTACCCACATGCTGATTTATACATTTCAGGATCTCTCAGACGAGTTGCAGTCGCCACCGGTGATGTGCGTGAACGGTCCGGAGGATAAACTCTTCCGGAGTCAGAGCGCAGACATCACACTCTCATCAGAGAAAGAGCGCATTAAAAAGATGCTCTCTGAAGGGTAAGACCATTATCGGCAGTGATACGTGACAAAGCCCATTTTGTAACAGGTTTGTAACGGCGGATATCAATCAAGCATGTAGAAAATTCGTTTAGAGCAAACTTGCTTTTTCGTGCTCCAGTGCAGCGGTAATATTAGTTCCCAAAATAACATCATTTGCAGTACACTGTATTTTGAGTTTCAGTTTCTACGGCATCTTGTTTTACTTTTCCTGGAGATACAGTGCATTTGTTACGTAAATAAAATATAAAAAGTGCACCTTCCACAAGATGACCAGCTGATTTAATAATCACAACCATGAGTGCTAATGCTGGAATAGGCCACATTCACCAAGCAAAGTGCGTTTTATTCCACCCCAACGAACTCTTACTCTTAACCATTCAGAACTATTCATAGTGTGAACCTGGGGAGGAAGGAAGAACAGCCATTACAGTGTTGAGTCATACATAAGTGCTGAATCCAGTTCATCTGTGACTGCACATATGCACTTACACAGTTTCTTTTTTCTATTTTTTTTTTCTAACCCCTTTCCACTTGCCTTCCTTTTGTCTGCCCGTTATTGGCCAATGGTGCTCTTTTCTAACAAGGGTTGCTATGGTGAGTCTTCGAACAGCCTCCTGCCCTTTCTCAGTTAACATATTGACAAAAGAAGTCTTGCACAGGGGCTCCCCTTTTTTCTATTCATGAGTTTGGGAGATGTGTAGAACATTACAGGCCAATTTGTGAAGTCCTGTGCTGCATGGAACAATGTCTGATTGCTTATTCAGAAAGGCTGGTTTTATTCAGTCATAGATGAATATGACTTATGAAGCATTTTCAAACTTTTATTTGTAAAGTCATATGTTCAAATTTTTTTTTTTTTAGCCAGGAAACTATTAAATAAATTATTAGAGATGTTTTATTCTTGAACTTTACATCACCTGAACACATTACATACAAGCTGACATTATGCATTGTTTGGATAAAATAATTACTAGAACTTAATATTTACAAGAACTCCATATAAATGTAGTAATTATAATTACGATGGGTTGTTGTGGACTGCTGGGCCAGATCTCTACTTTGAGAACCAAGTTTAATCAGGAATTGTGCAAGCGTGGATTTTTACTTGGAGATAACACTGTATTAATCTGTTGAAAAAGTGAAAATGACAATTTATCCCTACATTTTAATGAAATATTAATACATTTGACTTTTATAGTCTATGGACTTAATTATTAGCTTGGCAAACGGCCCTGAAATCAAGACCTCATCTCAATTATTTGCACTACAACATTTAGCTAAATAAATTACATTAACTTGATGAAACCTGGTCATGATCCATCTCTGAACGTGACACTGCTTCACTCATCCTTGCCTCAGCTCTATCTGTGAGATGAACCTGGAGGCCGAGCTTTTCACCCTACAGGACAGCAATGCTAAACTGGTGGCGGCGCTGCATGAAGCTAATGCCAATGTGGAGCAGTGGAAAAAGCAGCTGGCAGCCTATCAAGAGGAGACAGAGAGGCTCCGAGACCAGGTAAGACCTGAACAAATGCACTACTTGAACACTAACATTCTCTCTGTCACGTCAGTTTGGGAAAAGAGAAACTGTGTTTGGGGTAGGTCATAATTACAGATTTATTTATTTTTTCATGGTGTCAAATTTGTTTTTGTACATGGGAAAGGTTAGTAGAAACTATTTATAAAGAAATTTGTAGAGTTGCAGGGGGCTTGGAGCATATCCAAGGAAACTAAGGGCAAAAGATGGGAGACACACACTGCAGTTATTTGTCACATATACATTACTGCCAGTGAAATTATTTTTTCGCATATCTTAGCGTTACTGGGGTCAGAGCACAGTGTCTGCCAGGAGCAGATGGGGTTAAGGGCCTTGCTCAAGGGCCCAACAATGGAAACTTTGTGTAGCTGGGGCTCAAACCGATCAGTAACTCAGTACCTTAGCCATCTGAGCTACCACTGCATGTGGTGCGAACTCATCACAGGCCACAAGCACACACTGTGGTACACTATGGGCAATTTGGAAACAGCAATCAGTCTACAATGTACAGAAAGTTTTGAGAATGACACAAATATTTATTTTCACAAAGCCTGCTGTTTATTGACAATTACGTTAAATTTATGCAAAGAGTCAATATTTGCAGTGTTCACCTTCTTTTGGCCCTGGTGTGCTGTTAATCAACTTCTGGGTCACATCCTGATTGATAGCGTTCTTGCAACATTCTTGCATAATCAGTGCTTGGAGTTTGTTCGAATTTGTGGGGTTTTTGTTTGTCCACCCGCTTCTTAGGGATTGACCAAAAGTTGTTAATGGGATTAAGGTCTGGGGAGTTTCCTGGCCATGGACCCAAAATTTCAATGTTCTGTGAGCCACTTGGTTATCTCTTCTGCCTTATGTCAAGGTGCTCTATCTTGCTGGGAAAGACATTGTTCGTCACCAAACTGTTGTTGGGTTGGGAGAAGTTGCTTGTATTGTAAGTTGTTTTTGTTTTTGTAACAATTTTTATTTATGGCTGTTAAGCCGAATTGCAGAGGTATGTAATTGTAATTACATACATGCATTAAGTTAATTGTCAATAAAAACCTTTTTACACTTATGAAATACATGTAATTATACATCAGTATACCATAGTAAAATCTGACAAAACACTGAAAGCAGCAGAAAATTTGTGAAAATTAACATCTGTGTCATTCCCAAAACTTTTGGCCCTGGCTGTATGTCCTTGGGCCGTACCAAAGGGAAAAATCCAGCAAGCATGAATAGAAACTCCACGCACACAGACTGAAGGTGAGAATTAAACCCCCAGCCCTGAAAGCGTGAGGTGAGGGTGCTAACCACTAAGCCACCCTCAGCCAACTGTCACTATGAAAGTTTAGAATTTGCTTTCCAGAAATCTTTCCTTTGAGACGCATCTTAATGCGTCAATACAGAGGAAGTGATTTCAGATCACTAGTCAAAGCTGAGGTGATCTGTAATTTGTTTGTCTTAACATAATGAAGACTTCATTCCACACAGGTGATATTTCACTCAACATTAGCACCGTGTTCTGGCTTATTAGGCATCTCATCAATCAGATCCCCAGTTGCATTATTAGCCGTTATAGAGGTGCGAGATGTGGAAGATATTATATTGCGACTGAGGCTACAGTGCACTCTTAATGTTCCTTTTAATATGAGATATTTAGATTTATAATACAGAGTGGAGGGGAATTTGTACTGAAACAGTGTGTGACCAGTACCTGTCATACAGTGTTTTAACATGCATTTGTCAATCTTGTTTTTTTTTTTGTTTTTTTTTGTTTTTTTGTCCGTGTATGTTTTAGTTGTATCAGTGTTGCGTGTTGAATTTCCTGCCCTGCTTTGTAAGATTTCCTTAATTCCTGATCCGGTCAGGTTTAAGCTACAGTCTGCTTCCTGGCAGGAGGCTAATGGTGTCTCATTGAGTTTCTATGAAATTTAAGCCAGACCAAGTGCCTGCTGAACCTGCCTGTAATGTGATAAATTTTATAATGGCTTTGTCGAGGTGGTCTCAAATGTTCTTACCACCTCAGCCTCTGAGTCAGCAGAGGAAACAGACATGCTAATGAAATCATAATGCACATGTTCTATAAGGGACGCCAGCATTCAGAGCAGACTTGATTCATTAGAATTTTGCTTTTATTGTAAAAGTGTGTTTTATCTGCCTGTGGATGTGTTTCAAAAACCCTTTAATGGCATATAATCGCTGCTGTGGATTGATCGTAAAAATGATCACTTATCTCGCTTAGGCTTTCTGGCCTAACTTTGTTTTCTCGTTATCTTTTGATAAGCACAAGGACAAGGGCAAGATGAGTCTGGTTGTGTGAGCATCTCTGTCTCTCTCTCTCTCTCTCTCACTCGCTCTTTCTCTCTCTCACTTTCTCTCAATCTCATATGAATCAGGCGGCCAGGTGGTTGAAAATGGTTCATGTCTCCTGGGACACAGAGTGAGTAGGGTTTGTAGGACAGCTAAATCCTACTTTCAATGCCCTAGTTAGAAGAAATGAAAAATCACCAAGGGGAACTGTCAGCTCCTCGTGTGGGGGATTTTTCTTTGCACATTACATAGTTAAAAATAAGCTAGCAACTCTTAAGACTCTCCAAATGGCAAAGAACTTTCAACCCTCCCCCCCCTTAATTTGTTTCTTTATTCTCGACGTGTGTGGCGGTTCTGTTGACATAATGCAGAAAGGTGCTGATTTCCCAAGAGGAGGCTGTGATAGTTATCAAGGACACGGGATGGCGGGGAGAGAGAGAGAGAAGAGATGGTATGGCAGTGGTATACAATGCCTAGAGCATGTTGACGAAGCTGAAAGCGATTTCATTTCTATAAAAGAAATAGTTCTTATTAAGTCACCACATGGATGTAACTAAGCAAACAGTTAAGAGGCTTCCATTGGATAATTACTGCAGTGATTAATATGGTTCAGCTAGCAACAAGTTATTTAACTCTAACTGATGCACTGAGTAGCTTCTCATTTCTTAAACAACCATATCAGAAGACATGTCCTGTGGTCCTGGCAAAGATGTTACTCTGTTTCACGAGGGTCAAATTATTGGCCTGCATCAAGAGAAGAAAACATTTAAGAAGATTGCTGAACTGACTAAATTGGATTATGAATTGAAAACGTATTATTAAAACCTGGAAGCATAGTGGTGACCCATCATGTTCGAAGAAGAAATGTGGTCGGAAAAACATCCTGTATGAGCATGATGGGAGATCACTTTAACGCTTAGTGAAATTAAATCATTAAAAAATGGCTATGTTTAATAGTGAAAGTAAGTGCATTTCCACACACAATGTGAAAAGAACTCAAGGGACTGAATAGTTCACTAGCCTTACGGGTCCACTTATCAATGAAGCTAATCAGACAAAAAGGCTTCAGTTTGCTAGAGAGCATAAACAATTGGACTGTGGAGCAATGGAAAAAGGTCATGTGGTCTGGAAGGTCCAGATTTACCCAGTTCCAGAGTGATCGGCGCTTCAGGATAAGAATAGAGGTGGATGAAGCGGTGCACCCATCATGCATAGCGCCCACTGTACTGTGTAAGTCTCTGGAGGCAGTGGTATGATGTGGGGTTGCGTTCAGTTGGTCAGGTCTAGACTCTAGCAAAGTTATGTGGCAATAAAATGAAGCGAGCTGACGACCTGAATGTACTGAATCACCAGGTTTTTCCCCCATCAATTAATTTTTTTTTTCTGATAGCACAGGCATATTCCAGCATTCATCTGGGTTAAATTGTAAAAGGGACCATGTGACATAATTTTCACACATTTCAGACCCTAATCCCTTTCAGAATCTTTGGGACTTGCTGGAGACTTTACGCAAGTGAAAAGATCTTAGAAAGAAATTAATAGAAATTAATGTGCCTCTGGACAGAAATAAATGTCGTGCCGTTGCATAAGCTTATGGAAATGATGCCACGGCTATAATCAAAGCAAAAGACGGTCCAATTAAATATTAGTGTGCAACTTTCTTTTTAGTCGGCAGTGTATTTAGGTATCTGGGCGCCTAGCACATCAGCAGCTAGTTTCTGGAGATACCAGACTGAGACCAGAACTTTAATTTATCTTAGCAAATTCATCTTTATTTATTATTTATTATTATTATTATTATTATAAACCCATAGTGATATTTTTTCATAATTTACATTTTACTGTATATTCACCTGTGTGTATATATGTGAGCTCATTCTATTGGATATACTGCAGTGGAGCTATACATCATGTACAGTGTAGTGCATTACATTACATAATAGTAACACACTGAATTTAAGATATGGCTATAGAAAATGTTTTCACATTAGGGTTGAAATAGTTCTGTTTTCAATGGGATATTAAAGATATTGGCATGCTTGGCTTTTTTTTATGTCTCTTTCCACAATTGCACTAATTGATAAATTTACCAGGCGGCACAATGGCCTAGTGGTTAGCACTGTCGCCTTGCACCTGCAGGGTCCGGGTTCAATTGCCACCTGTGTGTTCATGGAGTTTACATGTTCTCCCCAGCCTTGGTGGGTTTCCTCCTGGTGCACCGGTTTCCTCCCACAGTCCAAAGACCTGCAGATTAGGCTCCCAAATTGCCCATAGTGTGTGTGCATGAGTGTGTGTATGTGTGTGTACCCTGTGATGGATTGGCACCCTGTCCAGGGTGTACCCCGCCTGCTGTACTTAGTCTCCTGGGATAGGCTCCAGCCGAATCATACATCCCCCCCCCCACCCTGCCCCGCACCTGTTTACAGAATAAAGCGTTATAGACGATGAGTGAGTGCGTGAGTGAGATAAATTTACCAATGTGATAAATTCCTGTATTTCAAGACCTGTTAAGGACACATCCCCTCTTTCAAAGGAACTATTTTTGAGGAAATCTGTTTGATAAATTTGAGTACTGTTTCAGTTCTGCTTTCTACATGTACTGGAAACAGTTGTGAATTTGTGTTAGTAATTGTACCACGCTTTGCCACATTGTTCAATGCATAAATGCATAGATGGTTGTTTCATGAAGTATCCGGCATGAATACTTTGTGTTGCTTAATATATTTGGTAGGAAATTGGAGAACAAGGAGAGCACTCTTTTGCTAACTTTAGTATCAATAAGCATGAGCTCTGCCCAAGGGGGCTAACACAGTTTCACACAGACTTTACGAGCTCATGATGTGTAAGAGAGTCAGCGACTTCACGGGAAGGTCACGGAGATTCGAGACGCAGTTCCTGACCTTACACTGACATGCATTTCTGATCCTATGTCGCATGATTAACTTTTTATAAGAGTTAAAGTGGAAGAAGATTTAAATTATTTAACCCAGACATTACTTACAGCCCCAATCACATGATGACCTGCATAATGGAGAGGTTCTTATTTTAAAATGTCAGTAGACACTATTATCCCTGAGTGAGTTATTGTTGTGTCTGTGTAGGTGGCAGATTTGGAGACCCATGGAGGTCATGGGCCCAGTGACCTACTGAAGGATGAGCTCACACAGTCGCTGGAGGAACTCGAGGCTTTACTCAAGGCAAAAGATGAGGTAAAGGTTAAGAGCCAGATGCTTTGTGGAGACACTGCACAGTTCACATAGAGTTTGTTTCAGGTATACTGGTAGTTGATGATAAATTCTTTAAGGTGAGGGAGGTCCAACTCTGGAGCTCTGTGTGTTTTTCAGGAAATCCGTATTCTTCAAGCAAAGAAGTCTAATTTCCATGAGATGGAGCAGGAGAGAGAGGAAGCCATTCACAGATTACAGGTGATGATAAACAGCCTGAGGAGAAACACCTCTACTGCCACAACAGCCCGTGTGTGAGCTGCGACTCAAAGTTGTCTGCTCGTGACCAGAGCTTTTTAAGAACCCAAGGAGAGTCTTAAGACTCTTAAAAAAAAAAAAAAAAATCTATTACATTTAACATAAACTGCATGTTAAATCAATATAAGTATATATTTTTCTGATGTTCTTCAGTGCAGTTTACATCAAACAACCTTAATATGCTAGAACTTTTACTTATTAGAAACCAATGTAAAATTGCATGTGATCAAATTTAGGAGCTGGAGATGCGCAACATGGATCTGGAGCGGCGGGTGCAGAGCGCCGAGCAGAGCCTGGCCTCTACGCTGGAGGATCGGGAACGCACAGACAACGAGGTCCAAAGGGTCATCCAGATCCTCGACGTGAAGCTCTTTGACCTCAATGACCTGCGACAGAGCCTCGTCAAACTGCTCGATAAGTAAAGCAATAGAGCACGAGTGGTCTTCTGACTGAAAGAGCTGAAGCTGAGGTGAAAGAGAGAGAGAATGAGAGAGAAGCGAGGATCCTGTGCTCGGCTAAAGCTCAGCAGCCCGGCTCTAAGAACCAGAACGGCTGCCGTTTGAGAGGCGCCACATGTCAGCACATAGTGTAGCTATACTTTATAAATAGAAAATATCAGAGGCTAGTGAATGCACATACATGTTTTGTTTAGTAGTTTTGTTTTCTCACTCTCTCTTTTTTTTTTTCTTTTTTTTTTCCCAGTTAACAATTTAGCAATAACTATCAGTTTAAGTCAGTATTCAGTTGATAACGGTTGGGGTAAAGTATATTTTTGATACATCAGGTAAAGCACGGCAGAACATTTTCTTTCAGTAGTAATGACAGACTACAAATAATATATTATGTTGCATTATTATTCTATACTAGATGTAAACCTACTATAATGGTACTTTGCTACTGTTGAATAATGGCACATGCGAAACAATTGGATCTTACAGCAAGCATGAAACATTTGTAATATTGAAATTGTGACACTTCATATGAACGCAAAATTTGAAAGTTAAGAAGTAAGTCGGTGTAATCCGTGTATGCAGTTTCTTTGTTGCGTCAGAGCTGGAGACCTGTGTATACCAAAGACCAGCAGAAACATCACCGTTCTCTGATCTCAGTTTGATCACGATTAATTCAGTGGTAGAAACTTCTTGTCTGTATTTAATCTCACGGTAATCTTCCTAAGTAAGATGGGATGCAAAAGAAAGAAAGAGCCAGGATGTAATTTAGGCAATGCACAACTACTTCTAATAGATTCATATAGGTATATACAGTAGGATATTTCTAGGTAAGTATTCATTAAGTACAAGTTAAGGCTATTTTGTTCCAGCGTTTAGGAATGCCAGCTTGTGGCTTGGGTGAAACTTGCACTGTACTTTTCCAGTTAGATATAGGGCTTCTGATCATCATTCAACTTTGATGTCACAGGCCTTGTCCAAGGCTGCATGGTTGCGTATTACTGCATTGAGCATTTGTAAATCGTGTTCCGTGTATGATGAGGAAATGACTATTGAATGTGATGAGACATTTTGCTCCATGCAGGCTTCACATACAAGATCAGAGGGAAAATTAAGTTCAAATGCAGGTTTTAAACGATCATAAATTAAGCTGCCCTGCAATTATCAATTCACTGTAGAATATGTGAAGTTTTTTTTTTTTTTTTTTTTTACTTTTACTAATGGGAGCATTATGTGATTTTAGAGCATTTTAAGTGCACATACTCTAGTGTTTTCCTCTTAAGGGATACTTTTTCTAGCTACAGACCACCTCCTTCGCTTTAGATCAATATGCTGACTGATGTCCTTGTACATGAACAGCCTTATTCTGGTGGAGGAGTGAACAGAGCGAATGCCTATTTCCAGTATCCTGATCGGGTTTCATGCATTGCATTGATAGAGCAAGTGAGATTTTCTTTGTTGTAATCACTATCTTAAAGTGTGCACGGAAATACACAATACTGAGCTAGAGACTGGATAAAACATAGGCCGCCAGGCCTTAAATATTATTCATTATGAACTCTGTTTCTGTGCTGACATTGTGCACAGCCCCCAATAAAAAGAAACTGTAATGCAGTGCCTGTCTCTTGTGTGAATTTCTCACCTAATTGAGGTTAGGTTCTACAGGTTTAACTGCTAACAATAAAACAGACATTATATTTTATTGTTAAATATGCACCATATACAGTACACTGCCTGTATATGTAACCAAGCAAATAGGTAAGACCCTTCCACTGGATAATTACTGCAGTGACTGATATTGTTCAGCTGAAAACAAGCTATTTAGCCCTACCTGATGTGATTCTTTAAATAATAATAAAAAAAAAACATCCAAAATCATATCCTGTGTCATGTCAAAGATGTTCTTGTCAAATAATTGCCCTGCATCGAGAGGAAAACTAATGAGACTGCTAAAATTAGGTTAAGAATTGAAAAATACATTAAAGCCTAGAAGGGTAGTGGTAAAGCATCATATTTGAAAAAGAAATATGGTCAGAAATACACTATATTGCCAAAAGTATGTACTCACCTATCCAAATCATTAAATTCAGGTGTTTAAATCACTTCTATAGTTACAGGTGTATAAAACCTGAGAGGTTCATGAAATGGGTTTCCATGGATGAGCAGCTGCACCTTAGCCTTACATCACCAAGTGCAATGCAAAGAATCGAGCAGTGGAGATGTGTTTTTTCTGGAGTGATGAATCACGCTTCTCATTCTGGCAATCCGATGAATGAGTCTGGTAGGTTTAAATGGTAGTACTTATCTGACTGCAGTGTGCCAAGTGTAAAGTTTGGTTGGGAATGATGTTGAGTTGGGCTCGGCCCCTTAGTTCCAGTTCAGCATACCAAGACATTTCATGGTCCAACTTTGTGGGAACAGTTTGGGAACTCCCCCTTCCTGTTCCAAAATGACTGCGCACCAGCGATGAGTGAGTTTGGTGTGGAAGAACTTGATTGTCCTGACCTCAACCTGATAGAACACCTTTGGGATAAATTAGAGAGGAGTCTGCGAAGACCTTCTTGTCCAAAACCTGTATCTGACTTCACAAACGTACTTCTGGAAGAATGGTCAAAAATTCCCATAAACCTTCCCAGGAGAGTTGAAACCTTTATATCTGCAAAGGGTGGGCCTACATCATATTAAACCCTATGGATTAAGAATTGGTTGTTACTCAAGTTCATATGCATGTGAAAGCAGGTGAGCGAATACTTTTGCCAATATGGTGTGTATCCTGAATAAGCGTGATGAAAGATCACCAAAACGCTTCATGAAACTGTACAAAAAAACAACAGTAGAATTCACAGCTATGTTTAAAAGTAAAGAGCAAGCATTTCCATACAATGCGAAGAGAAATTAATAGCCTTAGGAAAACCACATCAATGAGGCTAATCTGAAAAAAAAGCTTCAGTTTGTTAAAAAAATAAATAAAGGTCAGCTGATGACCTGAATATACTGTACTAAATGACCATGACATGAGCATATTCCATCATGATGCAATAATTGATCGGACTTAATTTGTGAGAGTGGTTTAAGGAGCACGAAACATCATTTTCACATGATTGGCCACCACGAGTCCAGATTTTAACCCCATTCAGAATCTTTGGGATGTGCTGGAGAAGGCCAATTATTAATACATGATCTTGAAAGGGAAATTAATGTTAAAATGATGCCACGGCCTTAATCAAAGCTAAAGGAGGTTCAATTAAATATTAGTGTGTGACTTTTTTAGGTGGGCTGGCAGTGTATTTAATACACTAGCAGTACATCTTCTTGGGGTGCAGGTTGTTAATTCGTCCACACTTCTTCTTGGTACAGTTAACTGAACGCTGGTCTACGAAGGTTTGCGTAACATTTTGGAGGGGGGGCAGCCATCCATTTGTTAGTGTTACATAAGCAAAAGCTTGAAAAAAGAAAATCTTGAGATAGATATTAATGTGTACAGACATCTAAACATAGTCTAAATCCCACAGAGCAAAAAGCTATTAATACTTATATCACATAGATGTTTATTGAATATTTTTGGAGCACTAACAACACATCAATAATGCACAAATAAGATCATCTTCTCTCAGTCGGATTTCTGTGCCAGCTGCCTGAGGGAGGGCTTGATGATCCGTCCTCTCAGGCGCAGCACCAAATGCAGGGTGGACTCTGAGTGACAAGAAAAAAAAATCACCCCATTACCTTTTTAGCAACAAGCCCTTAAACTAGAACAAATTAGTGTTTTATTTAGTAACTTATTTAACCAGGTGAGCCACTTTAAACGCTGATGTGTGTCAAAGTCTGACAGTGATTAATGGCTCATTATTAGGGATGTTCAGCAATCTGGCTGTTCACATTAGCTTTTTATGATCCTCTTATTTTTAATGCCACAAAGACAAAGGGCATAGCTTTTCTTTAACCCTTGTGTAAATATTACCATTCTAAATACCAAATAAATAAATAAATAAATAAATAAATAAAGCAGTTTTAAATCCAATTTTTAAATCCCAAAACTAAGCCAATACCTTTCACTCATCACAAACTCTAAATATCTGGGAAGAGATTAAACTTCAAGTTGAATAAACTGCAGTTTATCTTTGCTGTGATAGTCATTTTTTCTCCCTTTGTGTTTAAGCATGGTGCCATCATACTGCTCGTGTTCTGCTAAATAAACATAAATAAAATTCAGATTTTATTTGTCACATACACAACCATACACAGTACATGGAGTGAAATGCTTATTCGACCCCCGTGACCTAGGATTTAAAAAAGAAAACTTGAGTATTGAAAATAAATAAATAAAATGTGCAATAAGAGAAAATTACACAAATATAGAAAATGTGTAGCCGTAAAATTTACAATATGTACAATTAATGATTAAAATAGAATTGAAGTGCACCAGATTTTAAGTGTTGCAGTAATTGCAGTTAGTCCAGTCACACGCAGAACAGAACTGCTGTGGTGGCGTAGTGTTTAGCACTCTGGTCTCAGGTGGCCAGGCTTGAGTCCTGCCTTTGGGTCTGTGTGCGTGGAGTTCACACGTTGTCCTCGTGCTTGGTGGGTTTTCTCCCACACTCAAAAGACAAACAATTGCTAAATTTTGTTTCTAAATTGCCTAAAAAGTATGTGTGTTTGTGTGTGTGTATATGCTTTTGCCCTGAGATGGACTGGCACCCTGTCCATGGTGCACCCCGCTGACTGCCCACTGTCAGATTAAAAAGAAGTAAATCTTTGCAGTTCCATTATTATTTTCTGATTGTACTTAGTACACATTTTATTTTATTCAGAATATAAGCCAAAAGTTTCATCGAGTGTAACTTTTTAAAAAAAAAAAACTTATATATTACGAAACTATGCTTCTTGTTAACATTATTTGTTTACATTCATAACATTTTCTTGTGAACAAAGTTGGCCAAAGGTCAGGGGTATCCAGAATCCAAACTCAGGGCCAAACACTGCCTGCAGACAGATCTTAACTTACTTGTGGCTTCTCTCTTACTCGTGGCTACTCTCTTTCCTTTTACCTGACATCATCAGCAGACTCATGGATTAATCATGGATACAAACAAATAGCCCAAATTTTACAGTTACAGGAAAAGATTTTTTAAAGCATGGGAAAAAAGTTTATATTTCCTCTCTGGCAGAACGGTGGCTTGGTGGCCAGCATGTTCTCCCTGTGCTGGGTGGGTTTCCTCCAGTTTCCTCCCACAGTCCATAGACATGCAGATTAGGCTAACTGGTGCTCCCAAATTACCGTAGTGTGTGAATGAGCATGGGAGTTTGTTTATATATATCTGTGTGTGCGTGTCCTTGAATGAATCAGCACCCCATCCAGGGTGTACCCCACCCTGTGCCTGAAGTTTCCTGGGATAGGTTTAAACACCATGACCCTGTAGAGAATAAGGTATAGATGATAAATTAATGAATGAATATTTTCTCTCCATTTATTTGCAAAATTAGAGATAACCTTACTACTATACGTCATATTATGTACAGACTATACTGTAATTACGTGGAATATGACTAATGTTAAAGCAACCACGTCAGTACAAGCCATATTTTGCAATCAATTTGCATTGTCTATAATATGTAGCATTTTGTGCCTCACAGCTCCATCTACTGATCGAATAATGTAATTGCAAGTAAGTCGTTCTAATACATTTGATTTTGTGGTGTATTTTTAAATGCAAGGTTTCCTGTGCAGCAATGCTGCGGGGTTTTTTTTTTTTTTAATCCAGGAACATAAAAATTATGAAAAATGAAAAAGTGAAAATTTGTGTCGTCCCTGGGTGGGCTCGAACCACCAACCTTTCGGTTAACAGCCGAACGCGCTAACCGATTGCGCCACAGAGACTCACGTGACAGGACTTCAAATCAACGGGTTTTTTAAATCTGGTCTCTCTCTGTTAATCAGTAACTTGGGCCTAAAATTATAACAGTACTATAACATTAAGTTCACTACACACACAGGCAACCCACAAACGTTTCAAAGTGATCTATGGTAAGAAAATAAAAAAAAACTAATCTTATTGTTGCACTAGTAATATTTTTCATTGTTAATAGCGACATCTTGTGGACAACTTTAGCCTGCTGATAAAACTGAATTACAGTACGGCATACATAATGTCCATAAAGTGTCATCTACAATACTTTTACAAAAAAACTACAAAAGGAGGTTAAGTGACCCTCGCACTCAAATAAAATACTGTACTTTCTTGTTTTTTTTATTTTTATCCACGACAGTACCTCGACAATCCACAAGGGGGCAAGTTGAATCGCCCTTACACCATAATTTCTAAAACGCAGTACTGTATCTAAAACGTGAACTCACTGGATGGATTTAAGTGCAGTTTGAAAATTGGGGTAAAAATCACAAGAGGTCACGTCTTGTCACAACAAGATTATGTAAATTTTCATAAAATTTTCTCCAACCAGAAGCGGGGCACCAGGATGGGTCAGACAGGTCCGGAGGGCAGAGGGAGTCTGGATCACTGGCAGCTC
>JAOTRS010000022.1:4176813-4190616 GCA_028565755.1 Dinotopterus cunningtoni
ATTTTATTCATTAGTAAAACAATTGTTTTATTATTATGCTTTACTTTTTTATACCTGTTAAACAACTATATATATAATAGTTATATAAAAATATAAATATAATTACTATATAACCTTATAAAAAGTTTTTCAAGCTTGAACTGTTGGAAGTTTATAAGACTATGCTAAATGTTATCACACAAGTTTGCAAATATATATATCTGAGCAGTTGAGGGTTAAAGGCCCTAAGGGTTCAACAGTGGTAACTTGGTGGGGCAGGGGTCTACACCTGGGACCTTCCAATCAGTAGTAGGGCCGCTTTTGGGTGCTTTGGGTTGCGTGATGAGGTTGTTTCCGAGTTGTTTGTCAGGCAATTCCAACAGGGGCTCAATCAGATTGAAATCTGGGGAGTTTTGGTGATTTGTGCAGCATTGGAGTTTCTGTGAGATTGGGCCAGATTGGCTGACCTTTGATACCTGTGTGCATGGGTGAGTCTTGGGTCATGTATCAGTGGTTATAATGTTATGGCGGATTGATGTTATGTATATACATTAACACCACCACGAGGTAAATTAACATTGATTATCAGTTATTTACCCATAAACCGGTGAGTCTTCTCAGGCAATCTCATCCACTGCAGACATCTTTCTCTTTTTATATGAGGAAAATAAGTTACAGTATGACATGCTACTATTCCATCTGTTTATACATCCATCAGGGTCATCACCATATTCACACTGAACCAAAGAACACAGAGCATAATGGGTAATCTAGTTAGGGTTCGGTTCCAATCAGGGTGTTGAGTGTTAAAAATAACCGAGACAGAAATTCCTTAACTCATTTAATAAAACATTATAAATTAAATACAGAAAAAGAACTTATATACAAATAAAATATAGATTTGTTCATCAACTATTGTATTATTTGCCCTCTGATTAATAGTATAGTTAAGAAAGGCAATCTATTCATTTGTTTATATTTTGTGTTTATTAGGTAAAAAAAAGTTGTTTCACAATTCTGTTTCATTAAATCTTGCTGTTTTACACATTTTAGTGCTTTTCCACATTTAATAGATCAGTTGAGCAGCTACTTAAGAATCTGTCTTTTAAAAGCAGGAAAACACTGGAACATCAATTGAAGTGAGATTCCTGCAGCATAAAGGTCCAGTCCATAGCTTTAGGTGTGTGAGACTAGCATTAAAGCCAAAGGTGTAATGAACTGCTCAGACATTTTAGCATGCGCAGAACCTGACAATCAGTAGCAGTGTTTTATAGCACTGTTTTACAGCAGTGTTTTTTATGTTTTATCCAAACTGATAAATCCTGCAAATGTCTTATTTTTTAAAGTAAAAGTAAAGATATCAATAAGAACAACCTCTGCACTCTCGCTTTCTAGATAAGACACTATCTCGCTTTGGGTGTTCTGCTGCTCGCAATAACTCTCTGATTAGCCAAGTTGTTTAAAACACAACTCGACGTCATCATGGCCAGTTTGGAATCGAGGACCACTTTCCTCTTTCTCCATGAGGCTTGATCCTCTTCTTCATCTCCATCTTCTTCTCCCTCCTCTCCTGCTTCGCTTTCATCATCACTGCGTTCATCTTTTTCCAACTGCAGGGAAACGAACGGGTCAAAAAGGTCAGGACGTTTAATGAAACACAAATGTTAAAACAAATTTTTATATTTTTATACTTCAATAAATATGCTGTTTATACTTCAATCCTGTATAATGCCTAAATATTATTTTAAATAGAAAACTGTCAAAATACTACAATTTGAAAGAGATTTCCGAGGCTTCCACACATAATATGAAATAACAATATAGACATTTACATTTTATTTTTATGTGTTTGTTTGCATGACTTTTAATTTAATATGTAAAGTTGATCAAACCTCACCGGTGGCCCAGGCTGTTTTTTCTATTAAAGCACTTTTTTTTTTATTAAAATTTATTCTTGTAAAATTTAGTTGATTTCATAAAAGTAGGCTAGGCAGAAAACTGCAGTACAAACAAGTGCTGTGATGATAAATGTCAATCTGAGATGCTGGAAACAACATATTTATGGCCCATTTGGAGAAAAAAGAAAGAAAGACTGTGACTTCAGGGCTTGCTTAAGGGCAAAGTAACTAATCGTCAGCTGAACCTTTTTTGTCACTATAATGCCTCTGGCATTGTGAAACGTCTACCAACATTGCAGAGTTTTTTTTTATCTCCAGTGCTATGACACACCTTGCCTAGAAAGAGGAACTTGTAGATCATGCGCAGTATGAGCCAAGCCCAGAAGATGTGCAGGAACTGCAGCACTAGCAGCAGAGCATTAAAGAAATAATACCCCACAAACGGCTGGAAGACCTCCATCGATGAGATCAGGGTGGTGTATATAATCCTTTTGGGGTAGAAAATGCAAAATATCAATAAGTCTGAAAATGGTTGCCCTTTATAATGAATCCTGTTGTCCAATAAAGACAGGAAAATAACATTAGTGCCAACTGAACACCTGGCAAGGATCTAATTACTCCATCTATTACACCACAGCTATGTTGTTACACTATCATTTTCTTGATCTTGCATTATTAATTAAGTAATTGTCTCCAAATAAAAGCTGACAGGACAAAGGTCTTACTTGCTTGGAAACACAACCAGACGTGTGACCAGGAAGACCAGGGCGAATGCCACAAAAAGCAAGTCGCAGGTTTTTTTCCAGCCTGCGTAGTTGAACATTTTTGCCGACTGTGGTGTAAAAAGAAGAAAAAACAACAATTTACAGCATCATTTCTCAAAATCTCATTTCTCAGACTGAAATAAACTCATTTCTATTTGAACGTAAACTCATTTTGGCGTGACTGGCATCTGATGCCAATACAATGCTGTTCTACATGAGTTTTAACGCTCTACCTAATCTTTTAGTCACGCAACAGCGCTTTAGTCTTTTAACCAAAAGAGTGCTAATTTCTTACTTTAATAATGAATCATCATCTATACTGCTTTATCCTGTACACAGGGTCACGGGAGGGGGGTTGGAAGCTTATGCCAGGAGACGTAGGGCATGATGTCACTGTAGGTACACATTGGATGGGTTGCCAATCCATCGCAGGGCACACAAACACACACACACACACACACACACACACACATATCCACATCCACATCCAAATCCACACACTATGAGCAAATTGGGAAAGCCTAATCTGCATGTTTTTGGATTGTGAGAGGAAACCAGTCTAACTGGAGTTAACCCACCAAGCACAGAACATGCACACTCCATGCACACATAGACCCGAAGCAAGAATCCAACCCGGACCCTGGAGGTGCAAGGCGACTGTTATATCCACTAAGCACATAATCAATAACTCCATATAAACATATTGCATTTTATGTGTTTCAGGTTGGAGCTGAAAGTTGCAGAAACACACTTTTCAGTATCATTATAATGAATGGCCTTCCATATGGAATTATCTGGAAGACCATTGATGAAGCCAGACATCCAATGTATTGGATCCAATGTAGGACCCTGATATACCCCCTACAGAGCACTCTTACCTCTAGCAGGAAGTCAGAGGAGTCATGGACGAGCATGACGAGAGTGCCGACACGGATGTAGTTGGCGCAGTAGGAGAACCCGAGCAGAAAAATGGTGGCGATGTGGTGAACGATCTGCTCTTTAAAATCCTAAATTAAAAACAGTGCTGATTAGGCACTTTTAAGATTTCAATCTAAAATTAAGCTGTTCAAATTTTTTTTTATAAACCCCCTTTGGACATTCCATTCCAACACCTCGCAAATACACTATACAGCCAAAAGTTTAACTTTTAAGTTAAAAGCATCTTACATTAATCAGTTAAGGATATTTCTGCCCCGCTAAATCCCTTCTATGTAACTGTAAGTACTACAGCATTATTGTTTGCTGGAGGAGGAATAATGTTCTGGGGGGCTGTTTAGAGATCATGCAAGCTCAAAGCATGTATTTTACATGAAAAATCACCTATCCTCTCTTATATTGCTCACTACAAGAGTTGAACACGCTGTAAGCAAAAGAACTTTGCATCAAGAGCTTCATGAAAAGGGATCCCCTGGCCAAGCAGCTGTACACAAGCCTAAAATCATGAGGCACCTTGCCAGGTCATGGCTGGAGTGGTGTAAAGCACACTGCTGTTAGACTCTGGAGCAGTGGAAACAATCTCTGGAGTGATAAGTCACACTTCACTATCTGGCAGTCTGATGGATGAATCTGGGTTGGCAGATACCAAGATACTGCCAAGTTTGGTGGAGGAGCGGTAATGGTCTGCAGTGCTGGTTACCAGGTCTTGAACACTTTAGTTCCAGTGAGCGGGATTGTAAATGCGTCAGCATACAAATATATTTTAGACAGTTGTATGTTTCCAATTTTGTGGCGCCAGCTTGGGGGCCGTCCCAGTTTAAGCATGACAATACCCATGCAGGAAGTAAAGCCCATAAAGACGTGAGTTGATGAGTTTGGTGTGAAGGAACGCCACTGAACACCACTAAGAAAAACTCAAGTAAAATATTTAAACTAAAGGGGCGCAATAAAGGGACCACCTCCATATTAATGTCCATGGTTTTGGAAAGTCATGTTGAATAACCTCATCTGGTTGTGATGGTCGGGTGTCCACATACTTTTGGCCACATGGTGTATGTTTTGCAGAATTTTTAGTGAAGCACTCCCGAAGCTCTGTGTATTGCAAGTAGGCTTCTGTGCTAAATTGATAGCTCTTACCTTTCTCTTGACGTCCACTGAGACACAAAGCAGCAAGGACCAGTAGAAGCCCAGCTCCAGCATGTAGTACCAGTAATGCTTATTCTCCACACGCTGCATACAGGTATCGAACAGAGAGATTAGTTAATGTTGCTGAAAGATCAACATCAGTACAAGATCATTATAAACGGCTGAAAAACATGCAGATTTAAGCAGCACCAAATGAATGCCAGAGTTAATCAAACAATCAATCAATAAAAATCTATTTATTAATGGGTTTATTAGTTAATCGATTAAAAACCACAGATTTAAAAAAAAAATTTAACAGATGCAGGTGTGCTATTTCATAAATTACTAGCGGGGGTCAATTCAGTTATGTATCCTGATTTTTTTTTAATTTTTTTAATCTTTTATATTTTTGTTTGCATTTGAGGTGGCAAAACATCTCCATTTCTCTATAATATTATACAAATAGCATGCTCTAAACTATTCACGTTAGCAGGACAGCATAGCATCCCAAATAATAGGAATTATTTGCAAAGTTTATTTAGAATTGTAACAAAATCAGAAAAAAAAAAAATATTAATATTAATATTAATAAAAGCGTGATTTTTCCAAAATCACAATGCAAATGAAATCAACACCTAGGAATCATGATAATATCATATTGGCTTGTGATTCCTATTCGTGTAAATTAATCCATTTAAAAGACATGCATTTCCAAACACACATTTTCGTGAGGATATTTAATTCCCATAATTATCCACTGCCCATCCAAAAAACAAAAAAAAGAAAACAGTCACACACTTTAATATTATATTTCGGGCCGCTGTGTAAAGGCTTCTCCAGCACATCCTAAAAGATCTGAATGGGGTTAGGGTCTGGTCTCTGTGATGGCCAAACCATGTGTGAAAATTATGTCTCATGCTTCCTGAACCACTCGTTCACAAATTGATCCCGATGAATCCTGGCATTGTTATCTGGGAAAATGTCCGTGCCGGGTGGGGGACAAAATCCATTGATGGAAAAACCTGGATAGTCAGCTGACTTCATTTTTTTGGTACATAACCTTGCTAGACCTGACCAACAAGATGATGGTTCAAGACTATACTTTTACAGTTCTTAACCTAATTTTAGTAGTTTCAGCAATCTCCTTAGTTGTTTTCTTTGCTTGATGGAGGGCAATAATTTGACCCTGCAGAAACAGAGTGACATCTTTGCCAGGACTACAGGAAATGTCTTCTGGAAGGCTCTTATCTATTTTTTTAGTTAAATCCAGGTCGTGTATTTTTTTGGGGATTTTAGTTTTAGACACATAAAAGTGCCAAAATGATATTGTGGTGCAAATCCATACGTTTACACTCTTACACTTGCTGAGTAAAATTTGAAGGACAAATGATCTGCTCTATCAGAATGTAGAAAGCAGTTTACAAACCTGTTATTTGGATAGATAGAAATTTTTTTTTCTTTTTGTTAAGCAGCTCTTTACCGTGGGCTGCCGATGCAAGTGCAGAAATGCAGTACATGTTTGTGTGTGTTTCCTGTCTGCTCTTTTTTGCATCTTTTATCAGTGTGTATTTATGTAGGCAGCATGCAAAGCTCACTTGTTGGGGATATCCCTTCCAGCACTCCTTCTGCTCCCAAAACCAAGGTGTCTGCGTGAAAGAGAAAGAATGCGGTCAGACAACCACACACACACACACATACTGTACATACTGAAGCACATAGTGCAATCAGAGGTGATGATCACAACGACAGCCGGATCAAATCACCTCCTTTCACTGCGTACGGACTCTACTGTGCTAAATAACAACGTGGCAAATGAGATCGTTCAGAAATCAAAGAAGCGTTAAAGTGTTTCTATTAATTGATGAGCGACAGCTAAGTATCAGTAACGTGAGAATGTATCCTGCCCATGTGGGCTCTTGGTTAATGAGTGCTGGAAATCATCGGTGGCACATGAATGACAAATATGTATTATATTCCAAAGTGCTTTGGGGCTAATTATGATATATTACATGCAAGACGAACCAATAACAATTAGGCTGATGTGAGAGAGTGAGTGAGTGTTTACTACTGTGTAGTATTTGCAAATCATGCAAATAAAGAGTGAAAGCTGTCACGCACTGGTCAGATTCCACTTGTGCGGGGTCACGCCGATTTATTAATGACACGTACATAAAGCTACTTAACTAATAGCTTCCCTTGTTGTGTACGGCTGTACTGAAATGATACTGTCTGTATCTGTACCTGCTTAGTGCTCTAAATATCTTTAACTCTATATTTAAAGTAGGGTGGCATGGTGGATTAGTGGTTAGCACTGTCGCCTCGCACCTCTAGGGTCCGGGTTTGATTCAAGTCTTGGGTCTGTGTGCATGGAGTTCGCATTTAGTGGTATTTAGTCGCATTTATTAAAATATTGTTTACTAAAATATAAACAAACTACTAACCGAATTGAAATCATCACAACATTGACCAGGCAGTTATTAAGGACGCTGTAAGGACAATAACTCATGCAGAATCACATATTAATGTTAATAAACAATCGCTATTGTCCTGCAAGATTGAGATCTGATTGCCTGCTTGTCCGTTCCGCTCACATGACTCTTGTTTTTTTGTTGATGTTGTGTCATGTGAGATGCCAGTCAAAAAAGTCCATCTCTAGAACCTTTCTCCTTTTCTTATCTGTAATCTGCTCAGAACACTTTATCTGCCCATTCGAAATGGTGTATGCATATTTGTTTGGAGACAATCAACCCTATATCTATATATAAAATATATACAGGTATATTACTTTCATAACTAATACACGACAAACTGACTACATGTGCTGTATAAATGTCACACTTACATTGATTAGCGATGCGAGTCCACCAGTGAACGATATCAAGTAGAAGAAAAACCTCCAACTACAAAACAAAAGGAAAGAGAATTTGAACATAAACATTTGGATCACATGGTCATTAAACCAGTTTATAACTGGATATGATATACCATCTATAGTCACACACACAAACCTTGTGTTACTTTTATCTATAAGATGAAGACATGATACTCACTGTTACTAAGTGGTATATCAGAAATATGGCGGATCTTGAATGTGAATAAACATGAATATTTCGCACGAACACACCTTGCTTCACAGAACTTCTTAGTGTTGCTGGGTCTGTCCTGATTTCGACGCTGACGGAACCAGATCTCAATTTGTTTCTGCGTTAGACCGCTTTGCTTCACCAGACTGTTGAGCTCATGCTGAAAAGCATTTAACAAAAATACATTTGAAAAGGGATAGTCTTATTTTTATATCTAAAACGATCTTTACATACATTGGTTCTCAAGGCTAGAAAATAGAAATATGCTGATATAAGAAGGCCTAGTGTAAGCCTTGTCTAGACTGAGATTAGTTTAGGAAAAGTGGAAGCTACTGCTATACAGCACTGTGCAAATAACTGGTCATGCAAATAACTACTGTAGAGCAAGGATTTCTTTAAAAAAGTGTCTACACCCACAAAAACTATATAAACAGTGATTAATGCAACAAAGTCAATAATCGGCGTAACGACCCTTTGCTTAAAAGTAGTCTTCTAAGAGTATCTTTTTTGCAGTTTCATAAGGAAATTTGCTGCCTAGTTTGACTGAACATCCTGCACAACTAGCTACAGTCCTTCTGAGGATATTGTCGCACCTGCTTTTTTTTCCATGCATGGAAAACCCAGATTTTCTTTGCATATCCTGGCTTAGGACGTTGGGGTCAGAACACAGGATCAGCCAGGATACTCAAGATCCCAACAGCGGTGGCTTGGAGGAGCTGGGTCTTGAAACGCTGACCTACTAATCAGAAACTCAGAGCCTTGACCTGCTGAGCCACCAAAGCCCCACTGGATATTCAATTCAATTCAATTCAATTATATTTGTATGGCGCTTTTAATTATGGAAATAGATTAGATTGTGCCCTGTGATGGATTGGCACCCTGTCCAGGGTGTACCCCGCCTTGTGTCTTAAGTCTCCTGGGATAGGCTCCAGGCCCCAGCGACCCTGAATACAGGATAAAGTGGTATAGACAATGCGTGAGAGAGAGAGAGAGAGAGAGAGAGAGAGAGAGAGAGTTTGTACCATCACAGTGTACTTGCAGAGTTCACATTTCACAAGTCCTAGCAGATGTCTATCAGCACATAACTTTGCAGGGCAAACTACCTTTTCTAACCTTCTTATCTTTATTTACAGCAGACTTTCCCAGTCATGGACGATTTCAACATGAGTCTTGCTGTTTCCTCATGTAAATATTCTGGCCTTTTTTCCATAATTCTTTTTTTAATATTTAAAAAAAAACTATATGTTTTTTGCTTAAACATTAAATGAGATATCTTCTAGGGAAGCTGTAAAAAAAGTAATGTATACAGACAGTAAATTTACAACCGTGGTGTCTTCAAAAAAATTGACTCTGACTCTAGACACAGCTCCGGGAAAAGTGGTATCATGAGGCGTTAGGATCCATAATTGTTTGTAAAGCGACATGGATATGTTTTTCCAGGAAGACGGTATGCAAATCTACACGAGCCACCTGGGACTTTACACATGCTACCTTGATGAACAATACATCTTTTGTGTGTGTGCTTATTTTCCCCCTGAGCTCACCGGTGCAGGTTGTCTGTTGTGTTTGGTGTAAAAAACCTCCAGGCTTGGGGCAGGTGAGGCTGATAAGCGCACCTTATCTTTCACCCCTAGGTGTCTGCTCAGAGGAACAGCTATGCTCCTGAATAAGAAACAACATGACATACATACATGTGAGCTCTCCATTTCATAGACGCTTACTGGATCAAATATAGACACGTGTGCGTGAGAGTGTGTGTGTGTGTGTGTGTGTGATGTTAATTAGACCAAGGAAAGATGAGCTCAAACATGGGTAAGAGGGACAAATTGATCAGGTGATAGCTCAGGTCCTCTCTGGTTACAGCGGTGGTCAGCTGCCACAGTAACGACGCCACAGCTTACACACACACACCTATGCGAGATTTAGCACCTCATCCGCCCTTGGCCCCTGAGCCAGCACTTGGACAATTACACAATCCTACAGACCCACATTTAGCTCAGCTCTTCATTCTTCTACATACCAACATATGGCCTACAAACAGCCAAAATAATAATAAGTTGATAACTTTGTATTATCTTTCAAAGCTTCAATATGAACTACATCCAAAATAACTTTTAATCTGTTATAGCAAGTGTGTTATGAAGTCTCAGCTTGTTTTTTAGCCTTAATTGAAAGCCGACACTCCCACTTGGGAGCACCCTTGGGATTTTTCAAGCTATGGGAGCCTTGAATACCGTAAACATCCTGAATTTCAGTCATAGAACTAGTCGATGTGTCTGCCCTCCACTCTTTGAGTTATTAGATCATCTTCCATCCTCAACAACTGCCGACTAGAACCCCTTAAACCCAGGGAACTCCTGTTCTGGAGAATAAACTAACTCAGGTACAGAACCGATTACAGAGGTAATATCATAAGGCACAGACTCTGTATTAGCATTTTTAAATAGATTTTTTTTCCTACGACAGCACGTCCTGAACTGTTGTTTCCCCACTTAACTTTCACAGCAGTTTGCTAACAAATGCATTTTTAAAAATGTATTAACCATTTAAAGTTGCATTTCCTGTTAATATCCATGCGACAACTTTGCATTATTACTTATGTACTGTACCTCATAGTGTACACGCATAACTCATCCATCTTTTAGCTTTATGGTCTGCTCACTACTCTCAGCATTACATATTATGCAAATAATAGACTCAGTCAGTGTCAAGTTCATGCTGTTTTTGCACAAGTATTACTATTTGCCCTGTTGTCACTTTGTCATAAATACAATTGCACATCAAGGTTTCACTGCATTTCACTTTTTTCTTTGTTTTTTTTTAGCATTGTGCATTTGGTATCATACCACATTTGGTTATCCTTAAAATTACCCTGTTATATATAAGATATTCAGTGTGCAACCACATCTACAAATCTGTTTTTGTGTTACTGTCTCTATTGCTGCTGGATGTCTGAAATTTCCTCAGGATCTGTCTGTCTGTCTGTATGTCTGTCTGTCTATCTATAGCAGCTATAAAGTATAATTTGCTTTTTTTGGTGTTGTTCTTGGCATTTTACCAGAAAGTTCCTGAAGAACTTTCCCATTATAAAAAAAAAATTACGACTAACACCGGAGACTCCTTCCAACCATTATATACGTTTCTGTGTTAATTAATCACACATTTAATGTACTTAGTTTCAGATTCAGATTATGTTCAGTGTTTACCCTATGCTCCATATTCTGTTACTACTATATAAACAATAACTATTTAATAAGATTAAGCAAATTAATATAAAAATGCAATCAGCTTTTAAACGCTGTACCATCAGAGGTTCTATTATGGAAAATAATCAACACATTCTGGCTAATCAGATTTAAGAATTCAGCAGTGATATGGTCCAAGACATCACTTAATGCAGCATGTTGTGAGAAAATTCTGAAAGTATTATCAGTATTTTTAAGATTCCTGACTTATAATGTAATGTAATATTGTTACAAGTGTAAAGTTTCCTTACAGAATAGATGTCATATTGTGACCCAATACATGTCATGATACGTGATTGTATGCACTGTATGTTACATTCAAAACAAAGAAATATGTATTGGGATACAAAGCATTTTTGACATACAATAAAACTGACCGCCAGCTAAGTTGTTCAAAACTTGTTTGCTTCAGTGTAAAGCCAAGCAAAGCGAGTTTACGAATTTAAAAAAAATTTTTTTTTTTAAATTTGTATTCAGTGGTTCCGCTGTATTTTTAAAATAAATATGTAATGTATGGATTGCTTATGTTTTAAATTATATGTAATTTTATATATTTTTGCCTTTGAGGTTGTGAAATCCTACCATTCCTCTATAATCCTATAGGTGTTGCTCTAAACTATTCCCACATTCACGGGCAGCACAGCATCCTGTGTGGAAGGATATTTGTTTAGAAAAAAAAAACAATATGGAATCGGTACATTATAAAATCGTGATACTTATAGAATGAAGAACACTTAGTGTACTAGTATGAAGCTTTGGACAAGAACATTTAGACACAGCATGTATGTCACCTCTCAAAAACCTTTCTCAGGCCTATGAACGCCATTGCCAGGGGTAACGAGATGAGCAGGTCCCGGGGCATTGGAGAATCCTTGATTCGCTCCAAATCCTTCCAGCTGATTCCAGGGGGAAGCCAGTACTCCTGCCTCCACAACCACTCATTAATCAGCTCCATGCTGCAGGAGGAGAGAGCAGATAATATGAATGTGGTATATAAGCAAATGTCTGCATTAAACCAAACACACCTTGTGGTGGTGAGCTAGTCAATATGGATCTTTTAAGGTTTTCTAGCTCATAAAATGAGTGTTACAAATACTCTGGCTATATAGGCTTAGGATTATGGTTTGACAGCATGGTGGCTTAGTGGCTAGCACTGTCGCCTTGCAGGGTCACCTCCAGGGTCCGGGTTCGATTCCCATCTGGGGGTCTGTGTGCATGAAGTTTGCATGTTCTCCCAGTGCATGGTGGGTTTGGTAGTGTGTGAATGTTGATCGAAGGTCCTACCACGGTCGTAAAAATGGGAATAAATACAATGTTCGTGGGACTATACAGAGGTTCCCTGGATGTACAGTATGGATAGAAGTTTATGTTTTAAACATTAGGTGACCCCAATGTAATTGGCAATGACATGGAGCGTATGCAGGTACAATATGGTCATGAAAGGAGAAAAAATATAGAATTTCGTTTAAATGCATAAAAATAGTGAGTGACCCGTCTATGGAAAGAGTGAATCTGTGGTGAGGGTTTAGAACCAAGTCACCCTGTATAACCTTATTATATTCTCACTAATGCAATTTCCCCCTAAGAACAAATACATTTTATCGACTTTAAGCTTATCAACACATTACACACTATAAGACAATGTCTCCGGAGATGTGATCTAATCAGCTCGCGCCATCTGAAGGTCAGATCTGCTGTCTTTTTCTTTCCGTCACGACGTATTAAAACGCATTCAAAGCGACTCGCTGATATTAAACATAATCTAAACTTAATGAAGCCTATCAGCGGAGGCCATCAGCTTTATATGCCTATCAGTATCACGTGACAATATGTCCCGCGTATCTAAACACTCGCTACGTCGCGACCTAATTAAGAATATTATCCCTCACTATGTTTTTCTCTTATTTCTTTGATAGTGTAACGCTATATAACGCTGTATATCAGCACCAAGAGTACCTGGCGGTGATGTTTCCAGTGGTTTGTCCAGCGGTGTGTCCTCCGTCCAGGATGCAAAGACAGAGAGAGACAGAGAAAGAGAGAGAGGTCTGCTGCACAGCGGCGCGTGAACTGTCCGGTACTGAAGAGCGATTCACCAAGGAATCGGTTCCTTATGATCGATTCTTTTTATGCGAGTCGATTGCGAAATGTGAATCTAAGAATCATCTAGTCAGGTTTAATAGTGATGGGAAGTTTGAATCATTTTAGTGACTCGGTTCTTTAAATCTCCTCATTCTCTAAATGAACGAATCTTTTTTTGAGTCATTTCGTTCTTTTAATCAGAAATAAAATAAAATGTTTCATTTTCAATAAAAAGACCCCCAATACGTCTACATACACAAATTTTAGCTATAGTTCCAGTAATAAAAAATATTACAATGCAGCTAAAGACATATTATAATAAACAGAATGTGAAGCTCACCATCATATCTTCGTCCGAGTCGTTCGTTCTTTTGAATCTATTGCACTGCATAGCGTGTATGGGAGTCACGTGACAAAAGAACGAACGACTCGGAGTAGAAGAGTCATTAAGTAAGAATCGCTCAATTCTGTTTCCTTTACATAACCTACGGAGGTTTTGCGATGCTTTGCGCATGCGCGCCCAGTAGAAAATGATCGAATCACTCTCAGAGACTACTCAGTCTTGTCAGTCACGTTAAAGAGTCGTTCAAAAAGAACGAATCGTTCATGAACAACCCATCACTAATGACTGAAACGTGTTTTCCTCATGCACTGTACATTCGTCACATGGTATCAGTATATATGTCACTATTAA
>JAOTRS010000022.1:4261304-4278083 GCA_028565755.1 Dinotopterus cunningtoni
AGTAAGTAAAGTTGAACAAGATTTGAATACCAACTAGAGTTAGCATGCTAATTAAAGTTAGCATTAGCAAAGTAAAAGTGATGGCAACTTCAATTCAATTTTATTTGTATAGCGCTTTTAACAATTGACATTGTCGCAAAGCAGCTCTACACAATCAAAAGAATTATTATTATTAAGTATATAATTAAGAATTATTAAGTTTGTATGAAATGTGAATGTGTATGAACCAAAATGATAAGATTGTCCCTGATGAACAAGAACCTTCCTCATTTGGGTGATAGCGGATAGCAGGGATTGATCTGTGTGTTAGGAGGCTGGAAGTTTAGTATAACAGGAGATGTGTTTAAGTTAATATGGAGTCCAGTTTGTTATTGGAGGCTCAGGTAGACTATAGAAAACTCCAGTCCTGAACTATAGAGCGACTGCAGTCACGAGTCCTCAGAGAACAGCTGTTTCCATCAGCCGAGGACAGGCAACCCTTCCAAGCGCAAGTTATACTGTAACACCATAAACATGTTAAGTCTGGTTGAAAATGTTTTATCTAATAATAATAATAATAATAATAATAATAATAATTACGCAACGGGCAATCGATTGGACGAGACACGTTCCATGAGTGTTGATAATATACAGTAACAGCACTAGGACATTTAACTATATGGCATCACTCCGTGTCCCAGGTGTTCTAATAACGGTTAATTATGCTAACTCCTGGTCGTGGCGTGGGGGAAGTGGGTCTGTACAGTCCGCAATACTGAGGAGAGAACAGCTACATGCTAAAACTCTTTCAGCAAGAAAACACACCTGATAACGGTATATCATCTTAAACAACACTTTGTCTCCTTAATAATAAGTTATTGTATATGTTAAGTTAATATTATGTTATGAATCGCCTCTGAACCATCTGTTCTTCTTTTTTTTTTTACAGCTAAAAAGCTAACTAGCCTCAAACACAAGGCTAAATCCCAAATCACCCTTCAAACTCAAAAAATATATATAAGCTAAATTCTGTTGTTTATATATAAGCAATAATCTGTTGATTATAAATGATGTATATCGAACTGCTGTAGAAGTTGCGCAATTAAGCAATAGAACAGACGGGACCGTGCTGTCGTTCTGAATATCAGGATGCGCCCTCGTGCTTACAACCGTGATGATATTCCTCACAACAGCACTCCCTCTCGTGTGATATTGCTTAATCACGTCTCATCACTCATCCCTAGTCACATAATTATATAATCCCATTTATATCTGAGCTAATCATGATTAGAGATTATATTTTCATAGACATTTTGTATAAGCAGTAAGTCAAGCTGAGTGCTTATGGACATGAATTTGTTCCACCACCTTTTTGGTACTTTTAGTCAAACAGTTTGAACACTTTTTTTTAAATGCATGTTACGTGCAAACTAATCAGTATGAGGTCAAACGACATTCGTACACTTTTGCTTCTTAGGCTCCTCCCACTGCATCGATTTGAAACACTAGACTAGACATCAGACTGTCTGTCTCTCCTGATGGTGTGACAGAGTGTAGACACGCTTCTCTTGTGTGGACGTCTTCTTTTATCTTGACCCTAATCCTACTGGAGAATTGTTCCTACAGAGGATTACTCTTAAAGGACACAGACTGTCTGGATCATGTCCCGGCCAAAACGAATAAAATAAAATTCATCCCAGACGATTCATTCTGTAAGATGTTGCAGGAAATGTCACAGGGTCACAAGGAAGAAAGAGAAGAAACGATCCCGAAGCTGTTCAGAGGACACAAAAACAAGGGGAAGAGTGGATGTACAAAGAGAGATTTTGTCCACTATTAAACCTGTATCTAACCACTATTTCACTATTTTGCTCATTTTGTCGTAACGGAAGCACGTCTGAGACATTACAAACTAAGGACGCTTTTACATTAGGCACTATTGATTTGCCCAGGAACTATTGCTCCCTCCCTCCCCACTCAGCGTCCACATTATTAGGCAGGTCAGAGGATGAGACTGGTGTGGGCTACAGGAACACTGAGATTTCGGAGGGGAAACTCAAGCAGAAATTAACATTAGTGATATTGAAGAAGAAGAAGAAAAAGAAGAAAAAAACGCAATACACAACAATGATATTAAATGGATGGATGGTGTACCTAGGTCTCACAGCTCCAGTGCGCGGAAAGCTAAACATGAGCTGAATTTAATTTGCCTCGCACATCTTTTTTATTTTTCAGCTTATGCAGTGATGTGATTTAAGTGCATCGTCGTCTGCATTCCCGTACTCAGTCGGCCGCTCGGCTAATCCTACCAGATAAAACACTTAATTACGCGAGTCCCAGGCTGCCATGAAAAAAAAAATCAATCTCGACTCGGCCAAATAGCGGGAGTTTTCGAAACGATCGGAGTCCGTAGGAGCGATTGCGCAACTGCATAATTGTCCCAAAAACATCGAAATAAACTCCTGGCCGTGTTGAGACAGCAAGAGAGTATAATAATTAAGGGATTTTACGACGATTGCACTGCATTTGGAGAGATGTGCTGAGACAGCGGGCGTGTATAATTGGCGGCCTCGACAACACAAGAACCGCTGCATTATGGGTAAAGCTCCCATCTGCGAGAAAATCCATTCTCAGGAAAGCTGTTCATGTATACAGCAATATGGTGCTATAAAGATGATGATTGTGTGTGTGTGTGTGTGTGTGTGTGTGTTGAATTAGATAAATCAGAGATCCTCTGAGGAGCGGAAAAAAAAAACTCAGTAATACACGCTGAGACTGTTTACAGGATTAAGGCTCTCACAGACGAGTGTGTGTTGAGTGTAGAGTTTGGAGAGTGGGAGGTCTGAGAGCGGTGAGAAATTCAACTGGATGGTGTGTGGACACGCCGTCTGCGCTTTTTTGCCCCCGTCCTTCAACAAAAACGGCTCGGCTGATTATTAATGCTGTCAGACGGACCAGATTTGTTAACGTGACACACGTGTCGAAAAAACTGAGTGAAATCCATAATGAAGTGTATTTATGGACTGTTTAATGAGTTACGCTTCCTGTAAGGAGTCTCCAGTGTCGGTGCTTTAGGGTTTTATTTACGTCATGGGGGTAAAGACTTTAACTTAATTAGGGAGGAAATCTGTAACAATTCTGAGAGAAATGTGATTCAAACGTGCATATTTTTACATCTGAATACAACAATATTCATAATTGCTGTTTGCCGTGAATTCGAGTTTCCTCTTAAAAGCGACAGCATGTCCGCTGGAGTAAAAACGAGACCTCCCTGCACCGTGTTTTAAATCGTAAACACTAAGCCCGTCATTATGAAGCACTCGAGTGGACATTAAGTGGCTGAACGATGTGGATCCTGGCTTAATGCAGCGTTACTCTCGGGTTCTGTGCTCGAGTACACATTTGCAGTTTTCCTTCTAACACCCAACTCGGGCGATTTAGTGAACAGCATCAGCACCAGGTTTCGCTGAGGCGGTCAATATTTTCACGCTTTTCGCTGGCTTCTGTTTAATAAACCGTGTATCTGACTTTTAACAAAGAATGTAATTGTTACTAAAATATTAAACCGTATTAGAATAGACAATATTACGTAGGTAAATTTACTCCACACTGGCTGAGGATCATTCTGACCAGATCACCTCTACTGCACTAATATATGGGCGTGGCTAATCAGTGGGCGTGACTACAGATCAGCGCATTTGTTAACGGACGCCTTCTTCTAACGGAAGCACCAGAAATTTTAAAAATTTTAGCCACTGCTGTCCTCCTTGGATCCTTTCTCCATCTTTTCAGATCATTACTCTTTCTCCACCTTTTACCTCACCCCCCCCAAACTCCTTTTCCTTGGATCCTTTCTTCTCCTCCTCTTCTTCAGATCCTGTCCCCTCGTCCTCCTCAAATCCTTTATTCTCCTCCTTGGATCCTTTATTTCCTTCTCATCTGACCCTTTCTCCTTCTTCTCAGATGCGTTTTTCTCCTCCTCCTTGGACATTTCTCCTCCTCCTCATCATAACCTTCCTCTTCTCCTTGAATCCTTACCCATCCTTTTTTCTCTGATCCTTTCCTCTCCTCCTCGGATCCGCTTTCCTTTTTCTAGGATTCTTTCTTCTCCTTCCCCTCATCCTCTTTGGATCCATTCCCCTCTTCCTCCTCCTCAGATCCATTCTTATCTTTCTCCTCCTCTTTGGACATTTGCCCTCCTCCTCCTCGGATCCTTTCTTCTTCTGCTTGGATTCTTACCCATCCTGGTCCTCTGACCTTTCCCCTAGTCCCCTCATATGACCTTTCCCCCCTCCTTCTCCTCAGATCCTTTCCACTCTTCTTCCTCGGATCATTTCCCCTTCTTGGATCATTTCGCTCTTCCTCCTCCCTGACCTCAGATCCTTTTTTCTTCTCCTCTTCCTCAGAATTTTTCCCTTTTTATCCTCGGGTTCCTTTTCCTTCCCCCCAAGCACCCGTTCTCCTCCTCCTCGGATCCTTTTTTCCTCTTGTATTAATCCCGTTTATCATTACCTCATATATTAAACCTGAAAAAAAGATCCGAGCACCTGCTGTTCTGTTTAGCACATCGTATGTCAGTTAAAACTCAAATAAGGCAGTATTCAAATACTGCAGCAAGTTATATAATGAAGGCGATTACGAGGACGACTACTGATAAAAAACACCCCCAAACTGGCACTGGTCATGTGACTTGAGATGAGATGAGGTCATATATCACGTGACCTCCCCCAGGCCCAGCTGTGACCGTTCTAAACCAGTGATCTGCGATGTTATACTTTCAGCTGAAACTGCAACGTGAGCTTAGTCGTTAATGACAGAAAAGCCATTTCACACACCACGGCTTTAGTTACACACTCACACTCACACGCATATAGATATACAGTATATAGGGCTTTCTCTTATATCAGTCAGACCTATATCAGTTCTCCTCATGACACAAGCTAACCGTTATGAGAGGGAGAGAAAGACGGACCGAGAGGCAGAAAGTGAGGCACAAGGTAATTTTCCATCAGGCTGCAGTGGATTATGCCTCATGTGAGCAAATGCAGATTTTTATCACTGAGGGAAAAAAAGAGAGAGAGAGAGAGAGAGAGAGAGAGAAAACGGGTGGAGAAAGACAGAGAGATGATGAATTCTTTAGTCATGCAGCACTGGGTTGTGCATTAACCTTCAGTTAACCTTCTCTTCATGTGAGTTTAACAAAAATCAGTCAGTGAATTTTCTCTTCCTCAGCCTCTTTCACGGTCTCTATTCCCTTCAACTCCCAAATTATCCCTAACCCTACCCTTTCCCCACCCCTATTCACTTATTACCTGGACTACTTGAACTACTGCCCTTGTTCCTTTATACAACTACAGCAGGCGACTAGATCGATTCATCAAAGTATGTCAGACTCTGCTATGACAGGTAGTCCCCGACTTATGAACGAGTTCTGTTCCGGGGGCATGTGCGTAAGTCTGATTTGTTGTCTCCAAGCTTTTTTCCACTGTATTGGACTGTGGACTGTTTTGTTGAGGATTTTCCGAAATTAGAATTATTCACCATCAGGACAGCTTTACAGGACAGATATTTTCTATCACCCCCTTGAACTCAGAGATGCTTATGATTGGCTAGAGCTGTGATTGATCTTAAAGTGCAAGAGTACCTCGATCCCTCCCCAATGACAGAGCTCAGCCAATCAGCTCGCTCTAGTCTCCTGGATGCCAGGAGGCTACAGCATCACTCGGTATTCAAACTTGCGATCTTCGGATAATAGGGCGAGCTCGTTATCACACCATTAAAAATCTTACTGACTATTTAATTAATCAGATGCAATAAAAAGAGAAATAGTTCAAATATAAGGCGATTTCACTAGCAGTTGTTCATACTCTTCACAATCATGGACACCTAAGAGTTCATGTACATAGAAGGCGGCGAAAAACACTGGAACACACGCTGGATGTAACTTCAGTTTATCACAGGGCACAGCCTAGAAGCCATTTCACTTCCTGGCAGGTTCTTGGGAACATGACAGAGGCAACATGTAAAACAGTAACCTGAGCTCAGAGTCCAACCATGAGGAGTTAAACCTCTGGGCAAGCTGAGGAATAATTCAGCCCGACAAACAGCACCGACATACAAGTAAAATGATCCTAATTGAGGGCGAGGAGACATCATGAGGAAGGTTTGCGCCTTGAGCAATCAGTGGATGAAATGGGGGCGTTCCGGCAGGATGCTAATGATGTGTTGCAACTCATGTTGATGAGGCTTAAGTGGTGGTGCTTCAATACAGAGGCTGAGGATTCCAGCAATCAGGACACTGAAACGCCCTTGGAGTCACGGAGGAGACGGAGACGCAGAGGAGATGTGTTCACGTCGTGTGGAAGAAATGTATCCCTGTAAACGTGATTCAGTTTCCTCAAGAGAGATTTTTATAACCTGTCTTAAAATTATACACCACTATTGTTGATTTCTACACACCCTTTAAAAACATTTTTTTTTTAAAAAGTTTACCAAGTTTAGATGCCTATTTTTAGCTGTAACTGTGAACATGCTGGTAATAAATGCCTCCAAGGCTATTCATATTTTATGAGCACTCATCCACTCTGACCATCATTAAAAGGCTTTTATCCTGCAGAAAACATGTTAACTCACAGGAGATGCAGTATTGTGTAAAGCGATTTTTCGTTTGTGTCAGCATCAGACACGGAACACCTTTTGGCCATTTGCTTCCAACTACAAAAGCTCATGAGATACGACCAAAAAGGGAACGACCCACAACATTGATTTATTTATTTTTTTTAAAGGGAAAGGACAAATGCCCGAGTGTGCCGTGTGATGGAACTGGAGTGTAAAAAATATGCTCTTTTGTGTGTGTGTGTGTGTGTGTGTGTGTTGATGGATTCCATCGCCCCAGCATGTGCTGCAGCCTGGATGTGGTGGAAATGCTGCTTTACTTCAAGGCAGGCACTGAATCACAGAGTCATTGATTCGTTGATTCACTGATTCATTGAGTCAACTGAGCTCTGCAGTTCTGCAGCATCATCTGAACTCTCCCATTAGACAGTATGAAAATAAGACACCGCTGGGTAGAGAAGCAAGAAAGCAAAGTGAAATCTTGCCTGGATTTATTGCTGTACGAACGTGATCTGACTCGGAATCAACTCGTGCAGGAAGTGAATCAAACATGCCAGGTATTTTATACAAGCAATCTGCAGCGCTGCAGAAATGTCATCCAGAGATTCATACAGGTAAACATAAAAGCTAAATAAAGTCTGTAAACATAAAATGTTTTAAACTAATTATTTATTTCTTGAGTGTCGGCACAGACAGAACAAGGAACCTGCCGGATTCAGAATGCTCCGCCGCTGCCATTAGCGTTCATGATGCTAAGTTGGGAAGAGAACGATGATGAAGCTTCTGTATTTCTTTGTAGTACTCCTCTAACTTAGTCTTGCTCTGTCTCTGTTAGTAACCATAAAGGGGGCGTGGCTTGGCTTCAACATCTCACCTTAGTCATAGAGAAAAAAGGCGTGGCCTCTGCACATCACATCAGTCTCAGTGAAGGAGGCGTGGCCTCTATACCTGAGTGGCAGTGAAGGTGGCATGGCCTCTACACCTCACCTCAATGTTAATAAGAGAGACGTGGCCTCTACACCTTAGTCAAGGAGGCGTGGCCTCTATACTGCAGTCTCGGTGAAGGAGGTGTGGCCTGTAAACCTTAGTCTCAGTAAAGGAGGTGTGGCCTGTAAACCTTAGTCTCAGAAAAGGAGGTGTGACTGCTACACCTCAGTCTTAGTAAAGGGGGCGTGACCTCTACACATTAGTTCTGGTGAAGGGGGCATGTCCTCAACACATCACATCAGTCTCAGTGAAAGAGGTGTGGCCTCAACACATCGGTCTCAGTGAAGGAGGCGTGGCCTCAACACATCGGTCTCAATGAAGGAGGCGTGGCCTCAACACATTGGTCTCAGTGAAGGGGGCGTGGCCTCAACACATCGGTCTCAGTGAAGGAGGCGTGGCCTCAACACATCGGTCTCAGTGAAGGAGGCGTGGCCTCAACACATTGGTCTCAGTGAAGGTGGCGTGGCTTCTACACCTCAGTCTCAGTAAAGGGGTGTGGCATCTACACTGCAGTCCTTGTGAAGGAGGCGTGGCCTCTACACCTCACTCTCAGTGAAAAGCTGCGTGGTGTAGCTTTGGCACTTCTCTAAGCTAACAGTTTTTTTCATTAGTATCAAACTGTTTACATTTTAATCACATCATATTACACCGACAGCTCTGGATCATTATGTACTGAATCGCTGACTGCATGAGCTGTGTACTTTGTACGCTGGATCGTGTAAGATGATCACTGCCTTGTCCTTAAAAAGAACAACACACACCCGCAGGAGCAAACATCCGCAGAATCAAATTTCCTGCAGGGCTTTAAAACGAGTCTGATCGCCACACCCCTCCCATCTCCTCCTGCTTTTCACCTCCTCCCATTCACCACAGGGCCGCTGTGCTGTAATCTACTGTGACATGAGACTATTAACACCGCATTGAAACGTTCAGTGCTCTGAGTTATGAGAAGGAAGCAGAAACGCGGGCACGTTTATGAGAGAATCCCTGCGGGATAAACGCCTACAGCAGGGGCGCAACATCAGGCCTTCAGAGTGCGAAGTCGTTTCTTATATGTGCTACACGATGCAAGCGAGCCTGAGCGTGGGATTTCTCTCACAATCTCTGCAGGTCTAAGTGATAAAGATTTTTCATTTTGATCTCGGTCTGTATGGATTGCTAACCGCTTAATTCATAATTATCGTGCCATAACATCACACAGAGCCCACATAAAAGCGTTAGAACAAACAAAGAAAAGTTTTCTCCTAATGATACTCGGAGCAAGCAGAACTTCTTATTATAACAGGCAAGAGAGCTGGTGTTGCAGTCCAAGCAAGCTCCAAGAAACGCAAAGACTGACAGGTTTCAGGTTTCACTCGTGGAGCCCAAGGACAGGAATGTCTGATGTTTGTTGCTTGGAGGCGTTAAATTTCACACCTGCGCTCTACACCATGCACCTCATTCTTTCATCTGATGACCTCTCACATACCTGGAAGAACTTTGTGACTCTGTGTGTAGGTCACGAGCTTAGCGTAGGAATGAGCACCAAATGAAAATATGCCAGAAGTGGGAACAGAAAACCTTCATGCAGGACTAAAGCAAAACTAGTGGGATTATTATGAACGTGGATTAGAGGTGATTACAGTTTACAGTCAGACTTGAGGGGAAACCGTAGACTTCAGGGAACAACCGTTTTGACAGAGTGGATTAATGTCTGATTAAAAAGGCAAACACTCAGTCGCTGTGCGAAATGTCTTACAACCATCATGCACACACTAGTGACGGGAATCACCAGGGACCACCTGATACGATATAATCACGACACCTAGGCACCGATTCTATAAGGGCGTTTTCACATTAGGGCCCCAAGATCATTTCTGACAGCACATAGTGGAGAAAAGGTGGCCTCGGATACATTACAGTGTACTCGGGGACAGGGCGAATTAGATATGGAAGCCGATCTTAGGTGAGGAAGTAGATTTCTGTTTTATACGTGATGTCATCAGTGCCATCGGTCTCCTCCGCAATCTCTGTGGGCTCGTGGCACTCACCGATCTCATCCTCTGACCTACACAGAGCTGATGAAGTAGGAAGGCATGCGAGAGCATTGTAGTTATGGGTCGTTCATGAACGATTCGTTCTTTTTGAACGAATCTTTAACATGACTCAGATGAACGAGTCATCTCGGAGAGTGATTCGTTCATTTTCTATTGGGCGCGCATGCGCAAAGCATCGCAAAACCTCCGTATGTTATATACAGGAAACAGAATTGAACGATTCTCAGCAATGAGTCTTCAAGTCTCGAGTCGTTCGGTCTTTTGACACGTGACTCCCATAGACACTATGCAGTGCAGTACACAGGAAACAGTATTGAACGATTGTGCTAGTAGGTCTTCAAGTCCTGAGTCGTTCGTTCTTTTGTCACGTGACTCCCATAGACGCTATGCGGTGCAATATATTTAAAAGAACGAACGACTCAGATTGGAAGATATAAGAAGTGAGCTGCTCATTCTGTTTATTATAATATGTCCTTGGTTGCATTGTAATATTTTCATAACTGGAACTATAGCCAAAATTTGTGGATGTAGACGTATTGGGGGTCTTTTTATTGAAAACGCAACATTTGAATTTATTTCTGATCAAAAGAACGAAATGAACGAAATGACTCAAAAAAAGATTCATTTTGATGAACGAGATTCAAAGAACCGAGTCACTAAAATGATTTGAACTTCCCATCACTAGAGCATTACTCTCAGCGCAAAGAATAACTTCCTCGTAGGCTTGTGTTTTATGGCAGCACACAAACCAAGTAGGTGCATACTGCCACCTGCTGTATCGGAGAGTCAAAAATCTAAAAATCAAAAATAATGTGAAATAATGCTGCCCGGCAGGGGAGCGATTGTTCCTGGGCTGGGTTCAAAACAATCATGCTAATGTGAAAACGCCCACCTGGCAGTTAGCACTGTCGTCTTGCACCTCCAGGGTCCGAGTTCGATTCCCGGCCAGGCTCAATTCCCGTCTCTCTGTGCATGGAGTTTGCATGTTCTCCCCGTGCTTGGTGTGTTTTCTACAGGTACTCTGGTTTCCTCCCACAGTCCAAAGACCTGCAGATTAGGCTTATTGGTGTTCCCAAATTGTCTGTAGTGGGTGTGTGTGCCCCGCTTGGCACCCTGTATAGTGTGTACCCCGCTTTGTGCCCTAAGCCTCCTGGGATAGGCTCCAGGCCCCCCGCGACCTTGAATACAGGATAAAGTGGTATAGAAGATGAGAGGGTGAGTCAGTGTGGTGATACAGCACTAAATAGATTTTTTCACATCTTTAGCGAATACAAGTTTTCAAATAATCTTTTTGAAAAATGCTAATGCAGACCAATAAGGAGGTGACCACATTTTTATGTGTGTGTATTTATAATAAGAGAAAGAGAGAGAGAGAGAGAGAGAGAGAGAGAGATTTTTAGGTGACCTTTTAATCAAATCACATCCGCACAGTTACACACGTTACTTCCTCTCTTTTTCCCCTCACAGGCTCACTTTACATTGCTGAACATAACTACGCCCTCATTTCCAGATATTCTATCTTTATAATAAACCTTAAGACCTTCCCCCAGGAGAGGTTTATGTCACACACGTCAGATCTCCTCTCTGAGGTGTTTAAGTGGTTTAGGACTCGAGACTTTCAAGGATGCTTTATCGCTGTTACTGTTATCGGAAACGCTCCTGTGACTTCGATTTCTCAGCATGGAGCTTATCCTGAATGAGCTCTAATGAACATGTTGAATAGAAATAATTGGCACAGAGAAGAAGAATATTTCACAATGACAGATTGGAGACTTGTGCTCACCATGGCATGTACTGACACTGTCATTTAACATCTCATGTGGATCCATGGGGATACGAAGATCCAGGGTCGAGCCCCGCTGTCGGTGGGTTGCCACACCCCATACTACCCAGCCGCTGAATGCAGTGCCGGTCCCAAGGGCATCCGGTGTAAAAAACACCTGTGCCAAGTTGTGGGTGTGCGGATCAGATGTTCCGCTGTGGCAATCCCTTTGACTGGAGCAGCCGAAAGAAATTGTTGTTATGGATTCATGATAAAAGGGTTTGTCCAGACACAAATGCAAGCTTTTGTAGAGCAGGTGTGTTTTATTTAGAGTTGAATCTGGATGCGAGACACCCCGGGATGTCCATCCGCCATCACACAATGGAGAACGCATTCACTTTTGGTTAGAAGCTTTGAGTCTAAAGAAACCACCAAAACAAACCCCAGAGCGGTGTCTTGTCAGTAAGATATCGAAACCTAAAGACAACTTAAACAGTGTGTATATGTGTGTATAACTCGGCTGGGAGTTATTGCCACATTCCACACACAGTCCTGAACCTTGACCTAAGCCATTTTTTTACACATGTTTGGGCCATTAAAAGGGGTTCCTGGGGGCCAGTGTTTTAGACCATGATCATGGATCCGACATACTGAGAAAACTTTCTACCTTGGTGGTAAAAAAAATACTATAATTGACCAAATTGACAAACATTTTTGTAACTTTTCTTTACTGGCAAATTCACTGCATGTTCATAATAAAACACGAACCATTATTCATTTATTCAATAATTCATCCTCTATAGTGTTTATCCTGTTCTGTCACTGGTCATTCGATCAGTGCATGTTTAGTAAAAACACTCAGTAAATTTCTTGGTCTGCAGCCCAATACTTTGTCAAACAACAAAAAATACACTGTGTCACAAATACACAATGTGTATTCTGTAACTGAATCTTAATATCAGAGCGCAAACATATGGTTCATCATCGAACACACCAGTGAATATTTGTAAGACCTTAAATATGATGGGGGGAAAAAGCAACGGCATCAAAATTGGAAAGTGATTTTGTGTAGTTTATAAGATTATAAGAAAAACACCATAAATGAATGGCACCTCATTGCAAATCACAATGTACACACACGCTCTCACCACCTGCTGCATGTGTTTGGGAGACAGGAGGAAACTAAAGAACCCAGAGGAACCCCATCTGAACACTGATTGAACATGAAATACTTAAACAAGCTGGGTTTGATATTGTGCTACATCACACCCTGTGGTTCCGTGGGAAATAGTTACTATATTGAGATGGTTGGATAAATATGGAGGCACGCTGCTTGGCACAGATGATCAGAAACAGCTGTGCAGGAAGTCCTGCCTGTAATGAGATGAGCACAGATCTGCACAGCAGGAGGAACCCGAGGAGAACCGGGTAGATCCTGCAGCACAGCATGGGACAGAACTGCAGGGTGTAACCAGACCTGAGAGAAAGAGAGAGAGATAGCACCATGGGGCAGAGCTGCAGGGAGTCACCGGACCTAAGAGAGAGCACCATGGGCCAGAAATGCAGGGAGTCACCGGACCTGATAAAGAACTGCAGGGAGTCACAGGACCTTAGAGAGAGCACATAGCCGTGTGGGACTACAAAAGCCTCAGGGCGAAACTCACAGCTGTCAACACACACACACGGGGAATACTCTAGACAAGGAGGAACCAAATTCATTAGCAGTTTTATTGACTTTCAGACATTTTGTCCTTCAGCCTTCATGACGTTCGTGCAGAAGCCCCCAGAACACGCGCGCGCGCAAAAAAGAGCAATTTAGCTTTTTCTCCCCCCCATCTTCACCAGCGGCTAACGGTCTGCCAAACAATCAGCTCGTGACAGCACGGAAAACCGTTATATTCCACATTTTTTTTCAGCGTGAAAGAAAGAAAGAAAAAAGGCGGAACGAAATATAAAATTAAAATAAACCCCAAGCGCCCTCACACACCTTCTATCCCGTATCCGACTCCGATGACAGTGTCCGTGTCCTCCGCCACAGCGGCCCCGGCTGAGGATGAGCTCCCCCCGGCCTCCACCGGCCTCACGGCTCCCTCCATCCGATCCGGCCAACAGCGTCGCGGGTTTACGGTGAAGCAGATGGTGACAACGAAAGTCTTGTCATTGCGGTGGTGGTGTTACAAACCTACATGTTGGTCTAAAATCCCTCTGTGTGAGGTTTGAGGAACACACACACACTCGACGGTGAAACTCACATTGGGTTGAAGTGATGGACGAATCGTGGAACGAACCGATTCTTTTTTAAACGAATCGATTCGCAACTCAAAGCGAGCTAACAAAACGTTATTACTGTATTAGTGTCCGTTATTTTGAACTTTTAAACTATATGCATTGTGAACGCCATATTTGCTTATTCCTTAACCACAAACATAAAATTTAACGTAGTCAGGTTATCAGTGGAAATCTGAAATCATAAAATTATTATTGACTCCTAAATAATGCTACAGTATATTTCTGTTTTGTTAAACTGCACAAACCTCGAGTGAATCGATTCACCTAAAAGCGTCGTTCATAAGATTCGATTCAACATAATTGAATCGCAAAGCAGTGTCCTACTGAGTCTCTCCCTTTCTCTCTGCCCGTGTTACGCGCTCGCGCAGGCAGGTCTGCAACGTCACTGTAGTATCAGCTTTCAAATGACGTCAAGCCCTAAATTAAAAGGGTCTAAAGACAAAAGGTAGATTTTAATACTGAGGATTTGAACGTCAACTTCCAATTTTCCAATTTTGAACCTGCAACACGATCACTCAGCAGTGACCTTGACATCCGAGGCTGAGATTAGTGTAAAAACAAAAATTTGTATTGTTTTAGCGCTAGACTGATTGATTTTATTTAAGTAAAAAATTAAACAGATTTACAGACAATTTTATTATTGTTTTTAATGCGACGGTCTGTGAAGGAAAGCGCCGCAGACTTGTGTTAAAAGAAAAAAAGAGAAACAGCACCACCTAGTGAGAAATACACGAAGTGCACTCCAGCCTTCAAAAGATAATTAAAGATCAAGTCTGTAATTTTTTAGACCTATAAATGATGGCTTTGTATGGCGGATGAATGGTAAATGCCTGTTGCTGTGCAAATAGTCGTCCTAGTTTTCTGGTTTGTGCCATATTTAGGGTGAAAAATCAGCCGTGACTGCATTCACAATAGAGCTGCTCATTGCCATTACTTTTCTTTTGAAAGGTAATGCTGCTTTAGCAGAAGTAATGAGGGAGGCTTGTCAGGATTTTTATAGCACTTAGTTCTGTGAATAACAAATGGTGTTAATTCAAGTGGTTTCTTTATCTCTTAATACAATTTATATCTGATTGTAAGCACGTTTAGGGTTAATAATCTGCAGCGTTCCAAACAAACAAACAAAAAAGTCACACCCACAGCAAATTTATTCATGCTTTATTACTTATTCTTATTATTGTTCTTTGTTGTTAGCAATACATGATGAAAGTCAAGTCAGTAGAGGGTTTGATTCAGTCTTCACTCTGCAGAAATAGCTGGATATATGCAGGCTTCCCAGGGGAGGTTTTGCACACCAGGGGTCATCAGGCCAGTCCTACCTGCAGGCAGGTTTACAGAGAGGCCGTCATTATTTTGGGAAAGGGCCTGAAAATACCCAGCAGGCTACAGGAGCGTAGATGGTGAGTCAGTGAGTCAGGATGAATAGATGAGATTGTCCACACTGGTTATAAGTATTTTGGCAGATCCTTTTCGACAACCTGTGTCCAAAAAGAGAAAAATAATAAATAAAATTTTTTAACCTTAATCAAAACATAAATAAATAGAAGGTCATGCAAAATATTTTTTTTCTGAATCAGAGGTTCCCAAACTTTGGGTCACAACCCCATGTGAAGTCACTTCCAATGCAAACAAGGTCATGAAGAGAAGATTTATTCGTAACTCTAGACTGGTATTCAACACAGTTTTCCTATCAAGATTAGTAAACACTTAAAGGTCAGAATTTTTTTTATTTGAGATGCAGCCTACAGCGACAATCGTGCCATGTATTAAACGTCGCTATACGTAAAATCGCAATGCTTTTTTGACTTGGAAATCTGACCAACATACGTGTTGTTGGTCTTAGGTGCCATCTTGTGAATGGCGCTTTTATCTCTCAACCTGGGGAGGAAGTGTTGTTCCAGGTTCCCATATTAGAAAACTGAAATTTAATAAATTTAATCTTAAATTATTATTTTTTTGAATGTCCATTTGGGGTCATTTGCCTAGAAAGGTTTTGGGAACCCCTGTGTTGGGGACTTCCGGTTAGCAGCCACATGGAGTAGACGTGCAAGTTAGATGCTCCGACAATTTCGAATTTCTTCACTCCCTTATTCGTCTCTAAATGTTAAATTAAATCTTTAGGATACAATAACTTGGTACTCTACCCCACGGTTATCTACTATTCATTTATAATGGCTACTAGGAGTGTTAAGGGAAGCCAGAATACCGCGGTCAGCAGGTTCGTATCGTGGAAGACTACGCTCCCGAAGTTTGAATCCAGAGAGCCGAGTATAGATAAGTTATAACTGAGTTATACAACTGTGGACTCTGGCCTTCTCTCCTGTATCCAGCACGGCTCCGGATAACTCTCTCTACTGGACAGAAGAAGTGGCTTCGCTCGGTAGAAGAGGCGCAGAAACACATAGACAGCTTGCCGAAAATAACGTAGTGCACTATAGTTTTATTTTTTAATACGCAATACTACAGTTCTCAGGAAAGTACCCTTTTATAACTGAAAATCTGGCCATGTTTATGGTTTTCCTGGTAAGAGTATTGTGTTAAACATGTGTAGTTATTTTTCTATTATTATTTTCTCTATTTCTAATTACGTGTGATTTACATGTTTGTTTTTTAGAGTTACAATGTGACGTGGGGGGAGGGGTTGTTTTGTGTTTTTCTCCTATTGAGAGATTTCAGTATTGGTGTGTTGAAATATTTTATTTATATATTTAATTCTTAGTTTATGTAAATTGTGTCGGAGCTGAAGATGGTGTGGTTAGCGGCAGGAAGATTAGTTGGGTGGAAAATGGAAGAATGGAAGAGCTTGCTGCTTTGTTTGTTAGCAGCTATCTTGGTTGGTGCGGGGCAGTGGGCTATGTGGGGCAGGGTTGGGGGATCTCCAAAGCCAGTATTGTGTTAGTTCAGTGTACATGGTGTATCTTTAATAGGTTGCTCTGTGTTATACACTTTTGTTTTAAGGCTGACGCTAGGCATTTCAGTATTATTTATGTTTATCTACCTGCATCTTCTCTCAAGGAGTATGAATAGTTCTTTGAACTTTGTGAGCTGGAATGTTAAGGGTTTAAACCATCCGGTCAAGAGAAGGAAGGTGCTCTCACACCTTAAACAACT
>JAOTRS010000022.1:4297448-4308835 GCA_028565755.1 Dinotopterus cunningtoni
TTGGGCCCTAATATTGTTATATTTATGCATGATGCATGAGTGCTGGATTTGCAATATCTTTAGGACGCACAAGTCTCTCATACAATCCCATTCTTGGTTTTCCCCATGATGTTTTGCCAGTCTGTGAAACAGCACCTCCTCCCAACTAACCCCGCCCCCCCCCATGTTTTTTATGCCAAGGCCCATCCCTGGCGCTACAACCGTACTAGGATCCGTACTTGACTTTGATCACTGTTTTGGGTATTATAATCTGGCATCAATCCTACCCATCTGTGATTTTTATCTGTCGAGACTCCGGCGCTCTGCCTTTACCTGGGCCTGGATGGTGAAGGTTCGGACGGACGTAGACGTGGTCCGAGAGTCTGAAGATGGGCTGAAGATGTGATCCTGGAAGACGATAAGGGTCTCTACTATGCGGGCCTGGTGAGGGTAGTCCACCAGCGAGGAGAGGGAAATGGTGGCGCCTGTGGGTTTGGGTCTCATCAGGGTCGGGCCAAACACAATGCCCAGATTACTGAAGCTCATCTTGTTATCGTCCTCTAGCTCAGCCACTCTGAAGAACAGAGAGAGAGAGAGAGAGAGAGACGGAGAACCCGGAGCAATAAGTTATAAGTCATTACTGGAGGCTAAAATTGTGATTAATTACCCCAAATAAATGTTACGTCATTCACCTGCGCAAGTGCCGTACTATGTATTTCAATGTGGCAGTTTTGGCTGGCGGAAGATCTTTTAGCAGCTCTCGGAGTTTCTCTACCAGGTGGACCACCTTGGGGTCGGTCTGCTCGCCCTGATCCAGCACCTCAGGACCCTTCACGCCGTCTGAGCCGTCAGAGTGCAGACTCTCCTTCGCCAGCCCCATCAGCTCGTTATACATGCGGAACGGCATTATGGGTTCGGGCAGCTGTGAAGACAGAAAGAGGATGTTGAACAGGGGTTTATACTGATATCTACAGTATCTTATCATATATTCACACGAATAAACTGTAGGCATGGATGAGTTTGTTGTACTTCACTTATAACAAGCTACTGTTGTCTACTGTTGTATATAAATGCAATCATGACATCGAACACACCCCTCACACACACTCTTCACCCTCCTGCCATCTGGAAAAAGGTTCCCCCTCACATCCAGACTGTGCACATAGCTTCTACCCACATGACATCCGTTTACTTAACAAGAAAAGGACTGGACTGATACACACACCCGCATACACACACTCACTCAGATAAACATTCACCTCTAATAAAATGGGACTGGACTGATTAACACGCGCATACACACTTACTTAACTTAAAATTAAAACTTTTTTGCACAAATATTTATATTATCAGCTGCTATTTGCACAAGGACTCTTTCTCATCTTTGCTGCAACTCAAGAATTTTTTACTGTTTTTTTTTTTAATCCATCATGCCATTAACTTGCAATACCGCAACCCACTATCTCAGTATATCACAGTTTATTGCATTGAGTCATGTTGTCGTGTTGCTGCTCCTGTTTGCACATTTGCACCTGCACTTTGTGATGTTTTGTGTTAACTTTTGTAAAGTAATGTCTTTTGTATAGTACTTTAGAATAGATTTTGATAATTTATGGTGTAAATTTGGTTCGTCTTAGATAGTCAGATAATTAGGTGTCCTAATTGGCTAGTCGTTGATAATTTTCTCACAAGTCTCACCTGTTTTTTTTTTTTTTTTCCTTCTTTTCTTTCACTAATATCGACTGAACCTTAATGATTGATCAGGGGTCATGACCTGAGTCATAATCTTAATACCCAGTTTACTTAGAAATGAAAGTTCCTAAAGGGTTCTTGAGGTTAATTAAATGTTCGAGCTTATTTTTTCTGATTGCTAAACCCTCTGTGATACGGTTCCTCCTTGAACCATTAATGCTTTACCGCCAGACAGACAAGCCAATAAACCAAATATTGCACTACAGAACTGTGCAAAAGTCTTGAGCCCCCATCATTTCTTCATAAATCCCCCCTGCCAAAAAAAAAGTCTCTATCCAGTGATGTAAACTTTAAAGCACTTTTTGTAAGTCGCTCTGGATAAGAGCGTCTGTCAAATGCCTAAATGTAAATGTAAAATTTGATTGTGCAACAACCTCAGCAGCGACCTTATTTCCCCTCTTCTCTGTTCCAACCACTCAGCATCACCACTATACTCATCACCGGCCTGATCATCTGCACCAGGTTCATGACTTAAGTCAGATGTTTTTTGTTTTTTTTTGTTGTGTTTGAGTGATGCGTAGGTCACTGTGTGGCTCAACAAACAAAAAACACATTGCTCTGAAACTCCCCAGGTACAGGGACTGGACTGAAAAATGAGAGTCAGAAAGTCCTTCAGGAACCCTGGAGAACTGTTCATCAGGTAAAAAAAAATCTTGCTCTTTGTAAGCAAGAAATATGAAGAAATGTGAGGTGGCCTAAGACTTTTGCACTTTTTGTATGTGTGTGTCAGAAGTTTTAACGCTGGATGAAACACCTGTCGCAGGTAGAGCTTGAGTACGTTGCTGATATCGTGCGGGGACGCTTGAGACAGTTCCACCAGCTCTTTGCCGTTCTCAAACGCCTGACACAGCTTCTCCACACGTGTCTTCACTCCGTTCACGCGGTATATTCCCTAAAGACAGGCACACACACCATCAAGTCTTGTGTTGTTACAAGCAACAATAACAAATGATATCGTCACTATGTTGTGTTTATTGGATAGAATACAACAATCTATTCGTTTTAGGAAATTATTTTTTGATGAAAGTTCTTTCTCATTATTGGGAAGACTCATTTCTTGCATAAAGTAAACAAATAACATTAAAGATGCTAACACTATTCATATTTCCAGTGAGTTTTGTCATTTTATATACAGTGACAAATATTTTCTTCATAATGCAATCACACACTTACGCTTCATTATTACTTTTTTTTTCCGATCAGCAACCCACATTAAACACTTTGTTTTTTCTTTTTCTTTTTTTTACCTTCATCCTAAGTGCTCTCTTCTCGATCTCCTGGATGCACTTCTTGATGATGAACGGCACTCCCTCCGAGTTGCCCTGCAGCACCTGGGAGAAATCTCGGCCGAACAGCTGTAACCGCCCCTGCAGCTTTTTGTGTCCACACTGAATGGCCAGGGACTCCAGACACTTCTTATGGCAGGCCAGAAAACACTAAAACACACCATTAAAGATTATACACCGGAGCATCAGAGTGTCCTCATATGCACTTTTTAGGAATTTCTAGAGCTTTTCATCAAAAAAGAACTAAACTTTAATGTGTGTATGTTACACTTTAAGAGTTAAGAATCAAGTAATAATACATTGTAGTTTTAGGGCTAAATCTTAGCTCACCTCCTCGCACTCGGCTCCCTGAAAGTACACGTAGCTTTCACACTCGCGGCACTTGGACGGAGCACGGAGCTTCCTTAGCCGATGTGTCTTGGCAGCTTTGGACAGACCCACATTACGAAAAGGCCCAGTGGACACGGTCATCTCTGGTTCAATCCCATTCATACCTGACATGAGAGAAAACTCATTTATTAACTCCTAACTCTTAAACTTTTTACTACCTAAAGCATTTCCTTCAAATTAATCTGAATGTACTCAATAACCACATTATTATATATTATACGATATTTTTCTAATGGCATGGGTGTATTCCAGGACTAGAATAAAAAGATCCTTCAACTCTCTTGTCATCAATACAAGATGTTGTTGTTGTTGTTGGTGCAACTTGGGACGTTTTTACGCCGGATGCCCTTTCGGACACAACCCTCCGGTTTTATCTAGGCTTGGGACTGGCACTACACCCAAACAGTTCCAGTTCGGACACTGGCTGAAAATCAAAAAAAAAAAATGTTGTGACGATGCATAACGTAGTCGAAACAGTGCCACAGGAAAAGCAGGCAGTATTCAAAGCTAAAGATGAAATATTACAGTGTGCTGTAATTATAGAAGACTGCTGCATATTTGGAGTGATAACTTACAAGAGTGCACTTTGACTGTGCCATTCCTACACAAAATGCATCTCAATGGTATCTACACATAATATACAAACCCAGTACTGGTGCTGATTAAATTAATTTATTTTTTTGTTCTATAAATGTGAATGCCAAAGAAGCTACTTCTGAAGTTCATGCAACATGGAAGTGACCAATAAGAATTTAAAGTTGCTAACTTCAGCCGTTTTGGGGGGATGATTTTAAACAGTATGTGCTTAAAAAAAATTTTTTTACCGTTATACTGTCTTCAAACAATAATAATTTAAAATGCAAATATTTATATTTCTTTATGAGTATTGATACTAAAATCGGTGTAAACTTCTAGTAAAAGTTCTGCTTAAATTAAAGAATTCCGTGCAAAATTAAGTTTTTTTTTTCCCAAAAAAAATCTGTAGGGGGGGCCTCTAAGTGGCGCAGTGGTAAAGTGCTCGCCCTATCATCCGGAGATCAGGAGTTCGAATCCCAGATGCTGTAACCTTTCGCAGCCGGAGGTCTACAGAGAGCTGATTGGCCGTGCTCTCAGAGGGGAGGGATGAGAGGTACTTAGTGCATTAATCACTGCTCTACAGCCAATCAGAACGTCTGTGAGCTCACGCAAGCGGAAAGGGGGGATAGCGCTGTCCTCCGAGTGTGTTACTCTGCCCCCAACGGTGCGTGCGCGAGCAGTTCGAAAAGATGCGGTCGGTTGGCGTCACGTAGTTCGGAGAAATCACGTGGTAGCTTAATGTGGGAGCACCCTAGTGACGGGGAGGAATTAGACACGACTAAATAAGGGAGAAAATCGGGGAAAAATCTAGATGAGACACTTTTTAGTACCGATTGGAAAAAAAAAAAAGAAAACCAGAGGAGTTTTTTTTTTTAAGACTAATTGCTAAATCTGTTGTGTGAATGCGTCCATCAGAAGCACACGAAGCTTGCGGTGTGCATGCAAATGTAAAACCCTATTTAAAAAGAGTGTGAGGTGCTCACTTTGTTCAAAAGATGTCACATTGCCATCTTGCTCATCTATGTCCTCGTTGGAAGACAAGGTTCCAGCTGACACTGGTCTTGTAGCCTTTGGGATGTCTCCTGTGAAAGCACACACTGCATTAGATCTTGAGGCTGTATGAACGTGTATGTGTGTGGGTGGGGGGGTGAGTTGTTATTACAGCTGGCACCTGAGCTGGTGGTAGGAGAACCCAGTCCACTTCCTCCTCCTACACTGTCTGTGTCACTTAAAGTGGAGGGCCAGGACTTGTGCGCCTGATAAGCTCGATCTGCAAAGAAACACTCATAAGCATCAAGGCGAAGACGCGATGCAATCCAGTGATTAAAGCAACATGCATGGTTTTTTCTTTCTCAAAAAAAAAAAAACGTAAATAAATAAATGAAAGAAGAATAGAAGAATGACCTCTTCTGGTCTTGACTGCGCTTCCATCTGCAGCCGCCCCCAGTTCGTTAGAGCGCGGGGTCTCTGTGTTGCCTGGCTGCTGATCTTCAGTGATGCTGTCTTGACGTGTGCGAGCAGGATGACTAAACAGAACAAAAACATTAGCACGGTATTACAGATTAGTTGTTCTTATGAAATGTATCATTGCTGTGACTTGCTCTTATGGAAAATTAATTAGCTTCGGGGTTGATATCAGAGTCTCAGATTCGTGTCGGGACGTGTCGCGCCGCTCCTTGTTTGATTATTTTCTATTACAGTATGTGTTTTAATACTTAAATACTATCCAAACTTCATCTATTTTGATTTCTTTGACTCTCATCCTTACATCATCTAATGCGTTATATTTTCAAAACCGTTCGTTCTCCTCTGGACTGCACTCGGCTAAATGACAGTGCAGCCGGCCACACCTCACACAACAAGGCATGAAGGCACCCTGTAATAAGGGACTTTTTGATGAAGGGCGTTATAACTCACTGTGTGCCTGAGGCGGAGTACGGCTCGAACTGGAAGACGGTGACGCGCTCCGTGCTGAGCTGCAGGTTTTTGACGTGCGCGGCATACTGCTGGCCAGGATCGTACAGCTTACAACTCTCACACAGCGTCTGGTAGTGCACCGGCAGCGCCGCCGTCTGCATGTGCAGGATCTGGTAGTAGGATATGGTGCACTGATAACGACAGGGAAAAAAAAAAGGTAGACAACCACAAGGCTCACAATTAGAGTGTCTCAAACTCACCTTGTGATTCATCTAATTCGCAGTGTCAGTGGTGATTCAGAGTTCAAAGTCATTTCTGAGTCTGGACATGAGCTTAACTTGTGAGAAACTAACCCGGATATTACTGTACATACAAAATTTGGTGTTTATTATTAAATAACTGTATTTTAGATCAGTGTTTCAGAAAGTGTGGGCTGTACGTGTGCCCTAGCAGTTCGTAAGGGGAACTGCAGGTGGGCAGCAAGAGGTCATTTCTAATCTTTTTTTTTTTTTTTTTTTTTTTAACATTCATACTATACCACTCATCCTGAACAGGGTGCCAATCCATCACCCAATACGGAAATTTGGGAACGCCAATCAGCCTAATTTGCATGTCTTTGGACTGTGGGAGGAAACTGAAGAACCCAGAGGAAACCCAGCTATCACAGGGGTCGAGGCGAGACTCGAACACTCGACCCTGGAGATGAGAGGCCACCGTGCTACACCAACGCTATGCCACCTTGCCGCCAAAAAATGTTTAAATTTCTTTTCCCCAGCATGTGGGGCTTGTGGGGCTCAAAAAAAACCCTTGCAAATTATTGGCAGATAGGTTGGAATCTGCTGCTATTAGGTTGCCTGAGAGTCTGGGCCCTGGGCATGGCATGGGGCCCTCCCACGAGATTTCGCTGCATTCATGCTGCAATAGCGCAAGGTGCTTAGGCCCGCTCATCATTTATATTTTTATAATTAGGTTTGAAGTTCTCATAAAATATATCTAATTATATGAAGTATTTACATTTAAACATTAAATAACCATAATTAATAATACAAACCTGTAGGATTTAATCAACGTGACCTCAGTCGTAGTCTCGCGTGTTGATTAAAGGTCTGGGTGGCTTGCAGAAGATGGGCTACAGCCTTGTTAAGTTTACGGATGGTTGCTTTAGATCATTTAATTCTTATTAAACTCAAAATTTGCAAAAAATCGCCGTTCTCAAATCCACATCAGGGATCCGAGCAAGACCAGTGCTGTTTTCATGTGGGCGTGTTAACCTGTCCTGTGTTTAACCTTCATTATTTTTCTGTGTATTGTTTCATAGTCTCAAGTTTCTGGTGTTTTTCCCCAACTGCCTGCTTTTTTCCTCTAGTCTTTTTTCTGCCATCTGTCCCCCGCATGAAACTTTGACAACAATACTTGGATTCCCCCTTAATGAATATCACATTAGGATTGTGTTTCACCACATCATACAGGATTCCTGCCCAATTTGTTTTATACAGCAATTACAGTAATTTTAGTATGTGTAGGACTGTTTTGGAAACCATGTCGGAAAATCATTTCACAAAAATACTTAATACTTAATATTAACTACTTGACTTCTTAATAATACATTGCTGTTAGCATCTGTAGACTGGTTTTAGTTTGTTTGTTTGTGAAGCCCCAGAGGAAGTGTGTGCATGTGAAAAGTGAAGACTTACTGCACGTAGTATTTGGTCACTCTGTCTGATGACATCCTGGATCTGTTTCAGCACGTTCACCTTCACGTCCTCCAGCTCCTGCTGCTGAGTGGTGGCATCAGCAATGCAAGTGCGGTATGTGGCCTCAGCCTCCTCTGACTGGAAGATAAACATAAATACAGAGATCATCAGACAATCATTCGGCACTGGATGGCCCAAAAAAAAATCCCTATTTTTAAAAAAAGTGAACTTACTGACCTGCATTAATCAAAGAAATCTTAAAGAGATAAAAAACTATAAGAATTGAGTTAAGAATTATAGTAGTGCTGAACTGTTAACATCATGGGAAAAAAAATCATGAATGGAGATCACTTAAACTCTTTGGAAAGTTGCATCTAAATAAAATCGCAGCTATGTATGTACAATAGCAAGACTAATCAGAAAAAAGTTTCAATTTGCTAGGGAGCTTAAATATTGAATTTTGGAGCAATGATAAAGAGGTCACGTGATCTAATGATTCAGATTGACCCTATGCCAGAGCGATGTAAGCGTCATGGTAAGAAGGGAAGCTCATGAAGCGATGCACCCATCATACATAGTGGCCACTGTACAAGCCTCTGGAGGCGGGGTTATGATCTAAGTTTGTTTCAGTTGCTCAGGTCTAGACTCAGCAACATTATGTGGAAATAAAATGAAGTCAGCTGATGATCTGAAAGTACTGAATGACCAGGTTATCATATCTATGAAGCTTTCAAGACACGCATTGTGAACGAGTGGGATCATGAGGAATCATTTTCACACATGAACTGCCCATCACGTTGTGTGCTTTATTTAAATCTAAAGCCTTTCAAATTAAATACAGTGAAACCTCGGATTACGAGTAACACGGTTTGCGAGTGTTCCGCAAGAGGAGCAAAGATATTTAATAAATTGTGACTTGAAAAGTGAACAAGTCTTGGTTTACGAGTATGGAGTATCATGTATCACGCATGCACTTCTTGTTTTGTTCACGTGATCACAACTGAGCCAACGGTTTTTCTCTCTTTTGCGCTGCGGAATTGTGGGCAATCGTCTCCCCCGATGGGTCTTAGTGCTCGTCTCTTACTGGTATAATCAACGTCTGTGCACGCGTGTACTGTTTACTATAACACTGTGACCAGGTGTGTGTGCGTAAAACATTTTGTGTCTGTTTGCGTGTGTGTACAGCGCGCGTGTAAAGCAAAAGCAAGTCTCATTAGAGAGGTTAAAGATCCATTTTCTCTCTCTGCTCAAGGCTCAGCCTGCTCTTTGTGTCTGTGTGCGCGCGCATCATTGGACACCGTGCCACACACACACACACACACACACACACACACACACACACACACACAGACCCCTCCTACTTTCGCCTTCACAGACTCAGACAGACACACACACACTCTTTCTCTCTGCTCTACACAGAAACATTGCTTTGTCTCGATTCTTTTCAAAGGTAAAGTGCAGGTTAATTTGTTTTATTTTTACCTTACAGCAGTGATTCAGTTAGTGTATCGCTCAATCAAGTGTCATTAGAGAGATTTCTTGTTTATTTGTCCAAAAAAACAGTGTCTCTGTTGTGTGCGCGCATGTGTGAAAAGAGTGAAGGAATGGTAACTATGTAGGACGAGAAGCGGGTGAGGGGAGGGGCTCCTTACTTTAGCTTCACACACACACATACACACACACACAGCGCCTGCGCACACAAACGGAAACACTTATCTGTCTGGATTTATTTTTACTTTTTTTACAGGTAAAGTGCAGGTTAATTTGTTTTATTTTTACTTTATATTTTGTTTGTGTATAAATTTTTTTGGGCTTTGTAATGAATAATTTGAGTTTCCATTATTTCTTATGGGAAAAATTAACTTGGTTTACGAGTGTTTTGAAATACGAGTGTTTTGAAATACTCATAATTCAAGGTTCCACTGTACTAGTAATGCTACAGAATACTCCCACTAAATGTAACTGTCTTGTCAGTGAATGTCCTTAGCTGCTTAAGTTAAATGCACTGCTGTGTTATGTGTTCTTTGTTTTTTACTGTTTGTGCTTTAGGAGCACTGTGTGGGCAATATGTTTGTGCCAATGTTCACCTGCTGGCAAATAGAGACACCTCTTTGAAAATCTTTTTTTTTTCATTGATTTTTCCATTCTTCCATACAAAATACATATAAGCATGTATGTAGATTTAAATTACCTTAAATATTACTTTAATCTCAGCATTTACATTTAAACACACACACACACACACACACACACACACACACAGAACAGCACAGTACAGTTATATAGATTTTTATAAAGATGTCATTAGATAGTAACATATTTGCTTGAACTTGCTGACCAATAAAACATCATCGCTTTACTCAGCCTACTCTCATAACTCTACCCTCAGGCAGGATCAAATATCAGTGTGAAAAGAGCCCCATATTGCTTTGCTAAACTTGCGTAAAGTTGCGTATCTAGTTCAGAATCCAGAAAAGTGGCTTGTGAGGATTGGGTTGAGGTAAGTGATGGCAGAAATCATCACACTGATTATGTCATCAGACCCAAACTTGCATTATTGCACATAGAGCTGACACACACACACACACACACACACACACACACTGTATAAACATGCACAATGAAAAACCTTCATTGAGATTTCTGTGCAATTAGAAAATTTGCATGCAGCCAGGCTTATCAATCACTCCTACAGTACATAGTTCCTACATAAGTGTTTGTACCTTTTAGACGCAAACTAAATTGTGCTTAATTGTTCAGGACAACCTTGAAAGGATCTCTGCTAGTGTATGGTCTTAATGGGTAACGTCCACATAATGACAAAATATTGGGTTTTGAAGGTGCATGTTGGTGTGTACGCCTCGGTGATATGTTACGCTGAACAAATGTGAGTGACATTTAAATAAAAACCCGAGATTGCTTTAAATGTCCCCTTTTGTTTTTGTCTGCTTTCGTCATTAGAGCAAGCTTTTAAATCTGTTGAAAATAAATGTGTTGCACTTAGCTTTCAGTGATTGCAACTTTCTCTCTCTTTATTTTTTTCCATTTTGTTCATTTCCATCCTCCCGCATGTCTCTTATCTCTCTACAGAACTGTCAAGATAGACGTGTATGACTGGGATCGAGATGGAAGGTAAATGCATTCACTCTTTAGCAGTAGATAGCCCTTCACAGATTTCCCTCTACAGCCAGGGCAAACTGAAAGTCTGAAAGCCTGAATCTGAAAGTTTGAAATACCAGTATAAGGGCATCATTGCACGCCAGAGTGGTCACTTTATATGTATTTCTAAACATGAGGAACGATAGGCAGGAAGTGTGGGATTATGCTCAGGTTTGGTCTACTGGAAACAAGTAAAGCTGACTGACAACAAAGAAAGTCGAAAGGTCGAACCAATAAGTGGTTGATAAATAATGCTGACCATGCTCTCTCTCTCTCTTTCTCTCTGTCTGTCTTTGGCTGATGGCAGAATTATGAATGAGCTACTCACAACCAAAAAAAAAACACCTGGGGAGGTAGAGTTCAAGGCATGCAAGGAACCAGAACAACATCCTCAGCTGAGCAGGGGGTGGGGGGCAGAATGTCTTCTTCACCAGAGCAAGGAGGCGTAGTGACTTTCTCAAAGAAGTCAAAAGGTGTAACAGAGTCCAAAGGGGAGCGGGATTATCTAGTGACATAGGAGATGAAATAAGGAGATATGGAATTCAGCTTAAGATGGTAAAAAGTAGCCCAGTCTGGCAACACCCCTCTTTTTTGCCCCCTTGAGTTTATTGGCGTTTGGAAAAGCAGCTTATAG
>JAOTRS010000022.1:4315641-4327749 GCA_028565755.1 Dinotopterus cunningtoni
GGCTCACGGATTACATAAATTGTCTGAATAATGGATTACATTTTTGAAAATATAACTAAATAACTGAGTACTTAAATAGTGGACCTAACTCGTTAGATTACTCGTTACATCAAAAAAGTAATCCAAGTACTCTAACTTTGTAACTTTTGTAACACATTACACACAACACTGGTTGAAGGTTAAGGGCCTTGCTCAAGGGCGCAACAGTGGCAACTTAGCAGTGGTGGGATATGAACCCGGGACCTTCTGATCAATAGTCCAATGCCTTAACCCTGAGCGACCCCTGACCCTTACACCCTGAGGTGCATGCGTTACAAAAGCACAAGATTACATGGAGGTTCGCTCCTGTCAGCCAAGAAAAGGAATCTAAGGCTAAGAAACTAACGCTAAGTTATGTGTCATCGCTTTAAAAAAGTATATTATAGAAACCAGGACTCTTTTCCTGGTTCTGAAGGGGATTCAGTGTTTTCAGAGATGGTATTACAGACAAAAGATTTACTACAAAACTAATTTATCCTACTGATGTCCAAACACCAATAAGATTAAAGTAGAAAAAAAATCGTTCCACTGGAGTAGTTGTCTGCAGCTGATGTCATTTAAATATCCCTGATTATCTACACAAATCTACGCAAATGTTTTGACTTGGTTGATGGGAATTGATGAAAAGACTAATGTAATGCTAAGTTTAGTGCCAGCGTTTGCCAGAGCTATAAGGAAAGAGGAAACCGACACTTCTCTAGTTCAGCGAGCCGTTATCTGCAGTCATGTGAGCGAACCTTGTGAGGAACTTTAAAATGAACGGTTTACTGTGTGGCTCGGGGGTGACCTCCGTGAACTTTCAGTTTCTACTTCAGTCCTGCAGTGAAGCTGAGCAAAATTTTAAATCGGGACAGGAGGCGGCGACGGAAAGCTTTCGTCCTGAAGCGGAGTTCAGAATTGAACGGTAATAAACGGAGGTGGTGTGAAAATCAAACTGGAGTATGTCTGCTCAAGAGAGTTAGAAGAGGAAGCTATGACACAAACCCAGAACAGGAAGCAACAAACAGACAGAAACACACTTACACAATTACACACACACTATAGACAACATCCGCCCTGCTCTCACTCTCTATTTGTGCACACTAACAGTTAGGAGATGGCTAAATATTTGGTTAGTTCTTCTGGAAGATCATAGTAGTGCCACACCTCTGTGGTTGAGGTCTGTTCGTCTGTACGTCTGCCTGAATGTCTCGCTTGCTCTTTCTCTAGTCCCTTCTTCCAGGACTACAGATTAATTTTAATTGGCCATCAGGGCAAAGTTTAGGATCATGATTATGTACACAGCTGATTTGTTTATTAGAGAACAAATCATTATTAGATAGATATATACAGTAGATAGAGGGATGAAGAACAGAAAGACAGAGACAGACAGACATATAGACAGCTAGATAGATAGATAGATGAAAGACAGACAGACAAAAAGACAGACAGATAGATGAAAAACAGATAGACAGAAAGATGACCAGACAGACAGACAGACAGACAGATAGATAGATAGATAGATAGATAGATAGATAGATAGATGTCAGATGGCCTGACAGACAGACACATGAGCAGATGGACAGACTAATGAATGGACGGATGGACAGACAGACAGACACACTGTCTTTTAAGTTTTGTTGACTCCTGTTTTGGCTTGGCGCTAAAAAATAATCTAACAAAGACAGCCTTTGCCATACACGCAAAAGCACGCACACACGTACACACACACACACTTGCACACGTGCACACACTTACCCTGCTCTTCTCAGTGGGGGGTAGAGACAGGAGAGTACTGCTGTCCACCTCACCCATTAGCAGCTCAGATACACTACACAGAGAGACAGAGACAGAGAGACAGAGACAGAGTGTTAACGTACATTTTGAAGAATGTGTTGCTCAGAAAGCTTGTTTATCCACAGTTTGGGAAACACCAATGTACCATCGGTTTGTTAACTAGCGAAGAAAGCATTCAGTGTTGCGCCGTTTTAGGATAATAATCGACAGCGGAGAGGGAAGCAGCCCACTATGAAGGTGAATAGTTTCCTGTAACAGCGCGCCACCATGAACTTTATTCTTCTAACACCACAATGCAACCAGCCAGTGCTAACAATGATTTCGTTTTATTAAACATCCTCAAAACAGGTTAGTTCCTGTTATTACTTACGCCAGGACACCTATAAACAAACTGTCTCTTCACCGTCCTCTGCATTTTTCACTATTGAAATTAATAAGACGTCTTACTGAGAAACCCAAAACCTTCCAGAACGTTCTCTGCCTTGAATAAAAAAAATATATATTGTTTTTTTTTTTTTTTTTTAAAGCACTGACACTGGAGACTTCTTCAAGTACAAACTGGTAAATAAACGTCTCGTTCCTGAGGGATGTGTCGTATCGGTGATTATATCTTTGATTAATAACAAGACGTTATATACAGTCCCGTAGGGAGAGACTATAGAGATGATAATGCATTAAAGCATGAGCGTTAATATATTCTGTGATGGAAACAAATTCACATCTTCTAACCAATCAGATTTGAGAATTCGACAGCATCATGATACATAAAAAAAATAAATAAAAGATCTGTCCATAACACACTCCTAAAGTGCGCGGCACATCTCAACTCATTTCAGTTCAACCCATCTACATCCGCATGTCTTTACAGATGATGAATTCGGTTTCTCGGGAAGCAGTCATACCCTGCCTGCGTTGTGATGCAGAATCAAACTGAAAAAGGGAAGTTTTTTTAATTTTTTTTATTTTCATGGAACACATAAGCACATGGTTCAGCTCGGACACTCGTGAACTCACTTGCTGCTGAAGGCGACTGCGATGGTCTCGATGGCTTTTTCGAAGTCTTTCTTCTGCGCCTCATTGCTGCCTTCGTAACTGAAGCCTGCCACACAGGACACGAGAAACAATGTAGTGTTAGTGTGTGTGTGTGTGTGTGTGTGTGTGTGTGTGTGTGAGAAAGGTACACGAGACAATGCTGTCAAGCTTATTAACCACCTCGAGCTTGCAGCACTTCTGCTTGCTGATTGACAATAACTCATACAAAAGCTTTGGAGGGCTACCTAAGAGTAACATTCCTGTTAAAAAAAAAAAAAAAAAAGAAGTGCTTTACTGTTATGTAAATGTATCTGCCCCCTCCCTTTCTATGCCTTAATATGATTTCACTAATTCTTTCCACATTTTATTTTTATTATTTTTTTTACAGAAAGTATGGTTTCTCTTAGTTTTGTCAAGTAATGGTTTTTCCCCCTAAAGATTATTATTTTAGACTAAAAATGGATCATTTGCAGTTTTTATCTACATTTAATCACCTTGTCTGCTGGTACTGCATGTCTGGTTAAACAAAAAAAAAAAAAAAAAAAAAAAAAACAGAACTGACCACATACAGTGGCAGACAAAACCATATCCCAGGCGCTAAAAACAAGCAGATTACACATTAAGGTGTCTAAAACATTTTTTCAGATGCTAGACAGATTCAAATGACATCTTACACATGGGATGCATCTTCGACGTAGCTGAAATGTTAACTAATGTCTTTCTGAGGGCACATAGGTAACGAGCTCGAGATAAATGCAAGTTCGAATCCCGGGTGATGCTGTAGCCTCTCGCAGCCGGGGGCCTGAGAGAGCTGATTGGCCGAGTTCTCTCGATTCGATTCAATTTAAATTTTATTTGTATAGCGCTTTTAACGATAGTCATTGTCACAAAGCAGCTTTACAGAATCAAAAGAAAATTATGGAAATGTGTAGAAAATGTGTATGAATCGAAACGATCAGATTGTCCCTGATGAGCGAGCTGAAGGAAAAACTCCCTGAGAGGAACCGGACTCAACAGGGAACCAATCCTCATTTGGGTGATAACGGAAATTGAACGTGATTGTTCTCTGAGGGGGGGATGGGAGGAACTTTGCGCTCTCACACCTCCGAGCCAATCACGGGAGTCTGTGAGCTCACGCAAGCGAAAGGAGCGGAAAAAGCGATGTGTAACACCGGGTGTGTGACGCCGCTCCCGATGGCGGGTGAGCGAGCAGTTCAGAAAAAAAAAAAAAAAAAAAAAAAAGACGCGGTAGGCTAGCGTCAGGTGTTTTGGAGGAAACATGTAATAGTGATCTTATTAACGTGATCGGCCCTCCCTGATCGGTAGTAGTAGCTTTGACGTGGGAGTGCTCTAATGACCGGCGGGAATTGGCTGAAAAACACTTTGGAGAAATCCAACAAAAAAAAGAGGACAATGATCATATACTTATATATAAGTGCACTATAAGCCAAAGATTATAACATTATTACATAAGCTGTTACTTGATAGTCCGGTCAGGAAGTCATTGAGCCACTGACTGAAATGTTCCTGCAATCATCCCTGCAAATAACATCAGTTCAAAAGAAGTCCCCTGGTCTTTTTCTTCCCATTCCATTAATTGAGTGTGGGAAAAAAAAAGGTCTTTAAATCCAAATCTGAGCTACACCATAGGGCCCGAAGTGACTCATACCTGGTTCTTTCTCACACTGCGATCACTTTGTATCATACAGAACGTCTATGTGTGCCTTAAAATTACAATTAAGTGTGACTGAGAGGCCCGAACGTGTTCGAGCATGACGAAGCCAAATGAACACGTCCTCTGCCAAGGTTCGACTGGAAGAATTCAACTGTCTCACACAGAGCCCTGACCTCAACCCCCTCTGAAAACTTTTAGGATGAACTGGAATGACGGTGCGCCGGCTTTCTTTACCTCACCTCAGTGCATGATCTCACTAATGCGCTTGAAGCTGACTGGGCAGAAATCCAAACAAGCAAAGATCCAAAATATAGAGCAGAGAAAGCAAAGGGGACAGATCTTTGGGATGGGACGTTTAATATGCACAAACCAAATTCTAATTTTATTTGTCACATACACAGTACGATATGGAGTAAAATGCTTATACAACCGCTCGTGACCTTAAAAAAGATTATTAATAGGAAATAAATATGGAGTAAAATAAGAAGTAAAACTTTAGCTAAGGAAAATCTAGCTATAGCGGATAAAACAAAATATAAAATATAAGAAAAATCTAACTGTACAGATATGGACTTTTTACTGTATAAATATAGAAAATATAAAAAACTTAAGTGTGGAAATAAAATAGAATTTAAATAACCACCAAATCATTTACTGTATCCTTAAGACTGAAAGAATATAATCTATATATACAGTATGATAAAACTGTAAAGTTGGCGTGTCTGTACATTTGCGAAGAAATAATTTGAGGGGACGTGTACACAATAAGTAACAGTGCAAGATGGTATTTGGAATTTTTGCCTGTTTTTTGTTTGTGCACGCATCACGTAAAAACTGCTAAACGAATTTTAATGGGCTTTTCACAGTGTATTTGGCCGAGCTTGAGGTAACCTTTGTTTTATCACAATCGGTCCACGGGAAAAAAAGATCTGCTACTTTTGAATTTAAATGGAAAACGCCCTTATATCATTAAAAAAAAAAAAAAATTTAGTTAATTCCAAAATTCAACAGATGGTGTTTTTTAAAACATGTGCAATTAATTTCACGTGAGTGAAGTCACAGGCACATCTAGTATCTTAATAAACTTCTTTGTAAGCAAAAGAGTGAGCAAAATACCACAAAGTCTCAGAAGTTCCAAGTTCAGTCAAGTTCAAAATAAATATAAATAATCATAAATACGTTCAAAATTATTAAAATGGTGACTTGCTTTATTATAATGGATTAGCCTGAGAAAATGTCTCCCAGTGTAGGTTCACTTAATAAACTGGGAAATGTCACTCATGCCCCTACTCAGTCTCAGGAGGAGTTGGCAAGTGGAAATTTGTGATGAATAAAATTAGATGACTCCAACAACATGACATCAATCAACAACACTGGATGAGTATTATTATTTTTGATCCACCTACAGGCGCAGAACCAGAGTCAGTAAGTAGGGAACAATGAGGCCTACATTCAGTATATTCGAAAGTGCATTGATTAGTGCAAATCAGGACAGATGTTTTTCATCAGTGTGATGAAAAGAAAGATGTTGTGAAGTGACAAATTTAGTGTGATGAGGCCTTGATTATATTCCTTGTGCCTAAGTGTTTTATTATCCTTATGCTCCAAAATAGCAATTTAAAGTTTTTCTTTTCTCAGCACCAGTCAAAGATCTGGGCACACCTTCTAATTCAATGTATTTTTTATTCAAAGTGATTTATTTTCTACATTCTCGAACGATACTGGAGATTTTAAAACTGTCAAATAACACATATTGCATTAGGTAATTACGTAACAACAACAAAATAAAACAGTTAGTTGCTATTTTAAACCATGAAGGCCAGCTGTTCTGGAGCAGTTCTTGCAAGAACAGTATCGTCAAGTGCATTTGCAAAACCCATGGAGCATTATGATGAACCTGGCTCTCATGAAGACCTTCCCAAAACCAAAGCAAGACCAAATTCATTTAGAGTTACCAGCCAGATTATTGTATATTTTGGATGTCTTCAGATGAAATAAAAATCAGGAAAGACCATGGTATTAGGTGTCTCCAAACTGTTGACAGGTAGTGTATGACATCATGGTTTTTATCCATTTATAGCAATTTTTATGTCGCAGAAAAACGGTTGTGCATTGTAAAATCCTAAATTCTACAGAGCATCCTTTATCCAGGTGTATCCTATATCAGAGCTGATGTTCAACACCATCTGATCAGATATGAGATTCGAGAAATCAGCACTGTGATGTACATGATTTGTAAACACGATACGTGAATCGACGCTGTGAAAAGTAATCACATGCTTAACTTAACAGATTTACTAACCCTAGGTATGTTCTGTTACGATCTCCTCATCGCAGCTCAGTGGGGTAAAAAAAAACAAGTGTTTTAGCACTGCTTTATAACTTCATAAACCTGAAGTTTTAAAGTCTTGAGTCTTTCCTGAAGCTTTTAAGTGTGAAAAAAAAGCGGTTACTGATCTCCACCTTGTTTAGGAAACAGAGCACTACAGTTGTGGTCTGTGTTCTCTAAAAACAGCTGCCGGGTAAAAAGACAGCCGTTGCCATGGTGTAGGATGTGGCAACGCCAGTGTCTTATGAGAGAGGAATGACAAGAGGCGTGAAGTTTCACCCACCCATCTCGCTGTACTTGTTTATTTTCATGACTTGGTCACACTGCTATGGCAGCGCGAAAAAAAAGTTCAGTTCCTACTTTATAAAAGGGCTGAAAGTACCATTTAGCATCGGTTTGAAAATCATTTTCCTGTACAATTAATTGCGGGCATACTGTGTGCACATAAGAGATGTGAGTTCTGGTGAGGAAACGTGACCGAGATTCACACCGAGACGCACTCACCTTTGACCTTTGAGATGAGCCGGCCAGCGGCGGTGAGTGTTTCCACAGTGTTGAGTAAAGGATAGGTGCTGATCACCTGTCGCAGGATGCGCAACACCTCCCCCAAATACTCGTGTGCTACAGCCCTCCGAGATTCTTTATCTACAGAGAGAAAGAAACAGAAAGAGAGAAAGAGTTTATGTCTCACAGTAAACAGATTATAAATTTTTCACACAGATAAGATATTGTGGTCTTATAAAGTTCTTTGTAGTACGGTATGACACTAATAGACAGACAGATAGACAGATTGATTCTTTATAGATCAGCCATAACATTATAACCACTCCCCTAATATTGAGTAGGTCCGCCTCTTTGTCTCCAAGACAATAAGGCACTGTGTGTTCTGACAGCGTTCTGTCGGAACCAGCATTAACCTTTTCCTAAACATGATCTACACTAGCTCTTCTGCTGGACTGGACTACACGGGTCAGCTTTTTCAATGTGCATCAGTGAGCCTTGGCAACCCATGACCCTGTCGCCAGTTCACCGATTTTCCTTCCTTGGATCACTTTTGATTTGTCCTGACCACTGCAGACCAGGAACATCCCACGAGACCTGCAGGTTTGGACTTGTTCTGATCCCGTACTCTAACCATCACAATATGGTCCTTCTCCAAGTTGAGACAGTTTCAATATCTCGTTACAATGGCGCCTGGAAGTGGGTGGGATATATTAAGCAGCAAGTGAACCTTTTTTTTTTTTTTTTTTTTTTTTTTACTGAAGTTGATGTGTTGGAAGCAGAAAAAAATTGGGCAAGCGTAAGGATTTGAGTGACTTTGATAAGGGTCAAATTAAGGCTCTGGGTTACTGATCGGAAGCTCAGCAGTTCAAACCACAGCTCTGCCAACCTGGCCCGCTGTTGGGCCCTAAAGCAAGCCCCTTACCCCAGTCTGCTCTAAGGGGCGCTGTAAAATACTGTAGCTGACACTCGGCTCTGACCGCTGCCTATGAAAAAAAAAAAGCAGGGATACGTGAAGAATAAAGAACTTCACTGCGCAGTAACGTCTATGTGACGAACAAAATCTTTCTAAATTCCCAGCTAACAATTTTAGTCTAGCAGAATCTTTAACTATTGTTTTTGGTTCCTGTACAATTTTCTGGAAGTTCTGATAATGTTTTGGTTAATGTTTTTGGGAATGTTTGGGTATCAATCTGGGAACGTTTTTAAAAAAACATCCTAGGGACGTCTTGGTTACTGCTCTGGGAACCTTTAAACAAGAATTGTTTTAAGAACGATTTTTGTAGTTCCAGACCACTGGTGATGTTTCAAAAAGGTTTGTGGCTATGACCCATGATACCTCAGTAGCGTCACTACTATCTGCTTTTTCTTCACATACATGATCTCACGGACTTCTGTAATTGACCAGTGGCTCTGTCATTGACAGGAAAGAGAAAAAAACATTTTTTGTTCTGTTACTCTCCGTCCCATTAACACAGTTGAAAAAATATCAACATTTGATTCCAGTATCTAAAGATCTAATGAATCAAACATGTGAATTCACAATAAAGTCTCTGTATAAAGTCTTCATTAGGCATATAGAGCTTTAGCCTGCTTTAGCCTAGCTATGTGCATGAGGAACCTGTGTAATCACTGGCCGTTCTTCCTCTCTGTCTGCCTTTTCACATCAATATTCTGCATATGGCTCACACTGCTATATTTAACCGAAAGCACGCCCATGGCCTTGGACACAAGACACTCAAGGGCGATTTTGTTAGAAGATAATTATGATGTTTACTCAACAAAAAAGTCAACAAGCTTCTCGAATAAAGCAGGCATAAGAAGTGTAGTCAGCAATCAAGAACAAAGGAAATCCTGACGTTACTTCACACAAATAGAGCCTGATTATGAAAGTGCGGAGTTCAGCTCGGGCTACTGAAATCTCACCCTCTCCTGGGAAACAAAGGAAGTCGTTCTGTTTTACACCAAGTTCTTTGTGCTGTTTTTTTTAATCACAGGAATGCATCTTTCGTGTGTGTGTATGTGTGTGGGGGCATCCAGAAAAATGCCGCTCATCTGATCCACTTCAAACAAGCAACTTCTTGCGTTGAGCACAAAGCACACCCTCACTAATCTTTCTCTTTCTCTCTCTTTTTTTTTTAAACGATGTACTGATGACTGAAACATGGGTACTGATGTGTAACATTCAACTTCTCTCGGTTCCACAGTATCTGCCCCAGCTCCTCACCTTTTCCACAGCGATGCTGATCAGTGTCAAATGGGGAACGTCCCCTTAAATCTGCTCCCCTCTCGCACGTCACTGTAGACACTCAGGAGTCTCTGAGTCACGCTGTCGGTCCTCAGGCAATTTCATAAAGCGCTACATGATTTGAGGACTGCATGTAGACGAAGTGGAGACAGAGAACATGTGAACATCTCTGACCACAAGATCCTGCGACAATCATCGCTACCGTTGTGGTCAAAAAGAAACAAACATCAGAACAGAACTGCGTTACTTCAGAACTGACACTTTCACACAGTGTGACATGTGATACTGAGAACTGCTGTGTGCTTCTGCAATCCGCCTCTGATCTTAATCTACAATTGTCTCTGATATAAGTCCACATCTGCCTCTGTGATTAATGCCTCTGTGATTAAGCCTCAGAAATTAATCCACTTTGCCTCCTATTTTAATCCACATATTTCTCTGATATGAATCTACATCTGCCTCTGAAATTAATTCTCATCTGCCTTTGCCAATAATTCACATCTGCCTCTGAAATTAATCTACATCTGCCTCCGACATTAATTTTCATTTGCCTTTGCCAATAATCCACATCTGCCTCTGAAATTAATCCACATCTGCCTCTGACATTTATTTTCATCTGCCTCCACCATTAATCCACAACCGCCTTTGCCAGTCATCCGCATCTGCCTCTAAAATGCTACATCTGATGCTACATCTGCCTCTGATGTTATTCTATATCTGCTTCTGAAATTAATCTATATCTACCCTGTCACATTACTCTACATTTGCCTCATATTTTAATTTACATCTGTCATAATATTAATCCACATCTATCTCTGATATTAATTCACATCTGCCTTCATCATTAATCTATATCTGCCTCTGAAATTAATCATATATAGATATTATTTTATATCTGCGTCTGAAATTAATCCACATCTGCCTCCAACATTAATCCACATCTGCCTCCGATATTAAGTCACATCTGCCTCTGATATTAATCCACATCTGCCTCTGATATTACTCTTTAAAATTAATTTACATCTGCCTCTGACATTAATCCACATCTACCTCCGATATTAATCCACATCTGCCTCCGATATTAATCCACATCTGCCTCCGATATTAATCCACATCTGCCCCTGATATTATTTTTTAAAATGAATTCACATCTGCCTCTGAAATTAATCGACATCTCCCTCTGATATTAATCCACATCTGCCTCTGATATTACTCTTTGAAATTAATTCACATCTGCCTCCAAAATTAATCCTCATCTGCCTCTGATATTAATCCACATCTGCCTCTGATATTAATCCACGTCTGCCTCTGATATTACTCTTTGAAATTAATCCACATCTGCCTCTGAAATTAATCCACATCTGCGTCTAATATTACTCTTTGAAATTAATCTACATCTGCCTCTGTAATTAAGATACATCTGCCTCTGGTATTAATCACTCCCTCACACAAACACAATAATCCACATCTGCCTCTAAAATTAATCCACATCTGCCTCTGATATTAATCCACATGTGCCTCTGATATTACTCTTTGAAATTAATCCACATCTGCCTCTGATATTATTTCACATCTGTCTCTGATATTAATCCACATCTGCCTCTAATATTAATCCACATCTGCCTCTGATATTTCTCTTTGAAGTTAATCCACATCTGCCTCTGATATTAATCCACATCTGCCTCTGATATTAATCTTTGAAATTAATCCACATCAGCCTCTAAAATTAATCCACATCTGCCTCTAAAATTAATCCATGTCTGTCTCTAATATTACTCTTTGAAATTAATCCACATCTGCCTCTGAAATTAATACACATCTGCCTCTGACTTTAAACCACATCTGCCTCTAATATTACTCTTTGAAATTAATCTACATCTGCCTCTGTAATTAAGATACATCTGCCTTTGGTATTAATCACTCCCACACACAAACACATTAATCCACATCTGCCTCTAAAATTAATCCTCATCTGCCTCTAATATTAATCCTCATCTGCCTCTAATATTAATCCTCATCTGCCTCTGATATTAATTCACATCTGCCGCTGATATTTCTCTTTGAAGTTAATCCACATCTGCCTCTGATATTAATCCACATCTGTCTCTGAAATAAGTAATAAAATAAACACAAAATAAGTCACGTGGCCGAATGTGCCAAAAGCAGCAGATGAAAACACTGACAGGCTTTATCTGCCAGCACAGTCAGAGTCAGTGAACGATCACACACACACACACACACACACACACACACACACAGACAGACAGACAGACAGACAGACAGACAGACACACACACAGACAGACACAGACAGACACACACAGACACACACAGACACACACACAGACACACACACAGACACAGACACAGACACACAGACACACACACACACACACACACACACACACACACACATACACACACACATACATACACACACACACACACACTCTCTGTGGCCGTACTTCATCTTCCAGTTAATGGCTTCTGTCTCTCTTTCAGCCACACT
>JAOTRS010000022.1:4340748-4351359 GCA_028565755.1 Dinotopterus cunningtoni
AGAGAAAGAGAATAGAAATCGGACAACGGAGCAATCTCATCTCTTACACAGTGGGCAAGGATCTCAGACTAGAGACACGTCAAAAACAGTCAAAGAACCATTTACAATAACGCACAGTAAACAGGACAGTGATGGCAAAAAAAAAGAAAAGAGAAACCAACTCTCCAATCAAGGGTGGATCGTTTTTTCCTTTTGGATGGGGTTATGAATTAGTATCTGGGATATGGGAAATCCGTTCTATAGTCTGGTAAATAATTTTTTTCCTCTTTTGAAATATTGAAAACCTCAAGTCTAAGAAATACAGTAGTTAGAAATGCAGCACAGTATTTCACTGCTGTGTGCATCGCTCAAAAAGATTCCCTAACTTTTCCTGAGAATACACAAGACCAAGCAGGAGACTTTGGTGTGACTGGGATCAATGGCTAAAGCCTGATAGAGAGTTTTTTTGCACGTTTAGTGCAAAAGATGGCTGAGACATACATGACACAGCGATGATGGACAGGGTGCAAGGCAGTGCAACAGATTTGGTGGGGAATTAAAATAAGCTTTGACCGTTGTTTTTTTTTTTTTTTAACCTTTTTCTTTTATCTTTTGTAAATAGAGAATACACGGACAAATGAAGAGAAGACCCAAACAAGACGAAGTGTTAAACTACTCAACAAGGTTATATCCACCACTAAAATGTCCCAAGGATATAAATAACAATAATTATAGTCATTATAACAAGAATACAAACAACAACAGTAACAACACCAAAAGACAACAAATTGCTTCCATTCCACCTATACAAGAATATCTTGACCTCATAAGAAACGTATCCTTAGTAATCTTCTCTTTTTTTTCTTTTAATTTTTTAAATATAATAGTCATCTGATACATCTGAAAATATTACAAGGAAACAAGAGCCTAATAAGAATGCTAATCAACCTTCAGGGTCTATTTTAGACTTGTTCAAGGGGCGAATTTATCTTTATTGCTAAATGTTTTGCTCCCTCAGGAAGAAGGCTGAGGTTAGCATGAGGTCCAGTAGTTTAACTGTCGAAAGTCTTTAATAACGCAATTGGTTGAGGAAAGAGAAAAAAAAAAAAAAAAAAAAAGCTCTTAAGATAAATGAGTTGCCTAATACATAATTTGGTGTTCGACCCCCAAAGTTCAAAGAAGAGGGAAAAAAAAAAAAAAAAGGTCCTTTAGTTATTTTAGTTAAATAATAATTGGTCTGGACAGTAACAAGTTTACACTATACCTGAGAAAAGTACAAAACAAGCAGTAAAGCAAATAAAGTACTTCATTAATCTAGGGATGATGTTTTGTTAGCTTTATTCTCATACCCTAGATTTTTCCAGCCATTCTGTCCCTCTACTCAGGCTCAGGCCCATGGAATTATGGGAAAAGAATTCACGGGGTCAATATGTAAAACAGCAGTATTACAAATTTTAAAGTCAGTGAGCCCCTCTAGTGAAGTAGAGCAGATGTATTCGTAGAGGGAGCAAGATGATGATTATAATAAATAAGAATTTAATCTGTTTTTTAGAACACACACACACACACACACACACACACACACACACAAACACACACAATTGTTAACTGCATCTTAATGATACAAAGGCACTGACTGAGCTAAAGGCATTTTCTTCCAGGTCTGATTAAATTTTTCAACAGGAAGCAGGAGTAGGTGTGACAGAAGCCCAAAGGACCAAATAAATAAATATACATCGTGTATTTGAAGGTGCACTGATGAGGGTGTTCCAGGACGTCTGTAGTCCTTCTGATCAGCATTTAAGTGATGACACTTGCATTTGGTCAGTAACAAGAAATGAAAAATCTGCATCGTTCATAAGCAGCGAGAGCCATAGTGATAAATATTTTTAGTTAATGCTTTGAGATGATTAAGCCGTAATTCAGAAATGACGTTCATAGAAATATGAACTAGTGTACCGCTTTAAAAAAATTAAATAATAAATAAAAAAGAAGGTTGTTTTTCTCTGAAATGGGAAAATGACCATCTGAGGCATGTTGATTAAAATCCACTCAAGAGACAGAGCGGGTTTAGGGCACGCGCGCACCACAGAAGGGGAAAAAACAATGCTGCACTTTTTATTGATCTTCACTGCACAAGGGGCTTCAGATGGCAATGCGCCTAATATGTTTTATTTCGCAACTAGTTTTATCCAGACAGATCCTCCAAAACAAGAATGAAGATCTTTAATCCTGTTCTAGACTCTCGCCTCTGCCGTGTCTGCCCAGCAGCAGAGTATACTAGCGCGCTCCTAAAAAGAAAAAAACAAAAATAAATAAATTTTCTTGGCTCTTAAATATTTTGGGTTTAAGTGCCAAAGGCTCCTCCTAAAGATTTATGTTTATCTGAAGCCCTGGCACAGTTCTCTTTATTGTCTTAAAACTAGAAATCACATATGTACCAAAACGCTGTTGTGTAGTGGGACACATGGGAAATAAGGTAACTAATCCTGATGTAAGCTTTTACAGGACTCATCAAATAAAACATAAAATAAAGTGTTAAAAAAAAAAAAAAAAAAAAAAAAAAATCTACTGAATTAAAAGTCTTTAAGTCTGCTACAGAATCAGGAGGATAATGGGAACAGCTGAGCTAATAATCTGTCAGTTGGGCTCAAGCCATGAGCATTTTGATCTCAATGTTAACTAATTAACATTGCACTAACTTGCACTACCTGGTAATTCAGGTAATGTTAGGGTCATTTTCCACACTTGTGGAAATAAGTAGGGTCATTTTTTTCACACTTGTTGATAAAGAAACATTCAGGGAGCCCAAACAGGTTTAACTTCCCTATGTATCTGCCCCTTTATTCAGGCAGAAGATTCCCTTGTATTGACATTTTATGCTAAAGCCGTTTCCCATTCATTTTCTTTTAACGTCGCAGACTGTTTCCCCATCTCCTACAGGAGCAGTGTGATTTTTTTCCCCCTCTGATGACCCATACGTAGCGCTCCGTCTCTATATTAGCATCGTGGCAACTTCACCTAAACGACAAGCCATACAATAATCAATGTCAAGCAAGCGCCCCTAATGTCAGTGAAAGGGAAAAACTAAACAAAAAACACTGCTGATGAAAACACTTGTAAAGAACTTAACTATAGCCAGCGGATGAATGATCTGTGGAGGGAGAAACTGAAAAAAAAAAAACAACACCTACAACAAAAATACCTCAGACAGACATGCTGAGAAAAGAAACAAACAAAAGAAAAAGAAGACAGTCCTGCCATGTACATGTACAGTGGTGATAATGAGCTCGCAGGTGTTAGTGGCCACTAGGTGGCGTCCCAGTCCAAAGAATTGAACTGAATGACTGAGTGGCGGCGATCTGCGGAACCCCCGTGGGCGTCCTGGGCATCCATGCTGCAGTGGCCGTTGGGTAGTGGAAGAGTCAGTCGCTCGGACGACGACGCCGCAAACAGAGAAGAAGGGGAGATAGAATCTGAGAGCGAAGAAGACTGTGGGTCTGAGGAGAAAAGCGACGACGTCCCAGGGGAGGACGAGGAAAATGAAGGGGAAGGTGGGGCTTGCGAGGATAACGAGTACTGAGAATGGAGCATGTCAAGGTTAAAACTGAAGTCGTCCTGTGGAGTCGCAGGATTTTCTGTGATGGACTGACCGCCGAGTGACCCCTGCTGAGACGGCTGACTCAGTTTTAGTGAAAGTGGCGCAGGTTCGTAGACTGGCATTTTGATATGATTTTCCCGTACTGTATGCAAACTGTGTGCGTGTGTGCGCATCAGCGAGTGCTGATGACCGTCCTGCTGTATAGGAGGAGGAGGAGGAGGAGGATGCTGAAGCGATCTATGTGGCCGTGACATGGAGTTCACGAGCTGAAACTGCTGCACGCCCAAGCCTTGACTGGTTAGCGTGCTAATGTCTGGTTTGCTCCCATTGTGTCTCAGCAGCTGTGAGTTGAACTGAACGGTGTTTTGCTGGGGCGTGAGCAAATGTCCCGGATTCGCCCTGTGTTGCTGCAGCATGCTTACCGTGTGTTGCTTCTGCGCGTGGATGGTTTGCGGCTGGTTTACGCTGTTACGGGCCATGTTGTGCTGTAAGTGGGGTCGCCTCGCCCTTTGCTGCTCCTGAGAGATCAGCTCTTCGAGGTACGACGTCTCTGGGATTCCTCCCTCCCCTGTTCCTCTCCGCACGCCGAAGCGACCGTTCAGCGCGGCGACTCCATTCAGACTCAGTGCTCCGTTTAAACGAGGTGGTTTGTGCTCAGGGGAGGGACAGGGGCTGTTTGTGAGGTCCAGCACCTCGTCCACAGCCTGGCTCTTGTGCAGGACAGCCTGGCCAGGCCGTAGGCTTAAGAACGTTTGTGGGCTCGATTGATGCATAGCATGGTGACTGAAGGCCTTGTGGCTAGAGAGGAGTTTCTGCTGCTGCTGCTCCTGCAACTTGAGGAACTCCTGGCGGAGGCGATGTTGATACTGCTGTGCACGCTGCTCCCGCACCTGCTGCTCCTTCTGCTGCTCCCTCTGCTGCCGAGCTCGCCTTACCTCGGTGTCCATCTGAGAGAGTTCACTGCGCACTCGCTCCACACAGTTCTCTGGTATCTTTATACCTGAAGGAGATTTAACATAACATCAGGACAACACAACAATCTCAACTGTCTGACTAAAATTAGACTACCAAAAAAAAACAAACAAAAAAAAACAAACAAAAAAAAACAAACAAACAAAAAAAAAACACGGCATGCCAGTGCACACGCACAAATTGTAACACTTACCAACTTGCTTGCTATTCTGCTTGGTTTTGAGGCGCACAATCTGCAGGATGCTGGAGTTGGTGATGTCAGAGACGACATCTGCGACACGCTTCCACACTCTCAGCAAAGCTCCACACAGCATGTGGTACTGTCGCAGACGCATGCCAAGCCAGCACTCCTGACCCTGCTCCTTCTGCTTACACTTACCTTTCCTATAAAAACACACACACACACATACCCCTTATACATATGATGACTCAATACATCAGACCTCGATGACAAAAATAAACGAATAAATAAATGAGAGAAGTTAAACACACTGCACCTGGCTACATAGTTGAAACCATTAGCGCTGACCTTACGACAATGATGTCATAAAACGAACCAATGTTAACCTTATTGCTGCTTAACAAGAAAACCAGCGCAACAAGAAAATATATTTACCTTCCATGACAAAAGTGTTCTCACCATGTTTGACATTTCCCATGCCTCTATCTTCTACTTCTCTTTGTCTTTATGTCATATGTGTATAAAACAACCTCCTCATTGCTCGTCATCATTCCTTATATAGTAATACTACCTAAGACTCACCAGAACACTTTTGCTCCGCTTGAATAAATGTTAATGACTTTTGTTCTTTTGATGTAAGGGATGTACAAAGGGTGCCTGACCTAAGGATTAAATATGCTCTCTTTGCTAATAATAAACAGACGACATAAGACACCACCATTGTGTGTGCGTGTGCTATTGCAGTGTTGCAGACCTATGAAGCAATTTTTCTTACTTTTAATTCGTTTTAAACTTAACAAAAAATAAGTTTAGCCATGACAGGAAGCAAAACTTGGAGAAAAAGATTCAATCTAAATGAAAGTACAATTTTTTTTACTGTATTTAAAGAATATCAAGACTATAATGTCATTATAAAACAAAAAAAGTTATCTTTGATACAGACACACACCATCTACCAATCCTACCCAGTCACCTGCTTATAGCTGATTTCATACTGATATTCATAACCTTTCCCTTATTTTTAGAAATGCTTAACACAAAAACAACCTTACAACTGTGTTGCTACTCACCAGTTGGCATGGCTGCACTTCTGGAATGAGAAGACAAACTGATTCTCCCAGCAGTCTTTGGCCTCTTCCGGTGTCACCTACAGCATAAAAAACAAACAAAAAAACAATTACATACCTTCTGACCTCCACTAGGTGTCACTGTGTAACAGTGATTTGAAACGTATTCCAGGTTTACAACGTCATTAATAATGCTCATGAAGTATCACTTGAGATTTACAATGTTTCATACAAAAAATAATAAAAATAATAAAGAAAATTAAATAACAAAAAACAAATTTCTGTTTGTCGAGCTGTTATGAGTATTTAACTTTAATGACATCTCCCAGTACATTAATGACCGAATGAAAGAGCCAATAGAGTTGCGCCCCTGGCTCACTCCTGACCTTGCGGTACCGCTGTAGCAGATTATCCAGGTTCTCAGGGTGGGCCTGCTTGCCGATGTTAGGCTTGTAGACAATGAGATTATGGCCTCTGCCTTGTTCTGCCAACAACACACACGGCTGGCTCCCACGCAGCTGGAGACAAAATGACCAACAAAATGAACAACTCAACAAGCCTCCAAAACAAAAACAGCATAAAACAGCAATGATTACTTATTAGTGATGACTCTGATTGTTCTAAATACCTTGTGTGAAAGGTAGAAGCCCTCATTTTCTCCAGTCAGGGTGTCTGCTTTGCTACAGGCCTCAGCCCATGTCATCCCCCGATCCACACTGATCTAAAAATACAGGAGCAAAAGCACTTCAGTGTCTTTACATACTAGCAGTCAAAAGTCTGCACCCAGTAAATTCACTACATATAATTATCTTAAAAACTTTTTTTAACCACTGCATAACTGTTATTTCGGAATGTTAACATCTACTATTATCATAATAATATTGTACACTATTATGATAAAACTTCTATGTGTATATCAAACTGTGCATTCGGGTTTTCTGATTTTATAACCAATACGTTTTTTTTCCTCACTCATTTTTGTATATAGTTAATTAAAATCAAATAATATTCAGCTCATCATTTTGCCCAGATTCTGCAAAAATTAAGGATGCAAGACTCTATATTGCATAATAATCCTAACCGTTATATATGAATATTTTTTATTAAACAATTTCTTACTCTTCACATATGGATAGATAGAGTGGAGGGTTTGTAGGTTGGATCTCTGAAAAGTGAATTTAATATCAAATAAATCAAAACAGTGTGTTAAATGCATGTGTTCTATGTATTAGACCACTTTTGTGTCGGCACGTTCCGCTATCTTCTACCACAAGTATATTTCAGGCCTGTGAGGAAACACTGTAGTTTGTCTTAAAGTAATTCATTGGTAGTGTTATAGTTACTTTTTTTTTTTAATAATACAGCTTTCATGTGAAATCCAAATTTTTTAGTTTCTAGTTTTAGTTTTTAGTGTGGTTTCTAACGTCTAGCAGTTTCTATTTTTAAACATATTTTAGTTTCAGTTTTACTGATTTCAGTTTGTTGATTACAGATTGTTGAGATATTTAAGTATATTTTAGGTCCTTAAATAAAAATAACCGGCTCCACCCCTCCCATTCTATAAATGTCGTACGATATGCTCTCAAGTACGTCCTGCCAGCTCCACACTAAAGTCAAACCAAATACTAATACTACATGGAAAATAATGAGAAGGAAAACAATGATGTCCATTTGCTTGTTAAACTATATTTAGCAACACTTCTAGTTTCTGTTTAGTTTTTAGTGTAGTATCGTTTACTGTAATGAATGAGTCTCAGTAGACACGCACACATTAACCAATACTGCATTCTGTATAGATTGCATTTTATACTATGCTGTATATTGTACACTGCATTCTGTGACGATTTTAAAATTGAAAACATCATCAATAAGTGACTAACATTTTAAAATACAGAAAGTCCCCAGTACTCTCCTTAGGTAATAAAGAGGAAATAAACACATGGGATGTGAGTACCTTGTAAAGGATGACCTGGCCTTCTTGGGGGTTCCCAGGAGTCAGAAACACTTCCTGTTTCTCTTCATGGATCTCATCATTACCTGGAGCCAGATCTTATAACACACAGAGCAAACACCGATTAAGAAAGCCACACACATACACAAGATATAAAATACAACCCTGAATCTGTTAGGCAATCCCAATTCAACTATAAATAAGAGAAACAAACTTTAAAATAATTATTTATAATAATGATTCATATATTGATACACATTTGATTTAGAGTACATTGAGTTCAACGCAAAAAAACAAAAACAAAGCTGTTTGAAATTCTCACACATTCAGAATAAACAGATTTTAATGAACACACACGTAAGCCACTGTTTGTGTGTGTAAGATCATCTGCTTACCAAGTATACCCATGTCGTATTTGCCTTCCTTTTTGTCCTTCTCAATCAGGTATTCAAAGTTTTGGATGAAGTACTGGAAGAGAAAGTTCTGCTGGTGCACCTCCAGGCCCAGAATCCGATTCAGGAATTTAGTGATGTTGCAGTCTAGGTTATTGAAGAAGGAGGTATTGTAGAGAGAAAAAAAAGAAAGAAAGAAAAAGGAATCATGATTAAGCTGGACTTGAAAGCCTTTCAATTAAATTCTGACAGCATCATCCTGGGCAAATAAATATGCAGTGCAGACGAACTCAACTCCAGTGGGGACACACTGATTAACGGTTAATCGCAGACACTGGCATCTTAAATGTTTAATGCCCTAATCCACAGAGCTGCCTACCAGAGAGCACTATAATTTCTAAATGAGGAAGAAAAGAAGGACTCTTATTAGAATGCACTGAGTGACCCACGGCAATAAATTCTACTTTGTACCTTGGAATTCTGGAGATCACAATTATTTTTTTAAATCGGAGGAACACAACCAATCAAATAAAAGTTTATACAATACTTTTACCACAGATGGTTAAACATTAATTTATAATCTCTATACAGGAATTTACTCAAAATAAATAAAATTTAATACGTTTTGGCAAAATATATCAACTCTGGTGTAAACAGATTTATTTTTAGGTAAAGTCCAATTGGAATTATGGTCTGTTGTAACTACACAATTAGGCTGAAAAACTCTGGATGGCGAGAAAATGTTTACACAAAGGTGTCCATATTTACCTTTCTCTGTGTTGAGGCCAAAGCGTGGCTCCTTGCAGAAAATGCCCACATCCGTCATCCCTTTCTTCATATCTGCCACGCACAGAGCGTAAGAATAATTAGTTAATGAGTAGTAATTCATTATGAGCAGCTTTAAAAATAAAGTCTGCCTAATATTCAGAGAAAGCATGCAGAACACAAGTAATAAGTACATTATAGAGAGTGTATAATGCTTGTACCTGCAAAGAATCTTGCTTCACCTCCTGGATAGCCTTTAGGTGGCGGAACTTTGTTTTCAATGTAACCCTGGATGGCTTTAGTGATCTTATCCAAAGCTTTTGTGCCATACTGTGTGGAGAGAGAAAAAAATATTTATACGTATTCAGGACAATTTGATCAACAATCTTAAAGGCCAAGCTGTTCCATTTTTGCTTATGCAAATATTTAAATTATATTTTAGAGATACAACTGGGATGTGAAGTAACTCGTTTACCTGACTGTAATGTGTACTATATTAAATTCATAACTTAAATGTATCTAGATGATGGATTTCTCTATCATGCTTCAACGCTGATCTGAATGCTATTTGTGTAGCTTAAAAAAAGTGCTCACTGTACAAGAGACAACAAGGCTATAATCATTTTAAGCTTTAAATGGTATAAAATTTGTGCGCGCTCCTACTTTGTTGTCAAAGTTGTATTTGCTCAGATCTCTGGACTCGGTGGCTCGTCTATCACCATGTGTCAACGCCCCCTGATGAGAAAGAGACATCCATGAAGTCTTCTTCTTGTAGACATATGATACACTGCATGTGTATTTGCGTGAATATATATCACGCTAAACAGTTACGACTCTGGTGGGTATGGGATTACCAAACTCTCCAGCCGCTTGGCCACGATGGAAGCAAAGCGTCTCTCCCCCGCTAACTCGGAGATCAGGAAGATGTACTCTGGAGCTGTTACCTGGTTAGAGCGATGAGTGCGACCTGTTGGAACAGACATATTCCACCTTCACTAAATAGCATAAACCATTTTATACCATCTGGTGCACCCTCAAAGAAAACCGATGTCTTAATACCATGGGAGTCTTTCTTTATGATAGAATTTTTCACCCCACACTCACCGAACTGCTGGATTGCGCGGTCAGCACTCCAGGGCAGTTCGAGCGTCATGTGCACCCTTCTTCGTTTATTCTGCACACGTTTATCCGCGTGAAGAGAAATCCCTGAACTTGCAGCCTCTGAGATGATCGCTACCAGCTTTGAAAGAAAGAGAGAGAAAGGGTTATTAACATTTTTTGTTTACTCACAGACTCATATTTTATATATAATCCTACGGGAAGTAAGTGCGCATCGGCACGAGCTGAATCTTTACCTTTTCGCCGGTCATAAAGCGTTCCTTCTCTTTGATGTTCACATGGTCTATGGTGAATCCTTGCTCAGCACGTGATTCGTACTGCACCCTCCCATCCGGCCTCCGTACCACTCTGCCCTTACGACCCGTCATCTGCGTACACGACTACAGTTTAAGCAGACATTCACACACACTTCTGAAAATAATATGCGTTTTTTTTAAGTCATGCAAACCCTTACCTCAGACACTTCCTCTGGCCCTCCAAATTGATCAATCAGTTCATCCAGTGTGTTAAGAGGAAGCTCCTTTCCCAGCTCTGCTATCTTACCCAACAGCTGCTGCTTCATATCTTCCAGTTTTGCTAAGGGC
>JAOTRS010000022.1:4380726-4406763 GCA_028565755.1 Dinotopterus cunningtoni
CACACACACACACACACACACACACACACAATAACGGATTGGGAATGACTGCTGTCTGGCTCACGGATTGCATAAATTGTCTGAATAACAGATTACATTTTTAAAAAATGTAATCTTTTTGTAATGCGTTACACCCAACACTGCTGATCAGAAGGTTGCCAGTTCAAGGCCCAGCTCCACCACTGGTGCCACTGTTGGGCCCTTGAACAAGAACTTTAGCTCTGTCTGTTTCAGGGGCGCTTTGACCCCCCCCCCCCATCCCAAAGCTCAGATATGCAAAGAAAGAATTCCACTGTACAGCAACAAACAAAAACATTCCTCTGGTACAGGGACTGGACTGAAAATAAGAGCCAGAAAATTGCCAATGAATAAGAACTATGAGAACTAAAACAGTCCTTCAGGAAGCCTGGAGAATTGTTCCTCAACACTACATTAAAAATAGAAGAAAGTCTCAAGTCGTTTGCACAGTACTGTATATAATTGAAGCATATAATTGTATTTTATTCTGGGGTTTGGAGCGTTTCTCTAAGTTATAGGTTATGCCCTATATATAAAAAGAATATGTAATCAGAAATTATCCAACCATAATAAGAGAATGTTAGGATGCAAATTGCATATTATGATATACAGAACAATTAAGGCAGCAGAAAATAAGAGAACACAAGCAGAAGATTAAATTAAATCTGGACTAAGTGAAAGGTGAACACAAAGAAGATATGGCATGTACTGCATTGTTTTTGTGTAGTATGTTTGTGTGTGTAGTGAAATGGGTTTCTCGGTATGCTGTGACTAAAACACACTTCCCCCACGAATACCACACAGCAGCCGGAGTCACGAATGTGAAAATTGCCTTTTCAAGCAACTGAAAAACAGACCGTTCTGCTGAGCAGCAAATGAAATAAAGGCAACAAAGGGGCTGGCAACTTGAGTAAATTCAACACCATTAAATCACAAAAGGCTTTCAATTTGGACTCGTTTCTCTGCGGCTGGCAGGGTTCGAGATGAATGGTTACCTCTCAGCCGAAGGGGGGGGAAGATGTAGAAATTGGACTGTGATACGGCAGGACAACTGCAGGACAGAAGGCCATGACACTCTCAGAGCTGCGCGGGAGATTACCTGCCTGATGCCAGTCTGTACACCTCTTTCTGTGGCTGTGAGAAATCTCCTTTGGCTTCAGGGAAAGAAGTAAATGATTTTATTGCTGGGAAGTCAGGGTGTACAGGGCTTGGCTTAAAACCTCATCTTACACACTCCATGAAGCTGAAAAGTTTTCTTGAGACGACGAATAGGCTGAAAGACATAGTGTGTAATTATAGTGTGGAAATTATACTATAGGACAAGGTCGTTACAGAATGTTGCCATTTATAGTTTTAGCCACTGATTAAAATGACAATTGGAGAAAACCACACCCAGTTCAGATGCGTTCCTAACACCCAAGTCACGTGACCTACATATGAAAAGCAACTGAAAGAATATTTTATCATATTTCATGCGATCTGGAATGGCTGATTTACACTCCTTTTCCAAACGTGCCATTTCAGTATCTGTAGCTCTAATTGAGCTGCCCTGAACAAACTTAAAGAAGAAAAAAAAGGAAGAGATGTGTTCTTCTCATGTAACACACACATTAAAGACGAGTGCTGTTGTTAGTCTTTCAGCTGCTCCTGTCGAGGGGGTCGCCACAGCAAACCACCCAAACAACTTGGTACAAGATTTACACCGGATGCAACCCTCCATTTTATCCAGGCTTGGGACCAGCACTGAATCCAGTGGCTGGGAATTGAACCCAGGCCCTTCTGCATAGCAGGTGAAACACTAAGTCACCAATGCCTACACTACAGACCTGTATGATTGTCCAAATTTGATTAAAAAGTAATTTTTTTTAATATAGGTGACATTTAAGTGACAGTTCAAATAACATAACAATCACATGCAAGTCACTTAAATGTGGGCCAGGGGTAGCTCAGTGGATAAGGCATTAGACTACGGTTCGGAAGATCCCAGGTTCAAACCCCACAACCACCAAGTTGACACTGTTGGGCCCTTGAGCAAGGCCCTTAACCCTCAACTGCTCAGATGTATAATGAGATAAAAATATAAGTCGCTCTGGATAAGAGCGCCTGCCAAATGCCTAAATGATATAGTTAAAGTCAGAATTTTGCTTCTTTTAAAGCACCTCTAATATAAAAAATAAAAAGTTAAAATTTTTAACTGATGAAATAATCAATGTCATATTTTCTTGTGAAAAATAACTTGCGTGTTTACATTTGTTAGATGATTTCAGTTTAACACTACTTAGTTTTGCCTTTCAGGTCCCTTAACTATAGCTTACTAGTAAGTTAATCGCAAATGAAACATCTTATGAATATCCGTTTACCCTAATGTACCATTAGCTTGAATTTGACTTGCCCCTAGGCAATTACGGGCGGCACAGTGGGTTAGTGGTTAGTCGCCATGTTCTGAGTTTGATTCCCGCCTCAGATCTGTGTGCATGGAGTTTGCATGTTCTCCCTGTGCTTGGTGGGCTTCCCCCTGATACTCCGGTTTCCTCCCACAGTCTAAAGGCATGCACATTATGCTAAATCGGCATTCCTAAAGTGCCTGTAGTGTATGAATGAGTGTGCGAGTGTGTGCCCTGTGATGGATTGGCACCCTGTCCAGGCTGTACCCAGCTTCATGCCCTAAGTCTACTATAGACGATGAGTGAGTGAGTGAGTGAGAGAGAGAGAGAGAGACGATTACTGCTGCTGCTGCAGTCCATGCAGTCTAACCTGACGTTAGCAAACAGAACAGGCTGATATACTTTAGTTAAATTTAGCCAAGGTTGGCAAATTAGCAAAACTTATCTCAACATGCTTTTTTCAAATTCGAATTTTAAACCTTGTAAGCAGGCAAAAGAGACTGGAGGATTCTCATCTTCAAATTCCACAGTTTATCCATATTCAAACACACACTCATCGCTATAACGCTAATTACTAATCACTGGGTAGCATAAGAAGGTCATTACAGATGACAACTTGGCACGGCTTTTAATAGTTTTCTCTGCACTAATGAACTTGGTTGGATGCTAAACTGAAAAGTAAATCAAATATGTACAATCATTGGATAAATGAGAGAAGAAGAGACCTTTGAGATTTATAACTTCCTCATGGTCTATATCGCTTTATCCTGTATACACACACACACACACACACTCATACTCCTTCACACACTACGGGCAATGTGGGAACGCCAGTTAGCTTTCTAATCTGCATGTTTTTCGACTGTGGGAGGAAACCAGAGTACCTGGAGGAAACCCACCAAGCAGAGAACATGCAAACTTCATGAATGCAGACCCTGAGGCGGGAATCGAACCCGGACCCTGGAGGTGTGACACTTCACTACTAACTACTACGTAAGCAGTGAAAGCGCTTATTACCTTAGAAAAGCAATTAAGCAGAATTTATGGAAAAAAATTACAAAACATTGGAGAAAAAAGAACAAAGCTGATCAGGTTCTGAAAAAATCATGCCAATGACAAATCTTACTACTGAATTGAAAAAAATTGTGTTTTAGTGTCACTGTGTTCAGAAATATTGGAAATATTTTTTGAGAACGGATGCTGGATTTTCTGCCGTTTTTTTAGGTCCAGTTGCACAATTTATTCATTTATGATTTTTCAAGGCAGGAGCATCATATAATGTCTGCTTACATTGTGGCACAACCCCACTTGGACTCACTCCACGTTGGATAAACTTCAATCTTGAATTATAGAACCTCAACATTCCATTCATTCAGTCAGAGCTAGCCGGACAACAGGCAGCGTTTTTTAAATGCTACATTTGACAATTGTCGAGTCAGCAAATGAATTGGGAGAATGTGGGACTTAACATGAAACACAGGCTTCACTTGAATCTACAAATTAATGTAAAAACTGCCTCTCAATCAACTTCACTAGGGAGTGAAGAAAGTGTTTGTTGCTTGGCAACATTTGACTCCAAACCCTGTAGGAACAGACGGAGACTGTAGAAACAAAATCGGAACGCGCAAACATAAAAACACAGTCTGGTGACTTCAAAGACATTTTGTCTTTGAACTGTTGCATTAGACCGTTTTATTATTTTGTAATGATGATAGGCCTGTGTGAAAATGAAAGTCAGGCGAATATAAGCTCAAATCCTTTAGATAGATAGATAGACAGACAGATACACTGAATAAGCACGATGGCTTAATGATTAGCACTTGCACCTCCAGGGTCTGGGTTCGATTCCCACCTCGGGTCTGTGTGCATGGAGTTTGCATGTTCTCCCTATGCTTGGTGGGTTTCCTCCAGATACTCTGGTTTCCTCCCACAGTCCAAGGAAGTGCAGATTAGGCTAATTGGCACCACACCCAGCTCCAGGCTACAAAAGTGCAGGTGATTGAGAATCGGAAATCTTGGGTGTAATAGGGAATTTGATGGGAAAGGGGCCATGGGGGTGTGAAGCTTCTAATGTGATTGTTTTTTATGGTTGTATACTGTATGTTTTTCTTTCTGTCCAGTAGTAGTGTTTGTAAAGTCTGAGCATTGCCAGTTTTTAGTGGGTAGATTTTCTCCTAAAGTCTTAAGTGCTGCCGAAGTGAACTGGTATATATTTTTTTAATGAGGCATGGTGACAAGAATATTTCAAGGCAATCTTGAATTTTGTAGAAAATGAATTATTACATGTGGACACATGAAGCCAAGGTGGTAACCACAAATTGTGTGACTTGTGCCCACAACATAAAAATGTAATGGGAAGGCTATAAAACTAAATGGGCTTTGGTTAACTGTTCGGCAGGAACAGGTGAAAATTTCGTCTATGTGCACGTCTTTCTATCATTCCAAGATTAAATAGAATATTATCGCAAATCTTCATTCCTAGCTCTCTGATCTGCTTCAGTTCAATTTTGTCTGACACCTTCAGCCCAATAATTTAAACCAATTCTTATCAGAAAGGAGAAATCTCTAAAACTTGCAGTACTGTATGTTCTGTGCATGAGAAGCTGTTAGAACGACAACTTCTGTAATTCTGCATGAAAGAATAAGCAGCTGGGCTTGATTGCCCCAGCAAGAAGCAGCCTGCAGGAAAACAGCTTGGCTCTGCACTCACCTCATGAGAGGTGACACGGGCGATTTCCAGCCCATTAGCCGATGAGGGGGGAATGAGGCTGAGCGAGCAGGTGGAGCGTGTGTAAAGGCAGCAGTCGGGGGACAGCGGCCCAAGCAGGGAGAAAATCTGCCCATAGTAAATAGAGTAAATGACAGTTAAACTCACTCAAAGTCAGGCCTCAGTGGTGAAACTATTAGTTTTGTATTAATGGCGCAAGTCACAGGAGGCTATGCGAGAAAATGTGTTCTGTATCGCGTGCGTCATTCACTGACCATGCTGTATGATTTAAAGGGGTTCTCTGGAGAGCTGGTGGAACTTTGGATACAACCAAACAGAAAATATTCTGAAAGCAGAACACTTTTTGCTAAGGTTCGATGCAGAATTCCAAAGCAAAAAGAGTTTCACCAGAAGCTTATACATCCCTTATTTTATAATAAACTGTTATAAACAGAGGTGGGAGGTAACTGGCAGCAATGTACAGGGTGGGTGAAAAGTAACTAGGCATTAAAAATTGCTAATAAAGTCCATATTTCTAATTCACATTTATTGAAACAGATGTACTTTATTACATCTGGAGTGGTTTGGGATATTGCTGAGCACCTCCTGAATCCGTCCCTCCGAGGCTTTGTCCTGTACACCTCCTCCTTTGCGTAGCCCCACATTGAGTGAGATATGGACTTCTTGGAGGACATTCATAAGCTCTGCATCATCCCAGCCAACGTCCTGGAAAATGCTGGTCCAACCACACACACGCATGCACAGCAAGAGCAAAATGGGGTGGTGCACCATGTGGTGGTGCTCCAGTGATACTACAAGTTCTATAGCCATTAAATATGGCCTAGTTAATTTGAACCCACCCTCTGAGTGCATGTTTCATGTATCCACACTTTACTTCTGTAGTTTTATTAGAGGATACATTTAACTTTTACTCCATTCACAAGTACAGCAAATATCTATACTTTTTACTTGACTACATTTCTGCATTGTGTTGTGCTACCTAACCATGGTGGTATGTGGTATTAGTAACAGGTGAGTAAAAAATCATTGAAAAATTGAAAAAGTAGAGCTGGTTGCAGACAGCCAAGCAAATGGCATGTTTTTTTCATCCTTTCCATCCTTCATGCATTTATCTTGGTAACCACTTCATCCTGGTCAAAGTTGCAGTGGATCCGCAGCCTATCCTGGTAACACTGGGCATGAACTGGAAATACACTGTGGATGGGATGCCTGTCCAGCTTAGTGCACAATTCACACACAAATCCACACAAGTCGTTCATACTAGGGGGCAATTAAGCATAGTCAGACCAATGTGAGGAAACCAGAGAACCCAGAGAAAAAACGTGCAAGGACACGTGGAGAACATGTAAAACTCTGCACAGACAATAGAAGAAAATGAAAATGTAGGTGTAATACTGTATATACATGAAAGTCTTAGCTAAAAAGATTTGTGAAGAATTCTTTAAAGTGCTTCTAAGTTCTAAATAATTTTTTTCTTACAAAAGATAAAGACAAAAACCTTTAGTGTTGAAGATGTAACTTTTTTTTCCTCATAGGATGGACCTTCATTGTGTCTTTAGAAACATTAGGTAGGTGTGTGTGTGTGTGTGTGTGTGTGTGTGTGTGTGTGTGTGTGTGTGTGTGTAGCTCGGTGGTCCAGGTACCACAGCTGAGTGCAGACATCCCATAATAAATCCAGGGAAACGTCCTTCCAAAGGGACAAAGCCTAATAGAGGAGTAATGAACAACAAGGCACTCCAGCATGTCGAACCCGGCTGTGGAGAGAAGGATGTCCTGATGTTTCCTTTATTCCTCGAACCACTCATTTATTTACGCTTCATAAACTGATATATAAGCCTCGTCTCTCGTGCTTGTTATGAGAGTAACCTACCATTTGTTGAAAGTCATTCCCATGCGTTCTATTCTATTTCAGTAATATCGGATCTACACACAGTACTGTGCAAAAGTCTTGGCTCCCTCCCCCTACAGCATTTCTTTATATTTTGTTTCCGAAGAGCCAGACATTTTTTGTATTTTCAATGTCATCCTAAGGGACAGTTCTCCGAGCTCTGGACTCTTTGACCAGTTTCAGAGGAATGTTGTTTGTTTGTTTGTTAAATCACACAGTAGCCTATGAATCATTCAAGTATATAAATAACATCTAACTTAAGGCATGAAGTCGTGAGAAACAGGTGCAGATGATAACAGATGATCAGGCCGGTGATTATTATACTGCTGATGCTGAATGCTGAATGGTTGGAACAGACGAGAGGGGAAATGAGGTCGCTGCTGACAACCAATTTTTAATATCTTTAGGCACTTTGCAGCTTTTCTTTGAAGATATGAGCGATGGCTCAAGACTTTTGCACAATACTGTACATTGCAGTAGATCCCCCTTCTGATTAAATAGTTGATTTTCTTTTCAATAGCAGATGGTTTTCCAGTACTAGATGACCTTTCAGTAGAATATACTGTAATTTGACAGAATGAGATAAATTTTGATCACTAAGTAATTTTTTTTCAGGTGTTTTTTCACAACTAAAAGATTTTTAAGTACAATATAAACATAAACTTTAACTTCTGGAATTAGCCTTCAGTATTAGATGATTCTGCTGTAAACTGTGATGTTTCCAGTACTATATTTTTCAACACTATATGCATTTTAGATATATAGTAGATTATTTGTATAGGAGATTCTTCAGATGATTTATTTTTTTATTCAAGATGATTATTAAGTATTAAAACGATTTCCATTATGGAATGCACCATTTTGTCAGACCGTATGGTACTGAGTTTCGACACCAGCCCCTGGCGTTGTCCCAGGTTACAACGTGAACAGGACGTTTCAGAATGCCCCACATCTAAAGTGCACATCATCACATACACCTGCTGCTGCTTTGCTGGTGTGTGAACCTTGAAACTGCTTTGCATGTAAAACGACTTACTGCTGAGTAAAATTCTCATCAATGCACTGCACAGTTAAACTGATGAGAGACACAGGGCTGACACTGCCCAGACCAAACTGCAGTAATGAAGCCAGAGACTGAAACGTCCTGCGGCAGGCTCTTGGTGTGCTTCTTTACAAAGTCAGGCAGCTTTGCTTGTATGTTTCTTCTTTTTAAAATTATATTTTATTACATGCAACTGTGCTTATTAGTAAAGCCGTACACTATTACATACAGTATGTGATTGTTTTAATTAACAATAAACACATTTATTTACTGGGGAGGAAATCACATCCTTTCCATTTCTGGGCTCTTTGATGTCTTTCAGTACCATGGCAACAGCCCATAACAACAACGTCACCATGTTATCTCTAAAATCGCCACCTAAAATACAAAAATATATGTTCTCCCTGTGCTTGGTGGGTTTCCAGCAGGTACTCTGGTTTTTCTTCCACAGTCCAGAGACATAAGGAGTAGTCTAATTGGCGTGTGTGTGTGTGTGTGTTTGTGTGTGTGCAAGCTTGTGTGCCCTGTGATGGGTTGGAACCCTGCCTCATGCACGTCTCACGCAAGTCTCCTAGGATAGGCTCCAGGCCCCCCGCGACCCTGTATACAGGATTAAGCAGTATAGAGAAAAAATGAATTCGACATTCATTGTTAAGAGAGACGCACTGCACAGTAGCACAGCAAATTAACCTTACTAATAGGGATGGTAATCACCAGAGACCACCTGATATCATGTTAATATTTCGATTCTCTATTACATTTTAATCGTTACAATTCTAAACAAACTTTTTAAATTATTTACTCCTACAAGACAGTACGCTGTACTCCCTGCCACCATATGAATAGTTTAAAGTGTACCACCTATAGGATCATAGGAGAACTGCAACATATTACCACCCCAAATGCAAACATGTATAAATTTAACATTCATAAAACGTTTCCTTTTCTTATCATTATTATTATTATTATGAGTGTAAAGTAAAAATGATCTGCACTTTTTAAAAAGACAACACTTTAACACCTCAAAATGAAGTTGTGTCTGGGGAGTATAGGCAGAAATCACATAGCAGTTGTCTGCGTTTAATCTGATGTTTAGGCTTCTAACATCTATAATCTCTACAAAGCATCGCACTGTACTGTTGATTCTTGAACCTTTTTCCCTGATAATGTTCCAATACTGCTCCTTGAGAATCTCAGAAAACTGTAAGCATTGATGAATTTTCCAACTGATGGTCCACTTTTGAACTTTTTCTTGGTCTGAGATTAAGGATGTTTCCGTTCCATACTCTGCTGTTTACTCTCAGGCTCGTAGTGATAAATCCATGTCTCGTCACCAGCAGAGTTGGGTATAACGCGTTGCTGTAATCTAATTACTTTTCCTGATAACGCAGTAATGTAACGTGTTTCATTTTTAAATGCATGTAATTTGATTACAGTTACCAATGTCAATAACGTTACGTTACTAGCGTTACAAATGTAGTGTTTAAAAATTCATCAAAATGCATTTAACAATCACTTTTTGCGAGGCTGCATCAGTTAACGAGCATGAGCTTTAATCAATCGTTGGAGAGCTTTGGAGTTTTACATTTAATGCTTTAAAGGGGTATTTCATTAAGAAACTTTCACCTTCCTTAGAGTATCAGTCCATATTCTGTACCAAATGCTTTACCCCCCTTGAACTAAGGTGTGGGTAATTTTTGACTCACGATTGTATTATTATTATTATTATTATTATTATTATTATTATTTCTGTCTTGTTGCATGATGCTTCAAAAGTTGTTGAAAAATTGAGAGATGAAAAGGTTTGCATGTGACTGTGACCATTAAGAATGCAACATGACCAGGGGTATTACTGAGGCAATCAGTTTTATTGTTTGTCTGTTTCCAGTTTAATAAAGAACAAAACACAGCAACGAGAAGTCATAAGAACACCAAATAGTGGACACATTAAATATCTCAAACACCAAATCCAACCCATCCTTTCACACTCCATCATCATCATCATCATCATCATCATCATCAAATTACTCTGCAGTACAGGACATTCATAAATATCTCCTAGTTTTACTTGCTTTAAACGAATTGATGTGAGAAAAATTCCAGAAGACAAACTCGCTTAAAAGATGATGAATAATTACGCAAACTCTGTCGGTTGGTACTGAGACATCTGTCTGAAATATTACACACAGTTTATTTGGGAGAGTTTTTGCAAACTCAGATTGCAAACTCCAAGATCGGTACAAAGCGTCTTTAAAATGAAAGACCAGTAAGAGATAACGATGTACAAATCAAACGTTGGAGGGATCAAAACGTAACATGGAACAAAGACAGCTGCTGGAATCTTTTTTTTTTTTTTTTTTGTCTAACGTATACGTTATATAAAGAAACACACAGAATCCAAGAAAAAAGACAAGAAGCTAATTTTCGAGATTAAATCGCACGTAGAGTTTCTGACCCGATACTCAGAAACAGATCATCCACAATGAGTTAGGATATGAAGTTAATTGCTATGAATGGTATATATTGAGTTAGTCTGAAAGTGGTTAAAACTGCAAGTCTAAAAAAGATGAACAAACAAAAACACAGAAAACACACGCTCGTACAAATCGGTGCATGCTAAAAATCAACCCCATTAAAATAACATAAGAAGAAAGATATAAAAGTGAAAAAGTGATTTTTTTTTTCTTTCTATCTTACTATTTCTTATTATGAGATTAGAATAAAACCATGATGGATGCATTTCAAAGTATGTTTAGTGGTGTCGATAACCTTATAAACTCCTTATATTAATCTCATAATAAGAAGCATTAGATCAGCATCAAATTCACCAACACATTTCACACTGAGACTTCCTGCTTTAACGAGGTCTGGAATCACACACTCCTACAATTCCAATTATACACTGCCTGAATCCCATATGGCTCACTAATACACATATGCTGCACTACATACGATGGGATGAGAAATGTACCACCCTTCATTTCTTAGAACAGATGGATTGCTATGTGTGTTCCGAAATGGGAGACCTTTTGGGATTTTCGCAGATGGCCAGACTGGTTTGAGCTGACAGGAACTCAAATGATCACTCTTTACAACCGTGGTGAGCAGAAAAGCATTTCACGTTTGAGGTGGATGTACCACCACGGCAGAAAACCACGTTTTCCGTTCTTCTTAGGAAACACCAGAAACCTAAGGCTAAAGTGGACATTTAAAGGTGCCATTTTTTTCCTTTAGCTGAAGTTCGACTTATATTTACATGAGTTTATCTGTTGTCCTGCTGTCCCCTGGCTGGCTGATTAAATGAGTGCAAGAAAGAGAAAATACTGTAGATGCAGCACAGTGATTAAATTACCAGGTGGTTACTAGCCAAAGGTGTAGAAGCTGTTATTTCACACAATATGAGGAAATAAGGCGCCATCTGTCATTCAGCATGCGCTTTAATGATCAAACAACAAGACGTCTTTTCCAAGAAAGCTGCTTTCATCTAAATCTCTGGAAAATCAGCTCACGATCTACTTTAGATGTTATTTTAAATCACCGTAAAATCGGAACATTTAGTGAGAAAAGACTTAATATACACAGATCAGCCATATGAAACATTATGACCAGGATTGTGTAGGTTCACTTTGTGCCACCTGGGCAGATCAGACCCCCTTGGGGCAGGGCTCCACAAGACCTCTGTGGGTGTGCTGTGGTGTCTGGCACCAGGAAATCTACAGTAGGAACTAGGCCCCTTTGGGTGCTGTGGGTAGCAGTGTAGGTCCAGCGGATCACACTTGTTTGTCTGGTGGATGCCATGGGTTATTGATTGGTTTTGGATTTGGGGAATTTGGAGGCCAGGTTGGTGGCTGTGGGCTCTTTGCCTGCCGGCCCAATGCGTGTCAAGCTGTCGTGCACTGGGTGTTCTGGTGCCTTTCTATCATGGCCAACATTGACTTTTCCCACAGATTTGTTCTACATTGGGTTTTCTGTGGGATCAGACCAGACGGCTGGCCTTTGCTCCCCAAGGGCACGGGTAAGGCTTGAGTGCCCATGATCCTGCCACAAGTTTACTGGGATATAACTGATAATCAAGGGTAACCTGTTAATGTTATGTCGGGTTAATGTTATGGCTGATTGGTGTATAGTAGCTAGACAAAATTTTGCCTTTACCTCAGATGTATACAATCCACCAAGCCCTCTAATTTAATAGTGTATGACCACTGAAAGAGGTACAGAAAGAAATACCATCACAGATAACATCAAAATGACTCAACACCCTATCTCCACCCAACTCAATACAATGACATGATTCTGGGTTTAAAATGGCTGAAATTATATTAGTCCTAATGATACCAGTACACATGCCAACACCTGAGATGGGCACGAACCTACTGTAGTCCAATCCCCTGGACTATCGCTAGTCCCATGATGTTGGTGTCACATGCAAAGGGTGACTATAAGCATTGACTACTTTAGTCAATTTACTAAATTATCCACACAGCTCCAGAGTCAAACGGAAAAAGATTTTCCTTGTCAAGACTATTTGAGATAAATATATACAGTACAGTTTCCCCATTGTACAGGTGATGGACAAATCATAAATCCACTAGCTAGCCTATAGTAGGCAATTCAAAATATTAGAATGTATTAAGGAATGGCAAGCTGGTTAGCTAGCTAGTCACGTGCATGAACACTCGGGAAGCAAACAGCTAATGTTTAAGTCTTATTTCCTCTCTATATGTTAACAGGAAAGTTAACCTCGACTAGTTTCTAGTCCAAACGTCTGAGCGCTCTCAGAGTTCAACTCTAGCAGGATTTTAATGTGTATTTTTTGTGCATTTCGTACGTTTTAATCGCCATCTACAGTAATACGATCATTCGCTAATTCCTGGTACGCAGTCGGTTCCAGCAGCTTATACCAAATAAACAAACATTGCTAATCATTTCAACACTTTTAACCATAAAATAAAGATGAAAGCCGTAAAATAAGTGCAGAGATACGATATGTTCATCGGAATTCTTCGTTTTTATCCAAACAACTTTTTATTTAACTTTGCAGGTGAAAGAAGAAGTGCTAAATACTGTGAGTGCAAATGAGAAACCTGAAGTTGTTTATTAATAGCGGTTCCTTTCTGTCTATTTATTTATTTTTTTGTAATTTATTGAATTTACACTTCTCCATCTGTTTTGGGGCTGTTATTAAAAAAAAAAGTGATAAAAGTAAACTCTTTGAAACATCATGATGCTCAGAGTTTTCCAGGATTTTTCTTTTTGCTTTTCTTCTTCCTTTTCAACCTTACACATTTTAAACTTTTTTTTTTTATTATTAAAAATTATGAATAAAAACAAAAATCATTTATTGTGCCATAACATGAACTGATTATTGATGTTGATTACTGTGATGTATACAGTAAATTTTGGGATGTTTGGATGACAATTCATTACAGAACTCTTTTATGGTACTACAAGGTGGATATCGAGAATGCTGATCAAACTTTCTGCCCCTACAATACAATAATTAATACAGATGCATCACCCTGCCTCACACACCCAGGTTAATGACTTACTTAGGAGAACGTGACCTGCGAAAAAGAACCTTAGTAGACGCCCATGACTAAGTTGTATATTAACGGCGATGCTAGATTTTTTTTTTTAACGAGACGGAAATGAACACCGTGAAAACTAAATCACGTACAGAGGAAAGGATGCATCGAAAGACATTCTTTGAAGGAAGAGAACGACTGCAGGACAAAAGAGAAAGTGGGAAAGCTGGGGGAAATAAAAAGCATGACCATTTCTGTCCTTGAAGGCCCTCTCGCTTCCATCAAAGGAAGTGATGTCACATAGGGACCTGTGGGCGATGAGTGACAGCTCTAGTCCCGCCCCCTGTGGCCGGAACCGTGTCTGCGGTGTCGCCGGTGCTCGTGGTGATATCTGTGATGTTGCCGGCGGTAACGGTGAGACCTCCGTGCTGGGGTGGGCGAGAAAGAGAGAGAGAGAGAGAGAGAGAGAGATAGAGAGGGAGAGAGAGAGTGAGAGAGAGAGAGAGAGAGAAAATATGATGAGTTTTATAAGATAAATCGTTTCGACAAGTAACAGTGTGCAGTAGAGTAAAGAAACTGAATAGAGTTTCAGGAGGGGACCATTACCTGTCTAAGTGCTCGTGACATTTTATAGAACATGTTATCAATAAAAGTTCTTGCTCAAGAAATATTACACGACGAATTGACAAGTACATATTTATTACTAAATAATACGGCTGTCAGTTTCCTAACACGATCTTCTGTAAATGCCTTCTCACAGTACCGTTAGATTACGGCAACACATTTTAGTTCGAAGGGGAACAAATCTTTATTAATCTAATATTAAATTTTTAATCACAACATGCTCTCACTCTCCTTATTTTCCAGATTATTTTCACTGACCAACAATAATATAAATGAAATAAGCCTAATCCTTTGTATAGATGCTTTTGATTGTGCTGAATAACAGAACAGTAATTAAAGTAAAAACTCCCTTTATTTCTCTATATAACCCCCTGCTACACTTACACACTTATCCCAGTATTTCACTAGTGCATAGATACCATCGAGGTAGAAAGTTTTTTCAGTACAGCGGAGCCATAATGAACTGTTTGAAACCCTGGCCTCCCAGGAATTCCTTTAAAGGCACAAACATTTTGAAATGGTTTGGAGCGAGGTAAATAACTCATGGCTCAGCTCCTGTAATGTGCAAGCCGTGTTTGTGAACGATTGTGTATACAGTTCCTACAGATAGGTGCGTCTCTTTTGCAAGGCAGCTTCTGAAAGTCAGGTGATTTTGAAGGGTTAGGTGTTCCATTTGCTGAATGTTCACGGGAACGACTGCAGTCGGCTCTTTTCAGACTTCTTTAAAATGTTTGCAAATGTTCATTCAAATGTTTTCCTGTGACTCCGTTCTATGCATGAAGTTTTCTGTAAATTAATCGGTTTTTATTCACAAGTACTGGTTTGACTTGAACACCACTCATGCAACGTGCATTTGCCTCCTATGTCAGATCTAATCGTGCCCGTGCAAGCATAAAAACACCCACGTTTACACCATATCTACTTGGTGGTACTCACATTTGGTGCAGACGATCTTAGGTCTCTCCCAGGTGCCGTTGGGTCGGCAGCGCACTGTCGGGACGTGTCTCTGGAAGAAGCCGTCGGCACACTGGTAGCGGACCACAGAGTGGATGTCGTAGTGCGCCCGTCTCCGACCCACGAGATACGTGTTTCTCACAGAAGGAGGAGTCCCACACATCACTGACGATAAAGACATGAACACACAGATACACACATTTAATTCCCTTTAATCTAATTTATCTGTACATCCTTGTAATTAGAATTGCACAGTAATTAAGGTTAGAAATTTGCAGATTACAATATAAGAATGTGTGTATTATATTTAGATGTGTATTTATATTTAATATGTGTATGTATGTTTATGAATATGCTTTATGAAGCATTCAAATGATAGAACAGAACAGGAGTCAGTTTGCTAGGCTTTCTTAAAATTCTTTTCAAAACTCCCAAAACTCTTTTTCATTCTAATTTAAAAAATAATGCAAAGATATAAGGTTGTAAAAAAAATAAATTAAAAAAAAAATATATAAAAATATATATATACATTGTACAAAGTTTTTCTTAAACTCGAAAATGAACATGATTTTTTTGCATGATACATTTCTGCCTGTTAGTGCACCTTTATTGTTTAACTTAAGTATAACTTTAACTGAAGAGTATATGAGACATTTAAATCGATTTATTAGCAACATATTTTTGGCAGCAGTTTCACAAATCGACTGCGCTAAGAGCTTCCTGTACATGATCCTTTAAACCTCGCAATATGTTCCGTAAAACAACTACATCCTCTGGTTTGATGAAACAGTAGTTGTGCTCTTATTCTATTAAAATTCGGGTTCAAGGAAAAAACAAACAAACTAGTATTTGACAAAAGTATTTTACAGTAAGCACACAGGGAAAGTTGAGGTTTACTGTTTGTTCCAAATACTGTATACATAGTACCGTCCCAGTGGAACTTTTAAGAAGAAACTAGTTCAGCATGATCAGACTCTGTCTCACCTGTGCCCTTCTTGCAGATGTAGGGCAGGTTGTAGTTACAAGGCACATCGTTCCACTTGCCGTCCTCTCGAGAGATCATCACTACACAATCTTCCCCACCTGCAAAGAAATTATCCGGCTGGTTCTCGCGCCAGTTCTCGTATACCTGTTAGAACACAGAGACACAGACGGAATGCACCGTGACTGGACAGAGTTTAAAAAAAAAAATCAGACTGTGATTGGTCAGAGTAACAGGCAGTGAAAGATAAGCTGTAAGTGAATAAATACCGTTAAAGCGCATAAGGTATTCGGGCGAATCTAAGAATTCAAGGCAGGTGATGTTAAGGATAGTCTGTATTTAGTGTCAAAACTAGGAAATTCAAGCTTGAACTTGAACACAGCACAGATGAACACAAGCAGGAAACAAACTAATAATAGGACCAGATTATAGACAGGACTAGACCATAAACCAATACAAACAAAGGCAGTTGTCAGTCTTCGCCATGGGAAATGAAAAGCGAGAAAAACAAAATTAGAATTTGTTTACTCTGAATGGAAAGATTTGACTCCAGTCACAGTGAGCATGAAAAGATCAGATCCTGATTGGTTTGAATGTGCCTGGAAAAGTAGAGGGAGTGTGGAATGTATGTGGGGGAAAAACAGTTCTTGTTAGTTAGAATGTGTGCAGAAAAATCTGATTCTGATCAGTTAGAATGTATGTGGACAAATCTGAATGTGCATGGAAAAAACAGATTCTGGTTCCAATGTCAATCGAATGATCTGATTTTGATAATCTGGCTAGAATTTATATGTGAAAAAAAACCCCTCAATTCTTGTTAGTTAGAATGTGCATGGGAAAATCTGATTTGATTACTTAAAATGTGCATGGATAAGTCAGAGTTTCGTTGGTTAGAACGTGCATAAAAACAATTCAGATTAGTTTTAAATGTGCATGGGAAAAGAAGATTCTGATTGTTTAGAATGTGCATGAAAAAAAATCTGATTCTTCCTGATTACAATATGCATGGAAAAATCTGATTCTGACTGATTAGTCTGAATTGATTCATTGGTTCAATGAATGCAGAAAAACTGGATTCTGAATGTTTTTTACGTGCCTAAAAAAATCTGATTGTTATAGTTAGAACAAAATGAATTCAGAATGATTCGAAGTGTGCATGGAAAAATCTGATTCAGATTGATTGCACAATCTGATTCTGGTTAGAATATGCAAAAAATGTGAATCTGGTTGGTAGGATGTGTGTGGAGAAAATCAATTCTGATTAGTTTGAATATGCATGTAAAAATCTGATTCTGATTAGTTAGACCATGCATGGACAAATCTGATTTGATACTTAGAATGTGCATGGACAAGTCAGAGTTTGATTGGTTAGAACATTTATTTTAAAAAATCTATTCTAATTAGTTTGAATGTGCATGAAAAAAACACAACAAATGGTAAAATCTGACATGTTATCCTCGTTCAGGCAGCACTCACCAGGTCCATGTTGTCAGTCCACTGGAAATCGTCCTCCACTGTTCTGTCATTCAGCCCAATCCACACATTATCATGGCCCAGGCCTGCCAGATGGAGAACCACATGTTAATCACCATGAAGCACAGAATCACTTATGACACTTGCTGGCAAAATCTGCAGTCTGTACCCAAAAACATGCTAGCTTCAGAGACATGACATTCAATTTGTTAAATCAGCATTGCAAAAAAAACTCAAAGCAGGAGTTGAGTGCTTTCTGGACTGACTCACCGTTGAGGAAGTCCTGCTCCATACCAGAGGTGATGCTGGTCAGATGGCCGCTAAACTCCCTGCAGTCCTTCTCGGCATCCTCCCAGGTGTGACGGCGGGTGAAAAGTTTGTAGCAGTGACCGTGGAACTTCTTCCAGCCGTGGTCACAGCCTTCAGTGTCTGTGAAGAGACAAAGAGAGATTTTAAGATTCATTAGAACAATCTAGACCAGTGTCAGTGACAAGAGTGCATTTGAGGTGGTACAATGGTGCCGTTGTTCTAAACTAGGATTCTGTGCCTAGGTATCATGATGATATTGTATCGGGTGATTTCTGTCCCTACTTTGTACCAATAGTCTTGTCTTCTTTTTTGTGTTTTGGCATCCATTATGTTGTGTTACCGACACCTTCTCGTATTGATTTCCCTCATCTTTATCCACTTTCTTCATTTATTTTTACCTCATCTTATCGCTAATTTAGTTGCGGCCAATTCCCATCAGTTATTAAGGCACTTCCTCATCAAGGCTACAACAACCAATCAGGCCATCAAGTTCTTCCTCTGAGGAACGCGATGCCAGCCAACCTCAACTTTTCGAACTGCTTGCTAATACGCTATTGGGAGCGGCATAACACACGCAGAGGATAGCGCTATCCGCTCCTTCCACTTGCGTGAGCCAGAGCCGTGACTGATGCGAGTGCCTCCCTAGAGTGCCTCCCATCCCAATGAGCTCCCTCTAAACTCCCAGCTACCAGACGTTACATCATCTCGTGATTTAAACTTGCAATCTCTGGATGATAGGGTGAGCTCTTTACCGCTGCACCACTCGGTGGCTTTCTCCATTTTATGAAATACTTTTCACAGTGTACTCAATCTTTCACTCGTATCAATAGTATCATTTGCCTTTACTCTTCTTCACCTGTTTACGGTTATGATTTATACCCCCATAATCTGTTGTCATCCAGAAGAGTTCCTTATTGCATTCAGTTCCTCTCCAAGTTCCTTTCTCAGTTCAACTCCCAACCACTGCTACTGTATGTTTTACTGAATATTGGATTTGTGCCAAATAATAAAAGTTTCCGTTTTCTAATGCGAAAGTTCCAGGACACGGTACCTATAGATCCCGCTCTCAAAGACATAGACCATTTCCAAATGTCACTGACCTAGGGGCATTATAAAATATTAAGTCAGGAACTTTTTAAAACATCCGAGCGAAGTTCTAGCGCCGTTTTTAATATCCGTGTTCTGCACTGTCCAAGCAATAAATCTACTTGTAAATGTGCTGACATCGATCAGTCACACAACGGGGCTAATAGGATTGCCATTGACAAAAATGCAGTTCCATCATATTCCGCTTACTTTGCTGCGCTTCTGTAATCCATCACGTTAACCCAGTTACAGCATGACACCTTAAAAAGAGTTACAACAGGACGGAATGTTTTTACATGTCAAATTCCGTGTGAGTGTGTGTGTGTGTGTGTGTGTGTGTGTGTGTGTGTTTGTGTGTGTATATGTGACAGAGTGGAATACTGTACGCGCGTCAAACGATAACACTCGGCTAGCTGCTTTCCGGCACACACCATATGAGTGCAATGAGGGACCTGCGATTAGAAGTGCACAGAGTGCTAATTAAGACCCCATCAGTACGACGGCACGCTGCGAATTCTAATGAAGCTCTGCATAATTCCGCTTCACCACCCTGATGCAGTTCACGCTAATTTACTTCAGTGAACTCCCTGGTCACTATTTGAGTCTCATTAGTTTAAGAGTAAAAATCTAAAATGCGACTGGAATAAGTGAAGGAAGAAAGTGTGAGGCGGCGGTGTGATGGCACCCGGTGTGAAGCCCTAACGTTGGATTAACAGTGTGTATCGTTTTTTAAATCACCTTAAATCACTGACACTGGAGACTCCTTACAAAAAAAAGAATTATTCATAGAACGTTTTCCCATGTCAACATGCTGCACACAATTTTTAATCTGTTTATGTAAATTAGCTGTTTCTATAGCAACCATAAGGGGCAGGGGTAGCTCGGTGGTTAAGGTGTTGGACTGCTAACCAGAAGGTCGTCGGTTCAAGTCACTGTTGGACTGGCCCCCAAGTGCTTAGATCCAATCAGGCATCGAGCTGACAACCCGACTATGTAAATAATAACTGTCAGACGTACAGTATATGTGTCGCCCGATGTGCCAGACGGCATGTGAACGGAACCATTCACCATTCATAGAAATCATAACATTACAATGTTAGCATTATTATAACCTGCTTTCATAGAGAATTAATAAACACTGGTTTGAGATGTGGGTTGTAATGCATTATATTCCTCTTTATTGCTACAAAGAGCAGTTTACAGAGATAAGTTGTAAAACTTGATATCATAAGACAGCGTCCTTGTGTGTGATCTCCGTCAAACAGCCATGGCGACTCTCCCCTGCTATCATCATTACATCATCTTTATTCTGTCCTCCAGCGTCTGCATTATTAGAATTCATAAATCATCATTAGTCTGTTTGTGTGTGTGTAGGCTTGTGCATAAATATATATACAGTATGTATATGTGTGTATGTGTTGCGCCTGAGGACTCGAGGGCGAACGGGGTGAATTGTTGCGAGAGTGTAAAGCTGTTGAGATTAATGGCGGTGTGGACTGCGGAGAGTGGAGATGAATGTCACGCAGGCTACAGAGTCAGCCAGCTCCACGACAGCCACGACCCTAGCGAACGCTCTAATACTATCCCAGAAATGTTTTCATAATGCAGAGAAAGAGCATTAAAATTCCAGATAATGCATTACTGTGCGTCAACCCTATTGACTCCTATGCGAGGTGCTGTTAAGTGCAGTGGCCCAGAGGTGCACAAAACAGCATTAGCCAAAATGAAAGAGTGTGCTGCATTTGAGAAAACAATCAAACGCTTCGAGCTATGCAATTAAGTCAGAATGTAAATCGAAACAAAATGCAGCAAAAGTTTTTTGGTAAGAAAAGTAATCCAGACCACTAGGGGCAGTGGAGGGAAATTGGTGCTGTTTTTTTTTTCTTTTGTATTTTATGCAGCAATTTTTTTCGGTTTGTTAATCTTGTCATGTTGGTTTTCTACTAGTCTGTTCTGAACACTGTAGCTTGGATGTATTAAAAACTACTAAAAGTACCTAATAAACATTGAAATGCTGCCTCTATGTCATGTCTCTAGTCTAGTCCTAATACAACGCTGTCGTCATGTCTCTAATCTTGTCTAAACTCAAATACAATGCTGTCGTGGTGTCTCTAATCTAGTCTCTAATACAACGCTGTCATCATGTCTCTAATACAACGCTGTTGTCATGTCTCTAATCTTGTCTAGTTTCTAATACAACGCTGTCGTCATGTCTCTAATCTTGTCTAGTTTCTAATACAATGCTGTCGTGGTGTCTCTAATCTAGTCTAGTCTCTAATACAACACTGTCGTGGTGTCTAATCTTGCCTTGTCTCTAATACAACATTGTCGTCATGTTTCTAATCTAGTCTAGTCTCTAATACAACGCTGTCGTCATGTCTCTAATCTTGTCTAGTTTCTAATACAATGCTGTCATGTTTCTAATCTAGTCTAGTCTCTAATACAAGGCTGTCATGGTGTCTCTAATCTTTTCTAGTCTCTAATACAATGCTAGCGTGGTGTCTCTAATCTGGTCTAGTCTCTAATACAATGCTATCGTCGTGTCTCTAAGCTAGTCTAGTCTCTAAATCAACGCTGTCATGGTGTCTCTAATCTTGCCCTTTCTCTAATACAACACTGACGTCATGTCTCCAATCTTGCCCTATCTCTAATACAACACTGTCGCCATGTCTCTAATCTAGTCTAGTCTCTAATACACTGCTGCAGAAGATGCAAAAATCAATCAATCAATTAATAAATAAATAAACAAAGGGCTTAATAATTTTAAATGCTTGAATCAATTATGAATTAAATACTGACCTGTCATTTCGATTAATTAAATTGAACAACAAAAGATCTGAAAAATAAGTCCATAATAGAATAAAACTCAAATAATTTTAAAGTAAATAAAATCATTAAATAATGAAAAGCAGGTAACGATTTAAAAAATGAATGTTTGGTCAGGAAAAAGATTTTCGCAGTCATCCAGAAAAAAAACCCTTAGCTGCTTATTATTATTATTATTATTATTATTATTATTATTATCCAACATTTTTTATTCAGCCACCAGCCAGTTCAGTTCTCTCATTTCCTTCCACATATCATACGTACATCATACACCAGGGTGGCACGTGGCATGTTGTTAGCACTGTTGTCTCGCACCAGACAAGGTGGAGGGTTCGAGTCCTGCCTCTGGTCTGTGTGTGGTGTTTGCATGTTCCCCCTGTGCTTGGTAGGTTTCCTTCCACAGTCCAAAGACATGCAGAGTAGGCTAATCAGCGTTTCCAAATTGGCCCTGTGAAAGGTCCAGGGAGTCCCCCCCCCCGTCCCGCACCCAAAGTGTTCTGGGATAGGCTCCAGGCCTCCCGGGACCCAGTACAGTATACGCGGTATAGCAAGCGAATGAATCATACAACAGATTCCATTCAGGGAGCTTCTTAACCAAGAAAAGACGCACATTTTGTCATTTGCATACACATAATGGGATCTTCGCGGTGCTTTCTTGTGCCTATGACTACATCAGTTTGTGTGAGTGTGTTTAAAGAGGAGTTATTCCGCTTCGTTTACCTTTCTCACACATGTCTCCACTGTAGCTGGGCAAACACAGGCAGATGAAGGAGTCCACTTTATCGATGCAGGTTCCTCCGTTCTCACATGGGTTTGACAAACAGTCGTCTACATCTACAAGGAACCAGAAGTGTTAGTGTTAGTGTGGGGCACATAATTAAGAGGACAGAAGCAATGCTCGGATCCTGTGGGACCGAGCAAGAAACAAACAATAAAACCAAGCTGCATATACAGGATGTTTTAACTGGATCAGAAACAAAACCACAACTTTTAGATTTTCTCTGGCTTCTTATACAGATGAAGCTCATGGCTTCTTGACTATTACTGCCTTCATCACTATTCTTTCATCCATCCAGCATTTTTATGTAGCAGTTTAGAGGTTTGGAGACGACCTCCGAAAACTGAATATTAATTTCATTACATAGTTTTTCACTAGTTTTTTAGTTAATTAAGACAACCTTTCATCCAGATACTCTTGAATCCCCCTCGTAATTGCAAATGTACAGTATCATTATAATTAACATGCTGCAGAGTTATTAAACCCTATATACTCATGTAAACAACAACAATAATAATAATAATAATAATAATAATAATATACCCCATACACCTGGGGGAACTATACTGCTTTTCAAGGAGGGGGAAAAAACCCACCCAAGAGATGATGTAAAAAAAAAAAGAAGAAGAAAAAGTCACAAAACCAGGATTCTTTGTCTTAATTGACATTTTAGCCTAAAGAAGCATTTTAATTAAACTTATAGCCAGAATTTACACCTGTACCCAGATTGAATCAGTGCATTAATTAATTCCCCAGTACAGTTCCAAGGCAATTATGTTGGCGATGGTGCTTTCTGCTGCATGGATATGTCGCATAATAGCCTTCTGCGAGCGTGTTTAAACTGTCGTAGTGTTTCGCCTGAAGACACTTTAATTACAAAGCAAATCGAAGTGAATGCCAACACAGACAGTGAGCCTTTGTGAAGCCCATAATGCACAAACGCTCCTTTAGTTACGCTTCACGTCTTAATCACTGGTGTTGAAAGGGTATAATAATGCTAGTAATGCCTTATTACATTCAAAACAATCATTTATTAGTTGTTTAGGGTAAAAAAGTAGCAGAAAAAAAAACAGAATCGCAACCACACACACAAAAAAAAACCCCACACACAGGCATGTTTGTATCCTTGTGAGGACCTTCTACTGAGACGAATCTGCTGTTGTTTAAGACGATGGCAGCTCCTGCAGGGGCAAATAATTTATCACATTATTGGCGGGTATGAGAATGACTAGGATAGAGGTTCATTGCACTAATGCTACAGGCTCTAGCAAAACAACTCACCCCACTACGGAATTTATGAGCTTCCTGCATCCATCGCTTTAACAGACTGCCGGCCGCTAGCAAAGTGTATACAGTGACTTCCCAGAAGCTCGGAGCAGAAGGACAGATTTATAGCATTTATTGGTCTACTGCCAATCACGATGAGAGAGGTTAAAACTCTGTTAAATGGAGCTATAATACAACAACAACAACAACAAGAGCTGGATATTACTGAAATAATTAGAAATAGGAAATTGAGATAAGAGTCCTCAGTGCAACACTATATGTAACACTATACAACTATCCATCCATCCATCCATCCATCCATCCATCTAGGAATCTCTGTAGTACAACAATGGATCGTGGAGGCCAATTGTCCCCATTGTATTTATTCCCAAGAATAAATGGACCAAGACCTAGGTGTGCAAGAAGACTAACCACTAAGCCTCCATGCCGCCACAACACTACACAACAATCAGCCATAATATTAACACAACATAACTCACTTACTCATCGTCTATACCGCTTTATTGTGTATTCAGGGTTGCGGGGGGCCTGGAGCCTATCCCAGGAGACTTAGGGCATGAGGAGGGATACACCCTGGACAGGGTGCCAATCCATCGCCGGGCACACACATACACACACACTCACTATGGACAATTTGGGAACGCCAATCAGATCCTGGCCGGGAATCGAACCAAGACCCTGGAGGTGCAAGGTGACAATTCTAACCATTAAGCGTCCATGCCGCCACAACACTATACAACGATCAGCCATAATACAGTATTAACACAACATAACATTAATCTAATTACATAATTATCAATTATATACCAGTGACAGGATCATGGGCACCGAGACTCATATATTCCTGCAGCAAAGCCAATGAAGCACAAATAGCTGAAAAAAGTTAATGCTGGCCACGATAGAAAGAGGCACAGAAACACCCAGTGCACCACAGCTCACCACACAGGGGACAAGCAGGCAAAGAGCCCAAGGCTGCAAACCCGGCCTGCAAATGCTCCAGATCCCAATTTGATCAAACACCTATGGGATGAACAAGTCAGACCCACGAAATCCCCAAGATATAATCTGTAGCACCTAAAGATACTTTGCCAACAACCTGGTGTTAGACACCACATCACTCCCCAGGAAGTCATGCCCCGATTGTCCAGAGCTGCCCCAGTGGCACAAGGGACAGCATTCATAATATCGTGAATGCAGTTTTGTGTTGTAATGTTATGGCTGATTGGTATATAATTAGTAGGTACTGACTAGTCTACTTATATTCGATCATTCATCCATCCACAGTATGGTCAGTCACTTTTATTTCAGTCATGGCATTTGTAGATCCCAAACCTATCCACTCTGGATCAAACTCCAGTTCATCTCAAGGCAAACATTAACACACCTTTGGGAAATTAGCACTGTTGATTTAAAAGAAAAACATCTCTCATCCTCTTGCCACTGTGCCTGAAAAACACTGAGATGCTAAAAAAAAAAATGTAATGCTGAAGCATAGAAAAAAAAATGCAGGAAAACGTCACATTTCTGTCCATGTATTCTAAATTCTTAAAGAATATCAGCTTTAAAAGAAGCTCTTGGTTAGGAATAACATCTTCAAATCCTTCCAAAGCAGCGATATTCCCAGTCTTGCACTGATCTTTTTGGGGGATTATGAGTGGTGTGTTCATCTTAAACATTTTTAGTCGTTAAATACCCTACCAATTTGCAAACAATTAGAAATAATTTATTAATTAAAGAACTACATTACCTTAAAAAAAAAAAAAAATCAATTTACAATAACATGTTGTGTAACAGAATGCCTACAAATCAACTTGGTTCGTTTCCAAGCACAAATTTCTTTTCTTAAATTAAGAAATTTTTGCTTTTTTACAAAAAAAAAAAAAAAGGGCTTGTCATGTGTACTTTTCCCTCCAATAACAAGCACATAGACTTCTGTATCATAATGCAAAGCTGAAAACTTTACCTCTGACTAATACAAAGCACACTGGAAAGTCCTTACAAAATTGCTTAATAAACGGCAGAGGTGTCAAGTAACGAAGTACAAATACTTCGTTATTTTACTTAAGTAGAAATTTTGGGTATCTATACTTTACTGGAGTAATTATTTTTCAGCCGACTTTTTACTTCTACTCC
>JAOTRS010000022.1:4417908-4431371 GCA_028565755.1 Dinotopterus cunningtoni
CAGCACCTACAACAACAACTACTGTACCAACTACAACAACTGAGAGTACTTCAACTCCTGTACCAACTACAACAACTGAAAGTATTTCAACTCCTCCAACACCACCACCACCACCAAGTACAACTCCTCTACCAACTACAACAACTGAAAGTACTTCAACTCCTCCAACACCACCAACAACAACTCCTCTACCAACTACAACAACTGAGAGTACCTCAAGTCCTCCAACACCACCAACAACAACTGAAAGTACTTCAACTCCTCCAACACCACCACCAACTACAACTCCTGTACCAACTACAACAACTATAAGAAGTACAACCACACCATGCGTGGATAAATGTGAATGGTCTGACTGGATCAATGTGTATAACCCAGCAGATGGAGGAGGAAATGATTTGGAAACATATGAAAATATAAAAAAAAATAAAACTGAGGAGATATGTGAACATCCAGAAGACATCGAGTGCAGAGCAGTTCTAAATCCTGATATGTCTCTTGAAGATTTTGTACACATTACAGGTCAGGTTGTGCAGTGTGATGTTTCATTTGGATTAGTGTGTGAGAAGAAAAAACAGACAATAAGACCATACAAATGTTTTGATTATGAAATAAGAGTACTCTGTTGTGATTGTTCCCCAACACCACCACCAACAACTACAACAACTGAAAGTACTTCAGCTCCTCCAACACCGATACCACCAACTACAACAACTGAAAGTACTTCAACTCCTCAAACACCAATACCACCAACTACAACTCCTGTACCAACTACGACAACTGAAAGTACTTCAAATCCTGTACCAACTACAACAACTGAAAGTACTTCAACTCCTTTAACACCAGCACCTACAACAACAACTCCTGTACCAACTACAACAACTGAGAGTACTTCAACTCCTGTACCAACTACAACAACTGAGAGTACTTCAACTCCTCCAACACCACCACCACCACAAGGTACAACTCCTCTACCAACTACAACAACTGAAAGTACTTCAACTCCTCCAACACCACCAACAACTACAACTCCTCTACCAACTACAACAACTGAGAGTACCTCAAGTCCTCCAACACCACCATCAACAACTACAACAACTGAAAGTACTTCAACTCCTTCAACACCACCACCAACTACAACTCCTGTACCAACTACGACAACTGAAAGTACTTCAACTCCTGTACCAACTACAACAACTGAAAGTACTTCAACTCCTCCAACACTAGCGCCAACAACTACAACTCCTGTACCAACTACAACAACTGAGTCAACATCCACTGGAACAACTGCAACCATTGTGACAACAACTACAACTACTGTGCCAAGTACAACAACAACAACACAAACACTACCAACACCTACAACTACTTTACCAACTACAACAACTATAAGAAGTACAACTACACCATGCGTGGATGAATGTGAATGGTCTGACTGGATCAATGTGTATAACCCAGCAGATGGAGGAGGAAATGATTTGGAAACATATGAAAATATAAAAAAAAATAAAACTGAGGAGATATGTGAACATCCAGAAGGCATTGAGTGCAGAGCAGTTCTGAATCCTGATATGTCTCTTGAAGATTTTGTACACATTACAGGTCAGGTTGTGCAGTGCGATGTTTCATTTGGATTAGTGTGTGAGAAGAAAGAACAGACAATAAGACCATACAAATGTTTTGATTATGAAATAAGAGTACTCTGTTGTGATTGTTCCCCAAAAACTGAAAGTACTTCAACTCCTCCAACACCAATACCACCAACTACAACTCCTGTACCAACTACAACAACTGAGACTACTTCAACTCCTGTACCAACTACAGCAACTGAAAGTACTTCAACTCCTTCAACACCAGCACCTACAACAACAACTACTGTACCAACTACAACAACTGAAAGTACTTCAACTCCTCCAACACCACCAACAACAACTACAACTCCTCTACCAACTACAACAACTGAGAGTACCTCAAGTCCTCCAACACCACCATCAACAACTACAACAACTGAAAGTACTTCAACTCCTCCAACACCAATACCACCAACTACAACTCCTGTACCAACTACAACAACTGAAAGTACTTTAACTCCTCCAACACCACCACCAACTACCACAACTAAGAGTACTTCAACTTCCTCAACACCACCACCAACAACTACAACAACTGAAAGTACTTCAACTCCTCCAACACCAGCACCTACAACAACAACTCCTGTACCAACTACAACACATGAAAGTACTTTAACTCCCCCAACACCAGCACCTACAACAACAACTCCTGTACCAACTACAACAACTGAAAGTACTTCAACTCCTCCAACACCAATACCACCAACTACAACTCCTGTACCAACGACAACAACTAAAAGTACTTCAACTCCTCCAACACCACCAACAACTACAAGTCCTCTACTAACTACAACAACTGAGAGTACCTCAAGTCCTCCAACACCACCATCAACAACTACAACAACTAAAAGTACTTCAACTCCTCCAACACCACCATCAACTACAACTCCTGTACCAACTACAACAATTGAAAGTACTTCTACTCCTCTGACACCACCAACTACAACTCCTGTACCAACTACAACAACTGAAAGTACTTCAACTCCTCAAACACCAATACCACCAACTACAACTCCTATACCAACTACAACAACTAAAAGTACTTCAACTCCTCCAACAACTCCTGTACCAACTACAACAACTGAAAGTACTTCAACTCCTCCAACACCACCAACAACAACTACAACTCCTCTACCAACTACAACAACTGAGAGTACCTCAAGTCCTCCAACACCACCATCAACAACTACAACAACTAAAAGTACTTCAACTCCTCCAACACCACCACCAACTACAACTCCTGTACCAACTACAACCGAGAGTACTTCAACTCCCCCAACACCACCATCAACAACTACAACAACTGAAAGTACTTCTACTCCTCTGACACCAACAACTCCTGGACCAACTACAACAACTGAGAGTACTTTCAGTCCTCCAACACCAACAACTACAACTCATGTACCAACTACAACAACTAAAAGTACTTTAACTCCCTCAACTCCAATACCACCAACTACAACTCCTGTACCAACTACAACAACTGAAAGTACTTCAACTCCTCCAACACCAAGACCACCAACTACAACTTCTGTACCAACTACAACAACTACAACTCCTGTACCAACTACAACAACTGAAAGTACTTCAACTCCTCCAACACCACCATCAACAACTACAACAACTGAAAGTACTTCTACTCCTCTGACACCAACAACTCCTGGACCAACTACAACAACTGAGAGTACTTTCAGTCCTCCAACACCAACAACTACAACTCATGTACCAACTACAACAACTAAAAGTACTTTAACTCCCTCAACTCCAATACCACCAACTACAACTCCTGTACCAACTACAACAACTGAAAGTACTTCAACTCCTCCAACACCAAGACCACCAACTACAACTTCTGTACCAACTACAACAACTACAACTCCTGTACCAACTACAACAACTGAAAGTACTTCTACTCCTCTGACACCAACAACTCCTGTACCAACTACAACAACAGAGAGTACTTCCACTCCTCTAACACCAACAACTACAACTCATGTACCAACTACAACAACTGAAAGTACTTCAACTCCTCCAACACCAACTACAACTCCTTTACCAACTACAACAACTGAAAGTACTTCAACTCCTCCAACACCACCAACAACAACTACATCTCCTCTACCAACTACAACAACTGAGATTACCTCAAGTCCTCCAACACCACCACCAACTACAACTCCTGTACCAACTACAACTGAGAGTACTTCAACTCCCCCAACACCACCATCAACAACCACAACAACTGAAAGTACTTCTACTACTCTAACACCAACAACTCCTGTTCCAACTACAACAACTGGGAGTACTTCAACTTCTCCAACACCAGCATCGACAACTACAACTTCAGTACCAACTACAACAACTGAGAGTACTTCAACTCCTCCAACACCAGCACCGACAACTTCAGTACCAACTACAACAACTGAAAGTACTTCAACTCCTCCAACAACAGCACCGACAACTACAACTTCAGTACCAACTGCAACAACTGAAAGTACTTCAACTCCTCCAACACCACCACCATCAACTACAACTCCTTTAACTACAACAACTGAGAGTACTTCAACTCCTTCAACACCACCACCAACAACTACAACAACTTTAGCTCCTTCAACACCTACAACCAGGCAAACATCTACCACTGAAACAACTACCCAAGCAACAACTTCTTCAGGAGTGACATTCGAATCAACAACCAATACACATCTAACAGTTTTTACAAGGTCAACCACCACACCCACTTCTCCAACAGCTGAACCTCAAAATAATAACACTTCACCACCGCCTCTGAAAAATTGCTCAGAATGGGGAGTTACTGTAAGTATCTCACAGTGGCACATACAAATACAGAATCATACTTTTTCATGTCACAATGTTGGAATACCTCCTACAGATTTTTTAACTGACCTAACTTATTTGGTTTTAAAAGTATTTAATCTTAAGCTTAAACATGATTACAATTTTCTGATTTGCCAGATATTTCATTTATAGATAAATGTTCGACTTGGGTTATATTTTTAACCAAATGTAATTAATTGCATATACATTAGGGGAAAAAGACCCACATTAAGCTTGTGTGTATGTGAGTGTGTTTATTTATTCTACCACTCAAAAGTTTGGAACCAATTTCTAACTCCATGGTTGTTCCTGGTTTTTATTTCTTTCTACATTGTAAAACAATGCTGAAGGTGTCCAAAATATTCAATAATCTTCTTTGAACAGTTAATGTCGAGATGTATCTGTTACTTACCATCTGTAAAGCCTTTATAATGGCTCTAATCTGAGGTGCTGTTTGTTAATTAGTGATTTTTGAGGCTGGTAACTCTAAATGAACTTCTCGTCTGCAGCAGAGGTAAGTTTTCGGCTCTGCATTGCCTTCCTGAGAAGGTCTTCATGAGATCCGGTTTCATCATGGTGCTTGATGGGTTTTGAAAATACACTTGACAATACTGTTATTGCAAGAACTATTTCAGAACAGCTGATCTTAAAATAACAACTGAGTGTTGTTTATGTTGTTGTTGTAACATAATTACCTGATGCCATATGTGTTGGCATCAGGTAATTGTGAAATCCCCAGTATTGTTGTAGAATGTAAAAAAAAATTACAGTGGAACCTTGGATTACAAACATAATTCATTCAGAAGTGGGCTCCTATTCCAAAACACTCGTAATTATTCGTTCTACAGCCCCCAAAAATAAATACATAAAAATAATCAATAGAAAATATAAAGTAAAAATAAATCAAATTAACATGCACTTTACCTTTAAAAAAAAAGTAAAAATAAATCCAGACAAATAAGTGTTTCCGTTCATGTGCGCAGATGTGTGTGTGTATGTGTGTGAAGCTAAAGTAAGAGGAGACTCTTACTTTCTGGCCCTCTTGTCTCCCCCTTCTCATCTTACACATGAGATCTTATCTTTCTCCTCTCTTATTTGAATTTCACAGGAACGTTGCTAATGATACTCGTGTGAGCGCATATTAACGGAATCACTGCTGTAAAGTAAAACAAACAAACAGATAAACCGACACTTTACTTTTGAAAATAATAGCGACAGAGCAGTGTTTCTGTGTAGAGCAGAGAGTGTGTATGTGTGTGTTTGTGTGTGTGTGTGAAGCAGAGACGGGGTATAAAGGCGAGAGAGAGAGCGAGAGAGACAGAGCGCGAGAGAAAGTGTACGACATGCTGAAACAGAGAGGGAGAAAATGGATTTTTAACCTCTGAAGTGAGACTTTCTTTTGCTTTATGCGCACACCTGTGTGTTATAAGAAACAATACACGCTCGCTGTACACGCGCGCTTACAAACACAAAATAAGGGATGCACAGATGTTGATTATACCAGTGAGAGACACGCACTAAGACCCAGCAGGGGAGATATTTACCCAAAATTCCACAGCACAAGAGAAAGAAAAACCATTGGCTCAGCTGTGATCACGTGACGCTCGGCGTTAAAACAAGAAGCGCATGCGTGATACATGATACTCGGTAAACCAAGACTTTTTTCAAGTCAAGCTCATTTTTCAAGTCAAAATATATAAAAAATCTTTGCTCATCTTGCGGAACACTCGCAAACCGCGGTACTCGCAATCCGAGGTTTCACTGTACTAAACAAAAACCAAGAAATTTGCAAGTGATCCCAAACCTTTAAGTGACAGTGTGGAAGCTTGGATTGCGAGTAACCCTGTTTGCCAGCGTTCCGCAAGACGAGCAAAATTTTTTTAAATAAATTTTGATTTAAAAAACAAGAAAGTCTGGGTTTACGAATACAGAGTATCATGTAGCACACATGCGCTTCTTATTTTAATGCTGAGCGTCATGTGATCACAACTGAGCCAATGGTTTTTCTCTCAATGGGTAAACCTGTCTTAGTGCGCGTCTCTCAATGGTATAATCAACATCCCTGCAAGTGTGTACAGTTTACTATAACACTATGGCCACGTGTGTGCGGATAAAACATCTATTATCTTGTTTGTATGTGTGTGTACAGCACGCCTGTACAGTTTATTATAACACTTTGTGCGCGTGTGTAAAGCAACAGCAAGTGTCATTAGAGAGGTTAGAGATCCATTTTCTCTCTCCCTCTCTCTCATTCTGCACTTTGTGTGCGCGCACCATTGGACAACGTACCTCTTCCCCCCTTCTATTGCCTTTACACACACTCCTTCTCCTCTTGGCTTCACACACACACACACACACACACACACACACACAGACACACACACACACACTCGCTCTAACAGAAACACGGCTCTGTCGCGATTCTTTTCAAAGATAAACTGCAGGTTAATTTGTTTTATTTTTACTTTACAGCAGTGATTCTGTTAGTGTGCACTCACTCAAGTGTTCCTTGTTAATTTTCTCGATTGGGCAGTGTTTCCATTAGTGTCTGTGTGTGAGGTAGAGCTGTAATCGGGCCTTAAAAGTTAGGCCCGACAGGGCCCGAGCCCGACAGATTTCGGCCCGAGCCCGACAAGTACATTTTGATTGACAGCCTTTTAAAAGCCCGAACCCGTTTACAGCCCGACATTATTCATTATTCAATACCCGTTTTGCTGTCGTACTTTAACGGAATGTCGCACTTTTTGCATTTCACATAACCGACTGGCGCATTATTCTCATTATGTACATGGTCGAAACTTTCCCACACCGCAGACTTTTTGCTTTAGTTGCTGGTGCAACCAAAATGTAATCGCCAGTGGCAAACCTCTGTTTAACCTCCTCAGCATCCATTTTCGCATTTCTCTCGCACTAATCAAAAGTCTTGACCTCACTTCAAGCCATTTCCACATGTTTGGGCCGTTAAAGGAGTTCCTGGGAGGCCAGCGTTTTAGACATGAAGAGGGCAGTCCAATCATGGCGCAGGTGTACTGAGAAAACTTTATATCTTGATGGTGTCCAAGCACTACTGAAACACTGGAATAAGTGCATTAGTGTGGCAGGGGATTATATAGAGAAATAAAGGGAAGTTTTACTCTTATAGTTGTGTTCTGTTAATCGGCACAATCAAAATGATTAATGTAGATTTGATTTGATCGCTACTCATAGATCAAAATACACTATATCTAGATGAAAAAACCTAGCTACTTGTTTTATTTTAAAAACTAATGTTAATTAATACTAATTTAATGTTGGTTAGCTTACAAGCAAACATGGAAGTCCAGGTTACTTTAAACAGCATTAAAATAAAATACTTTAAAAAAAATGAAAGCATTGTCATTTTTTGTGGGAAATTGCTGTGCTGGTGATGCTTTTTATGTGTTCTATTTGTATCTATACCACGGCCTTGACATTAATAAAATTCTATTATTATTATTATAAACCACAAATCATTTTTTCTCTAAACTGCATGACTGGAAAGCTGGGAAAATTGAGTTGCTCTGCTGAAAATCACCGAACATCCAGTTTGCTGTCTTCCATCTTCCATCATAATTTAAATGCAGGATTACTTAATATAAGCCTGTTCGATTTCTTAGTATATTAGGAAGGAGCGGTGCTCACCTTGAATCCGGAACATCAGATTTATTACCAATGACAACCGTGTCACTTATCCTCTTAGAATATTAATACACTTCCAGTCTGTGGGAAGCGATGATGAAGCAGTGGGCAATGCAGAGGCCTGAGGAGATTACCCATGCTGCCTGGAGCTGGTGTGGACCTTGAGCAATGTACCGGCTGTAATGTGCGTGTGTGTGTGTGTGTGCATGTGTGTGTGTATGTGTGTGTTGCTACTCACCGATTTCACAGCTCTCTCCTGTGTATCCCTGTGGGCAGAAACATTGAAAGCCCTCGTCATGTGGGAGGCACGTACCTCCATGCAAGCAACTGCATCTGTCCAAGGCTGTAAAGTTGACACACACACACACACTAGTCATTAGTGTCTACCAGACAATACTAGAAACCCTGACATGACCCTGTGCTACTGAGCCATCTCCTATCAATAAAGAAGAAATGGGTCGCTATTAAAACAAATGATGCTTTCACATCTCCGATTTTTCACTGCTCTCAGCTCATAAACACATTTATAATAAAATTGAGATTTTATTTGTGCAGAAAAACTGCATGTAAGATATCAGATGGAGCAAGCACTGGGGATGGCGGCGATAATATTGCTGCGAAGAACAGAGGAAAAGCTAGCTTATTAGCAACACGATATGTGTTTCAATCACACAATAAATCACTCACTCATCGTCTATACCACTTTATCCAGTATACAGGGTGGTAAGGGGCCTGGAGCCTATTCCAGGAGTCCTAGGGCATGAAGCATGGTACACCCTGGATAGGTGCCAATCTATCTCAGAGCACACATTCACATATTTATTCACACACACTACGGGCAATTTGGGAACACCAGTTTTCCTAATCTGCATGTCTTTGGACTGCGTGAGGAAACTGGAGTACTTAAAGGAAACCCACTAAGCACGAGGAGAACATGCAAACTCTATGCACACAGAGACGAGAATTGAACCTGACCGGGAATCGAACCCGGACACTGGAGGTGCAAGGCGACAGCACTAACCAATCAGTCACCATGCCACCACAATAAACCATAATTTCATAAGATTAGGCTACTGGTTTTCATTATTCTAAATAATTATTTTACACAACATAACGGTATAATAGTAGTCCAATAATAATAAGCCTACTAGCAAACTTGGCTACAGTACTATAAAAATTTTCATAATGTTAGCTAGCTCACAAACACAGCTACTGTACTGTTTTTAATCATACAATATACAGTGAAACCTCGGATTGCGAGTAACGCAGTTTGCGAGTGTTCCGCAAGACGAGCAAAGATTTGTAATAAATTTTGACTTGAAAAACGAGCAAGTCTTGGTTTGCGAGTACCGAGTATCATGTATCCCGCATGAAAATCTTATGAAATTATGGTTTATTATATTGCGCTTCTTGTTTTGACGCCGAGTGTCACGTGATCAGAACTGAGCCAACGATTTTTCTCTTTCTTGCGCTGCGGAATTGTGGTTAATCATCTGCCCTGCTGGGTCTTAGTGCGCGTCTCCTACTGGTATAATTAACATCTGTGCACGTGTGTACTGTTTACTATAACACTGTGACCACGTGTGTGTGTGTAAAACATATTTTATTTTAAGGAATCATAATGACATAAGAGAGCTGTCATTGTTTTTTTTTCTAATTATGGCTAGTCCCTGAGTTTTCATCTTTTGTTTCAAAGGTCTTTTCATTGTTAATATATCCTCATTTTTAGAATACAATTTTCATTCCTCAGCCCAAAGGCATAAGCGGTAATTTTCAGAGCTAACTCTCACGGCCATGCTAGGATAAAGGATAATTGCATCAGACAGTGTTTGACTGTCTGTCTGTGTTTGGAGAGAGGACATTCTTTTTTTCCTAAAGAAATAACATGAATATGGAGCCGTTATCCCAGCGGCCAGCATGAAGAACAACAAAAAAAAAACAACCTGAAAGTACTCTAAAGTCAAAATGAGCTGAGTTCTAGAGAAAACCAAAACACTTTCTGTCAGTAAGAGCATTAATGTTCTCTGCTTCAGCATCTCTCTCTTGCAAACACACACAGACCCACACCTACACACACACACACACAAAACAAACACACATAAGAGCCAGCTCTTGCAGCAGTGCTTACTGGGGCTTGTAATGGATTTCCAGAGGTTCAGCGCTCTGCACACTTTAATGTACCTCCGCATGCTGGATGTGCTCTGCCTTTGACCTCCGTTGTGACAAACCTGTCTAAATAACTTGAAGTGCAACTATGGAGTTACTCAGATGCTCTGCGGTGCTGTGTGTGTGTGAGAGAGAGAGAGATAGAACGAGAAATAGGGGGAAAAGTGAACGATGAGAGTGGGAGCTTGTTTCAAAACATGCTGCTTTAGTCTATTAACCACTGAATGGAGAAGATCTATTCCACTGTCTCTGAAAGGGTTATTGTGGAAGACCACAGATATTGTGGTCTTTTTCTTTCTCACACGAACATACAGTACACATGTGCTCATGCACACAAGTTTGTATGAATGAGCCAGCCTTTCCCCTAGCAATGCTGGTTGGTAGATAAATGGTATTTAGAGATGCACTCAAAGGCAGCTGTGTATTTTGGCTAAATTGTGCTGAAAACACATTTTCAGATTTTTATGACTACAAAAAAAAAAAAAAATAGTAAATTTTTCCTGCTAACACCAATGACCAGGGTTTTTGACACACGATGCACTTTAGAGTCTGGCGCTCACTTCTCTCTCCATCACTCAATATCATCAAATGTGTTTGTGGACAGAAAATTGCGCAGTAATGCTATACCGAAGTGCAGTCCTCAAAAGTGCAATTCATTCCCTCACAGAGGAGGAGAAGTCTGGATTATTTCCTACAGGATCGGAACTTCTCTTCGGATTCAGCGGATCCTGCATGTCCCCAGGAATTGTTGTCTGACATTATGGTTTTATGATGTTAATTTCGCAACAGAATAGTTTTTGGAACAATTTTGGTATTGAGTTGTTTTTAAAAAAAGTAAAACAACCTTATATGAAACCTTTGATGAAATGACGCTGGAACAATGTTAAGTACATGCCGATGGGATAACGTTGAACAATTGCCCCTAACACAATGCCGCAAAAATGACTTCAAAGCAATATTAATACCAACCTGAAAGCCTGAGTGGGATTTATACACCAGTCACTGCGGTAAAAGAATTTGTGTGGTAACTACTGGACCACCAGGGAACACGCAGTTGATGCCAGGAAATGTGCGTACATAACAAATGCCACAATTACAGTAGTGTAATTGGAAAGCTGAGATGTACCTCAGTAATATTTCTGAAGGAAAATTCAACAGAGAGGTAACAACACTAAGATATGCGGGAAGCTGCGGAAACTGTTGGAAACCTAAGGGGCCGTACAATAGGTCGGACGTTGTGCGGATGAATGTTACTAGGCATAAATGTTCCAAACTTTCATTGTTTTGAGGTTGTACTTGTGACATTGTGTTGGAATAAAACATGTTTAGAATTCTATAGCCTTTCTGTATTTTGATTGCTGATATCACAAAGCACAACCACTTATACTCAAAATGAGTTCAGTGGAGTCCCCATTTGGAGTCCCTAGTGGAGAGAGTCAACTGCTTCCAGTACCATGGCGTTCACATCACACAGGACCTGTCACAGTCCTGTCACATCAAAACCCTAACTCTAACCCTAACCCTTTAGACTGCTGTCCAAGGTGCTTAAGAACGTTTAGTCCTGCACCATAGAGAGCATCCTGATGGGACACATTACAACCAGGTTTGGGAGCATGCAGGACAGACAAGCTCTATAGAGGGTGGGGCTATCAGCTAAGCACATCATCCCTGCATTTAATTTTCAGCAAACGGTGGTAGACCAAGGCCAGGAAGATATTGAAAGACCTCAGCCACCCGGACCCAGCCAACGGACTGTTCTCTCAGTTGCGGTCAGGACAGTGCTTCCACACCCTCAGACAGGTCAACAGAGATTAAGGAGGAGAGTCTTCCCGCAGGCTATTCAGGCCCTCAACCGGAACACCACTAAACTAAACTGAAACTAAACTGATCAGTCTTGCTTTTGTTTGCTTCACACTTGTGTGGCGGAACACATTACTCGCCACATTGCACGTCTGCACACTGCTCATATGTTGAACATTTCTGGTTTTTGTGTTACACATAAAATGAGGAATAATATGCACTTTAGAGCATGGACAATAACACTGCCGCTGACACACACATCATTTCATTCCATACTTCATGATTTACTCATGCTACTACTGTCATACCTACACACCAACTCTTCACCCTTCTATAGTGTTTTATTTTTTATATACTTCTCAGTATACAATTATACTATGGTGTGTACGTGACAAATGAAAATTTGAAATTGAATTTGGACTTTCAATTATTTCACCATTTGTGTGAGTCGAGTTCTTAGAGCCAGTTCCTACCCAGTAACGTTTTTAACTGATTAGTTCATATCTTAGTTCCATAACTATAGTAACCATGGCAATTATTTTTCTACTTAGAATTATTTTTCGAAATACTAAGTATTTCAAGATAGCTAAGTATTCCCAATCTTTCCCAAGCTGTTGCCACCAATCTGGAAGCAAGCAATTGTCCTCGTATACTGGAACAATATGGTTTCCATGTACAATACCAGTCAAAAGTTTGGACACACCATGATCTTTCATAATTTTTACACTGTAAAACAATGCTGAAGGTATCCAAAATATACACTTATCTCCTTTGAACAATAAGATGTGTCTGCTACTGTAGAGCCCCTATAATGGCTTTAATCTGAGGTGCTGTAAATGGGTGATATTTGAGACTAAAAACCCTAAATGAACTTCTTCTCTGCAACAGAGGTAAGTTTTGGTCTTGCTGTCCTGGGATGGTCTTCATGAGAGCCAGTTTCATCATGGTGCTTGATGGGTTTTGCACTTCAAGGCACGAGGCAGGGAAAACCCTGGATGGGGTGGCAATCCATCCTGGGCACACACATACACACACACACACAAATAAAAATACTCAGGGTACCCGGGGTACCCAGAGTAAACCCACCAGGCATGGGGAAAACATGCAAACTCCATGCACACAGACCCTGAGGCGGGAATTGACCCTGAGGCGGGAATTGAACCCGGACCCTGGAGGTGCAAGGCGACATGGCATAATGTATTACAGTGAAACCTCAGATTGCGAGTAACGCAGTTTGCGAGTGTTCCGCAAGACAAGCAAAGATTTTTAATCAATTTTGACTTGGAAAATGAGCAAGTCTTGGTTTACAAGTACTGAGTATCATGTATCACGCATGCGCTTCTTGTTTTGACGCCGAGCGTCACGTGATCA
>JAOTRS010000022.1:4443929-4454246 GCA_028565755.1 Dinotopterus cunningtoni
TAAATTATTTTAATAACTGGCATATTTATTCCATATGACTGGAAAACATTAGCAACTAGCCTTTAAATCAAGCACTTAAATCATTCAATTATTACTCCCATTTGCAACTAATCATTGCAACGCCCTGCCTTCAATTAGCGGGTTTATAAATTAAACACGCATTACACAAGGAGACGTCCTTGCCAGCATGCGGAGCGGAATTTGTTTGCAAGCTCCCTTGCGCTGCAGATTTGAAGCAATTAAATCTAATTGATATCCATTCACCAGGCAGGTCAATATTTCAACAACGGCATTAACTGAGAATTCAATCGGTTGGCCTAAGTAAAATGAATGCCTTTGAAATACTGAAATATTAACTTTTAATACAGATGGCCTTTTATTTGTAAGCAAACAGACCCCACTGAACAGCAACTTCTGTGAACTCCTTATGAGAAAAGCGGAGGGTGTATTTTATGTTTCTTAGCCAACGGTTTTGAATCTCGCTGAGGCACTGCGAGAGAATAAGCGCTCACATCCATTATTAAAATTGACTTCAATAATGTACATGACATGACTGGCTTTCCATCGCCCGTTAAACATTGATGGTTGGAGCTTGAGCCAAGTCTGGTACATGCTCTAATTACCTGAGAGGAAAGAAATCCGAACCTACATACTGGAGTAGCACTTGGAAAGCTCGGAGTATCACGTTTAACACCAAGGTCTGGCTGGGTAATGAAGTCAACTTGGTGTAGAGGTCATTAAACGTATCTCCTGACCTCCGCTCACAAACTCAAACCCACTGAGAAAATCAAGGCAATTTTTAGGTTTTAACTGTATAATGCTTTAACAATACATTGGCAAAATATACAACACTGATTTACAGAAACTTCCTGGGATATAATGGATCAAGTGGTTTTTGCTTATTTGTTTGTTTTTGCTTTTAACACTCTAAAATAATAATAATAATAATAATCAAAGCCATATTATTAAATGAAACCTAAATGGCATTTTCTATCACTGGTCTTTTCATGTTTGAAGGCAGATATTTATTTCTGTACTGTTTAAAAACCTTATTGAGGCACGGTGGTGTAGTTGTAAGCACAGTAGCCTTACACCTCCAGGGTCGAGAATTCGAGTTTGCATGTTCCCCCGTGCTTGGTGGGTTTCATCCAAAAGTCCAAAGACATGCAGGTTAGGCTAATTGGTGTTCCCATATTGCTAGTAGTGTATGAATGGGTGTGTTTGTGTCCTGCAAGGGATTGGCCCCTTATTTAGAATGTAACCCGCATCATACTCTGCTGGGATTGGCTCCAGGCCCCCCGTGACCCTTTACAGGGTGAGCGTTATAGGAAATGAAAGAATGAATGAAAAAACCTCACGAGCATGAACTATACACAGGTCATTTGTTCACTCCGAATGAAGAGTCTAAATTACTGTAGTCGTCACTGAACCGATCTCTGAATACTCTCCCAACATAAACACTAACGTAACTTTTGGCCTCAAGTCACTATCTCTGAACGCCTCCCATTGTGACTCACTAAAGAAGTCAGCTTGGGCACAAATCAAAGCGAACCTATAAAAGCATCTAACTGCAGGATACAAGGTCTTTCTTTTATGGCTTCTGGCCTGGATCTGGTCTGGAAGTGGAACAGGCTTGCAGGGAGCACTGACTTTGCTTAGTTTGCTCTGGAGAACAGAGCTCAGGCACTGGGTTTAATTTGAAGTAGCAGAACTGACAGGGCAACATCCATTACAAAAACCTAGGCTGGCCCAGACTTCATGCTGCACCATTTCTCGCTTTTTTTTATTTCTCCCTGGGGCACAAACTCATATTTATCCAGCACACTATTCTATCCTCTCTCAAAATCTCATGCAGTCTTTCAGATGAAACTGTTTAAATGGTGATGAGTGAGAAAACAAACACCACCACTCTTAATGTCAGTGAACTTAAATCTGTATTTAATGCAGGCTGATTGAGCTCACCTTTCATCCAAAAAAACACAAACAGACAAAAAAGAAACAAGTGTGTGACAGTAATAGCCTTTAATTATGAATATGCACTGGTACAAGATTAATATCCACGGCTGTTTAACTAATGCAGTATCTGGGTATAGAAATATTAATGCCAGACGGCACAGTTATGTTAAAAAACTAAACAAAACTTTAATTATTTAGTATCTACTGGTGTGTATGTTGGTGAACATTTCCAAAAAATATCTCAGCAATTACGCCCGAATATTTAGCCACAGTGGCCGGCAGTTTTCAGGGTTTTCTAACTTCCAATCTTTCTATACCTCTTGATATAAATACATTTTTGTGTAAAAATCTTTTTACTTTTAAGACAACTAAAACCTAAAACCTCTGTCTAGTCTAGTATTAATTTGTCAGTTATTGATATTTTAATCCAGTCCACATTTGAGATTGATACCAACATCATGGATCATCATTACTATGATCATATAGAGAGCTGATATGGAAATGCAGGGCTGCTATTAGTAATGTATCTGTCTTAATGAGTGCTTTCAAACTTCAGAAACGACAAGGCTTGTAATGTTAACCAGTGGGAAAAAAAATAGTTTATGATCTTTGTCTGTCTCATAAAATTTAATTACTCTACAACACATAAATTAAGCTCTTTATTTGGGATTTATTGCTTTATAACATGGTCTGAATATAGCAACATAAGTGTAAAGTCTGGAACTCAGAAGGATTAGTTTTTCTGAAGATTTAATTTGTAACTCGTGCTTGGAAACCATCAAGGGTAAATGTTTTCTCAGTACATGATCCCAGCGCCATGATCAGACTGCCTGCTTCACATCTGAAATGCTGGACTCCCAGGAACTCCTTTAATTAGCCAAACATGTGGAAATGGCTTGGAGCGAGGTCAGGACTATACGGGGGATGTGGCAATGACTCCCAGCCGAGTTCCTGTAATGTGCACAATTGTGTGTACACTTATCACAGAGAGCTACATTTCTTCTGCAAGTTGGCAACAAGTTCAGGTGTTCCACTCGCTGAATGTTAACAGGAACGACGGCAAAACCACAGATAACTTAGGCAAACACATATTTGCCATTATGTACAGTATATTAATGGATGGTTCTACCACGGTCGTCAAAATGGGTATAAATACAATGGTCACCATTGGCCTTTAATGGTCACCATTGGCCTCCATGATCCCTAGTTGAACTAGAAATGTTCCTAAATGGATGGATAAATGGATATTAATGGATACATTTCTGTAATGTGGACTTCACTAAGTATCCCCTTAAGATTTTATTACAATTCGTTCAACACTAATAATCATGATAACTCACATGCGGCATTTTGAAACAAACTCTACAGCTCTACCTCAATGATATTGGACCCACAACTTACAAGGCTGTAAATCAAGAGGGAGATATTCAGTGTATTGTGGATGTTGACACAATGACCATTTCTCAAACTGAGGAATTAATTACCAGTGTGTAGCTGAATGGATCAGGTTAGGACCAAGAGTCAGATTTACATCTTACAGCCATTACTCAACTCCAGGGTCAGCTTGTATACCACATTAGCTGCTTGCTTCCATTCTACACCTCTTGACGATCCAACTAAATGGTATAATGCCATTGCAATGCATATGCAAATCACTTTGATGCTTCAAATATTAAATATTCAACAGTTAGTTCTGATTGGATAAGAGGCTTAGATAATAGAGCATAATGGCACTGACTAACCATAGCCAGGTCCATACATTTTGAAACAATGACAAGTTTTTCAGCTCTATACACTGAATTTGAAATGAAACACTCACAATGTAAACATTCTCAAGAGTTTCAGCTTAATTCAAGGGGCTTGACAAATGTTTTCATATACACAGACACAAATTTTGGGGAGCTCATAAATAATGGAACGAATGGTTGACAGCTGGTTTCATGGCCAGGTGTAGCCTGGTCCCATTACTAGTCGAGCAGATAAAAAGCCTGGACGTGGTTCTAAGTGTTACATTTGCATTTGGTAGCATTTCACTCAAATTCTCAGCATGAGGTCCAAAGAGGTGTCTATCCTCAGGGTGAAAAAATCTAAATAAGCCATCAGAGAGATGGCGAAACCATTAGGAATGGCCAATACAACAGTTTGGAACATTCGTATAAAAAAGGAATTAACTGGCAAGCTAAGCAAATGGAAAATGCCTGGAAGTCAACAGTAGATAACTGATGTAAAGACTGCAGAATTCTGTCCACGGTGAAGAAGAACCCTTTCACAACATCTCGCCAAGTCAAGAACACGCTAGGCGTGTCACTATCAAAGTCTATAATAAAGAGATGGCTTTATTAATTAAAGACAGACGCTTTATAACAAAGTGCAAAAGAACTCAAAGAATGCTCAAAAATAGAAAGATTAGATTTGACTTTGCCAGAAAACTATGGAAAAAGAAAGAAAGACCTTATGATCTAAAGCATAGCACATTATCTGTCAAACATGGTGAGGGCAGTGTTATGGCATGAGCGTTTCAGGCTGCCGATGGAACCCGGTCACTTGAGTTTAGTAATGACATGATTTCTGATAGTAGCAGGATGAATTCTGAAGTGTATAGGGATATACTCTTAGCACCGATTCAACCAAATGCTGCAAAACTGATGGATAATTACATTATCTGGTGATCATTAACATGTGATATTGCTTAAGTATCTGTATTCAGATTTCATCCTGAAGTGGGTTAATGTTAATATTTTTATCTTGAAAAAGAAATGGTGTTAATCACTCATCGTCTATACAGCTTTATCCTGTATTCAGACCTGCATGGAGCCTATCCCAGGCGACTTACAGTAGGGCACCAATCCATCACAGGGCACATACACTGACTCATACACTACAGGCAATTTGGGAATGCGAATTAGTCTAATCTGCATGTCTTTGGACTGTGGGAGGAAACCCACCAAGCACGGGGAGAACATTCAAACTCCATGCACACAGAGACCAGAATCAAGCCTGGCCGGGAATCGAACCCAGACCCTGGAGGTGCAAGGCAACAGTGCTAACCACTACACCATACATATTAACTGTTAAACCGCGCTGACCCTAACCAGGAAGTTACTAAGAAAGAATGAACAAACAATATTAATGCATATCAGTGAATGCATCATTCACGTTAATAAACATGGTCTTTCTTTGTACTACAACCATCATATTCAACCTTGCCCACTTGCTTCATATCTCACCACTCGCCCAAATTAATAAGTAATAACCTCTGCCGTGTATCACATTTTTATAGAGTCCATGAGATCTCCATCTCTACTTCTGGAGCTCTCTAAACTTAACAAGCTACAAAAAAACAAAAAAATAAAAAAAACAGTGCATGTTCTGTTCTTATCTGTTTAGAACACATTCGTTGTTTATTCCGAATAATGTATTCATGCTCACTTGCATCCTGAGTACCCATGTGTTCTTTTGCTCATGACAGGATCTTCACAACCAACTGTCTCCATAAAAAGTGAGAGACTCTGTTTTTATAAAGAAAAACAAAGGGGAAAAGGACAGAAGAAAAAAAGGTGCAACTTCAGAAACAGGTCTTTGAAAACAGGTCTAAAGGATGCTTTAAGAAGAAAAAAAGAGGGACCGCACCAAGCAAAAGCGAGCAGGTTTTTGATATGCTTACTAATATGGACCACTGGCTTAAAGACAGATACGATACAGTTTTATAAATCCTCTGAAACAAATCGAAAGCTTTATTTATCCTTACAATTTAACAGTGTTAAACACTTGATCTCTCTTACCAGATGCTGGAGAAGTGGTAGACTTTATGCTTGAGGACTCTTCCAGGACCGTAGTGCTTATCACACCCGGCACTGTGGTAAGAGGACTTGGACTGGTGTCCTTCTTCTCCTCCTCCTCCTCACTTGTTCCTCTCAGGTAGTTCCAGGGTTTCCACAAGGAGCTCATCATGTTCCTGAAGGAGTCGTGGTCCTGAGTCGTAGTTGGTGTTGGCGAGGGCATGGTTGTAATCTCATCGCTCTCATTTTCCTCTTTCGACTTCGCAGTGGTGATGTCAGATAGTGGGGTAAAAACGTCCGGCCAGGTACTCGGTGGGAAATCTGACGGGTTACTCCAGTCCAGGGAGCCATCCTCTACACAGAGACGTGCCTTGACATAATCATCAGACAGGGTTTCGGTGACCATAATGTCCACAGTGTCCTGGCCGGACCAGATTAACGGCTGGGGGACAGGTGACTCAGTAGAGGTCCGTTGTGTTTCTGGAAAGCATTAAGATAAAGAGATCAATGAAAAGAGATCAAAATTAAGCATTCTCATCATGTTGGATGTAAGATTTGAGAATGGATTTCAGAGGCAAGTAATACAAACTCAATCAGAATTCAAGGTTTTGTCCCCAAAAAAGCCTTTTATTCATGACATAAATTCTTTGGATATCTTATGGCGCCCCTGGAGCAGACAGGGTTAAGGGCCTTGCTCAAGGGCCCAACAGTGGCAACCTGGCAAGACTGAGGCTTGAACTGCCAACTTTCTGATCAGTAACTCTGAGCGTTAACACACTGAGCCACCACTGCCTCTAAAGCAGTATTAGATAGTAGTATAAGACAGTATTATAAGATTTGGGATGCGTCACATAATGTGGATGTGATGAGGATATAATGAGGATGTGATGATTTGCTGATGTTGTTGTTGTCTGCTCAATATTATATTATACTTTTTTTTCTCTTGGGCTTTATCTATCTTATCATACAGGTCAACAATCCATGGGTTTTACACCGGATTCCCTCCCTGTCATAACCAAGTTTGGAACAGGTGTTATGCGCTAAAATGCCCCCCTGCCATTTTACTACTGCAATTCTACATCTCATAGCCAAAAACAGTGATCCAGACAACTATGCTAGTTAGCTAGCACAATCACAAGGCATCGTTAAAGGGAAATACCTCGCTGATATGACGGTCAGGACATTATTCAGTGCAAGCGAGCTATCAGGCTAACAAGACTAGGCAATGGCAAGTTTTTTTTTAAGGAAATTTAAGTGTTTCTGGGCGTACTTCTTTCGAGTTTGATGCTGTCGGATATGTCAAATGTGAAATGCGCGTTTGAAATTTCCTACTAGCTAATTTATCTGACAGCACCAACTGCTATGAAGTGCTATTACAGGTTTTTAAGAGTGACTCACGGCACCTCAGAAAAAAAATTAAGATTTTATTCACTTTTGAACGAAAAGACAATAAAAAGAAAGAAAAACATGGTCTGTGGTATACGCTGCTCACTGTTAGCACTGGAAATTTCCATGCAAATATTTAAACGATTTTTAATAATTTGTATTTGAATAGATTACCTGACGGAACATACACAACACAGCTGTAAATGTGTGCTCATGGCCGATCAATCAATCACAAAATGTGTAAATATTCATTAATTGCCTATACTGTTTATCCTGTACAGTGGCGATTTGGGAACGTGAGGGGAGGAAACAGGAGTACCCGGAGGAAACCTACCAAGCATAGGGAGAACATGCAAACTCCATGCCCACAGAACCAAGGGACTCAAACCCTTGATCCTGGAAGTGCAAGCCTACAGCACTAACCACTATGCCGCCGTGCACCCCGTGCCACCCTGCATAAAAAATGTTTCTACAAAATATTTATAAAAGAAGAGTAAATAAATCTCTATTTTAGTAAGGCACAAGCACTCTGAGTCTGTGTGCTGGAGGCAACTCTCAGGCTCTACTCTTAGTTTATCCTCTATTAAATACATCAATAGTCTCAGGAGGGACTTCCTAATGTTGGTGAAACTCCCCTGTGGGTTCTTGGCTTGCAATGTATCAGATGGAGCCATTTTTAAAAAAAAAAAGGATTCACAGATTCCCAAGCGTCCATTTCCTTCTTGTTTTCTCTGACAGAGTGTCTCACATTACCGACCACACTCCTGCTGCGATGTGCGCTAAAATATCACACACAAAGTGCCTCGGTGCACTCCATATAAAGGGCATCTATCAGTCTTTTTTTTTTCCACAGGAGCCTGGCTCATCCTAACAACTCAGAACAGCTACAAGTATAAGAAAAAAAGTAGGAAAGTAAAGTGTTTTGTTCAATAGCTTTCAAATTCAGACTTATTTATTTTACATAAGGAAGCATAATACTTTAGGACAATATGAACGATCGGTTGAATAAAATATAACGGTTTAGAAAGGCTTAAGACAAATATCACTGAATAAAACACAACCCCATGACCACTATTCTTTTAATCTGCTTTCAAAATTGATTTGTACCGAACGCGGGTATGACTGCACTCTCCTCTCCTTCCGCATTATATATTCTGTACCTGAGCACACATGCGTTCTCTGATACATATGTACTGTAGCTGTAACCCCCTCGTGTGCCTTCCTATTTTATCAGCTATTAATGTGTAGGTCAGAGCATAAGATCAGTGCTGTGCACACGGAAGAAGACAGACGCATTGATGATGTTGTGTCTTAAAAGGTGTTCCAATTCTGTGTTCAGGCTTTGGTGGACGACTTTTGGACCCAGAGTGGACTCGAGCACAGTGTACCGATCCAAACTCAGGAACGATATGGAGTGTTCATGTTAGGCAAACATAATAATCTTTGGGTTAAATCGAACTGGAATCTGTGTCTATATCTGTGTAAGACTATAGCATGAAAGCACCCTTAAATTCAAAAGCATGTGTTACAATGCACGATGGCACGGTGGCTTGGTGGTTAGCATCGTCGCCCAATACCTCCAGGGTCCAGGTTTGAGGATTTAAGTTAATGTTAAGGATTCCCCATTTGTGCTGTAGTTCAGTGTTAAGAAAATTATTATTCCATAATATTATATATGTATTTTAATTTGAGTATTTGGATAGCTCCTCGTGTGTCTTAGAGGAAAGTTATGCGTTTAAGTCTAAATAATGGTACAGTGGAACCTTGGCATACAAATTCTATCTGTTCCAGAGGCGAAATTACAGTACCAATCACTAAGTGCATTTTCCCATAGGAAATAATGTAAATGCATATAATCTGTTACAGCCACCCAAAAGTATTACCAATTTTCAACACTATAATCATATTTTTGCATATAAAACATTTAGAAAAGATATGCAAGTGAAGTAAAATATGAAATAAATGGATATTAAACCTTGACCTTAATTTATGATTCCTCTTGGCACTGGCTGACACTTAAGGGCCCATTTCTTCTTGCTAACATTCTTGTAACCCATGGTGCTATGTCTTTACTAAATCTTACACAAAATGCAAAAAAAAAATTAAAAATAATAATAATAATAATAATTTAAAACTAGTTTCGCTTGGCTTTCCATGGCTACGAGACGTACGTGCAACTTAGCTGGCGTTAGGTTTGACTTTTTGGGTCACTTGTATCCCAAAATTTCTTTGCATGCCAAGGCAATTTTTTTTTTGCACAATTTCAAAAAAAAGTTTGGGTTTCCTATGCCGAGGTACCACTGTACCTTGCTTTATTTTTAAATTATGGTTCAGCCTGTGATTCCTCTGGACTTCAACTGTAATTCTTGGTCTCAATCCCCTATTATGAAGCTGTTGAGCAGTTTACATACTGCTCACACTGTCTGCATGCTCTTTCCCAAACACAGGAGACCAAATCTGTCCTACATACACAAAATTCATGTTAGAACAATGTTGTAGTCTTTTCACTAAATGCTGAGAGAGAGAGGGAGAGAGAACCAGCTATGGATAATGGACTCGTACCTCTGTAGCAATAGGCACTGAACATAGCCGTCCCGTTGGCAAGCTCTGTGGATGAATCAGTGTGCACCCCCGGTTCTCCGCTTCCACACTCAGGGCGGGGTTTAATCACAGAGTACCTCACACTACCATCTGCAAGCCACCCGGGTTCACAGTGCTCAAAGCCGGAGCGCCAGGCCAGGTGGAGCTGACCCACTGTGGCCAGCTGAGCGCCCAGAACAGCACACTGAGCCACAGCATCGGCCAGGGTGAGATTCCCAGGAGGAGAGAGCGGGAAGACTTCACCTGCAGAGGAAGTATAAATGCTTACTCATGCATCCTGATTATAAAAAGCATAATATTATTTGTGTTATTTTTACTTTTCCATATATAAAGTATTATAAAGTTGAGGGGCGTTCAAGTCAAACCAGGACTTTTGATTGTCCAAAATAACAGAACACTTTATGTGTAGGATAACTTCTGTATCTCTTGTAGGAACTTCTGTATCTTTATTTCTTTATATCAAGGATGCCCAAAATTTTTCCTATGAAGGGCCAAAAATCAAACTTGACTGAGGTGCTGTGGGCCAAAAGTAAATTTTGCATCATATATCAAACTGCATTACATTAAAGTTGCTATGGTTTCCCCTTATTTATTT
>JAOTRS010000022.1:4468678-4485158 GCA_028565755.1 Dinotopterus cunningtoni
ACACACACACACACACACACACACACACATGCATTTATTCCTAGAGCCACTTTTCACTCAAGGCACCACAAAGCACAAAACAATAAACCCCTCGCCTCGTCCACCTGTGAGCTCTATCCTAATGCAGTACACACGGCTGATCTGGATGTCCAGGAGCACAGAAGCAGCCTAGAAAGGGACGCACTTTCCCATCAGCCCCCTGCGACGTCTACCACCGCTCTGGGGCATTTAATTAAACGCCTGGCCGAGTGAGGCTGCCAGGGAAAGCGCCCCGACTCGAGATAGATTAGGAGACCAAAACCCAGAAGCAATGTCTAACTACAATGTGCTTCGGTGACCGGCTCCGAAACGAGGAGCAGGAAGATAAGACTCATTTACGCACCTCATGGACGGACCGACACCAGGTTTCATACACACTCATACATACCAGGCTAATCCAGGGGTCTTTCCTGACTTTTTTTTTTTCATTACAATACTAAAGGTGTCCAAAATATGCAATAATCTCCTTTGAACAGTTGATACCAAGACATGTCTGCTACTGTACTTCTGCTCTGTAAATCCTTGATAACGGCTCTAATCTGAGGTGCTGGTTGTTAATTGGTGATTTCTGAGGCTGGTGACTCTAAATGAACTTGGTCTTCATGAGAACCAGGTTCATCATGGTGCTTGATGGGTTTTGCAAGTGCACTTCATGCAAGAAGTGTTCCAGGACAGGTGACCTTCGTGTCTTAAAATCATGACTGGCATTTACATTGGAGCATTTGGCAGAAGCCCTTATGATGACTTACAGTTGTTTTTTTTTTCATACTTCACAATCGGAGCAATTGAGGGTTAAGGGCCTTGCTCAAGAGCCCAACAGTGGCAAGTTGGTGGTGCTGGGGTTTGAACCCCAATTCAATTCCATGTGCATTTTTTTCTGTTTATTATGAAAAAAATCACTATTGTTTTGTAGGGAAATGATGTAGAATGTAGGGAAAAAATATCCCATTGAATTAGAAGGTGTGTCCAACCTACCAATAGACTGGTATGCATAATGGCTACCTCATGGAAACTAAACTCCTAAAGTGTCATCATGTTTAACTTCATGCAAAAGCTTCTGATTTAAATCTCCATTGTGCCCTCTACTGGAATGGTCAGAATATAGGTAAATTTGTGTGCACATACAGTACAGAGTGGCACGGTGGTGTAGTGGTCGGCTTGCACCTCCAGGGTTCGGGTTCGATTCCCGCCTGTTTCAAAGTTTGCATGTTCTCCCCGTGCTTGGTGGGTTTCCTCCCACAGTCCAAAAACAGGCAGGTTAGGCTAATTGGCGTTACCAAATTGCCTGTAGTGTGTGAATGTGTGTGTGTGTGCCCATGGTCTATCCGTCTCATACCCTAAGTCTCCTGGGATAGGCTCCAGGCCCCTGCAACCCTGTATACAGGATAAAGCGGTACCAGTGATGAAAGAGTGGGTGAACACATACACTTACATCCTAACAATGGATCTTATTTCTGCTGTATGTGTGTGTGTGTGTGTGTGTAAAACATGAAAATTTTCATAAATGAACCCAAACCGAACCAAACCAACATTAGATGCAGATTTGCAAAAGTTCCTCATGGTCCAGTCTATATGATGATGATGATGATGAGTTTTCCTAAACTATGAACTACAAGACTTACCGCATCCAGTCGAGAGACACAGGAGCACCAAGAGAGCCTGCAGCCAGCCACTGGGATCAGACACACACCCCATCCTGTCGAGGGAAACAAAAACACAGAGAATACTGTAAGATAAGAAGTCAGGAAAGCTAAGCCGAAGGAAACACCGGCTGTGATCTGCATCCGAAATGAAGCTTTATTGGCTGTTTGAGGGTCACACAAAGACATTCATTAAAAAAAGATTCCACCAAAAGATTTTCACCCGTCTCTCTCTCTCTCTCTCTCTCTACGTTTCGCTTTCTCCATCTACGCCCGTGTTGATAATTCATAAACCAGCACCCTGACCTTCCGCCAATCTCTCATCATCAGTGAGAACACAGCCAACCTCCTTTCGCTGCCATCTCCGTAAGCATATCATTACACGCTCACACACACGCTCGCGCGGGCAGATAAGACCGAAATGCGAGAGGCTCTTTCAGCACGGGCGACCTGTGACATTCGTCAGTAGTAAGGGCATCACGGAATCGCGAGCGCCTTCCCACACACACATACACATACAGTACGCACACGCTCACGCTTTAACCGATGAGGCACGCTTGGCGTCTTGATGAAAATAAATGAAAAACAACAGAGTTTATTAAGGTGCCAGCGTGTCCTTTATGACCGGGAAGAAAGGGAAAGATGAATGTAAATGTGTGTCGGGTGTACAGTGTTGAAAGGATGAAAAGTTTTCCTTTTTTTTTTTTTTAATCAAATATAGAATAGCAATCAGGTGGCCCGGGTGCATGCGCTCGCTGAATGTTAATGAGCTTTGCGTCCCATTCCTTCCCTCTCTCTTTGTCTTTCCTTCTTTCCCCCTTCTTTCTGGCAATCACAGCCCCCCTTTCAGAGTTTCTCTACATTCTCCTTCTTCGCCTCTGCTCTCTCTCTCTCTCTCTCTCTCTCGCTCGCCCGTTCTTTCTCTCGCGCTCTCGTCGTGGGTGGTCATGCTTACTTACAGGTTCTTTTTAAACGTATAATTTTTTTTCTGGTCTCATTACACAAGCCCTGCAGGCAAAAAAAAAAAAAAAACCTAAAAAACATACAGTATCTTGCAGCTTTAGAGGTGCTTTAATAAAGTTTAAAGTTGTTTCAAGACCTGTAATAATCACAGCAATTTTAGAGATACCTTAGAAAAAGTCAGCAAAATACTGGTGTAATGGAACTCCCTAGTTTCTTAACATCAAGATATGATTTAATGTTCCTTCTGGCCCTCCAGAGTCCCACAAAACAGACCTGGATGCTCCGTTCACGAAGTTTCAATAGGGGGCAGGAGTGAGCTCTAAAACTCACACATTGCTTCTTTAAGTTCTTCTTCAGGACACATGACAGAAAGGACACAGCTTGTTAAAAAGGTACATGGGTGTAATGAGTGCCTCATTAGTTAAGCACACACTAGTGTGTGTGTGTGTGTGTGTGTGTGTGTGTGTGTGTGGTTATTCTAAACTGCCTTCCCGAACACATTGCCTGCCTGTTTGCGTTCCGCCAGCCCAGCTCTTGGCAGCGAGAAGGCAAGTGTGAAAAGAGCTTATGTAGCCCATCCATTATGCATGTGGAGAGAGCCCGATGCCACTGAACGGGCATCACACGGGCATCGTATGGCCACAGTAACCAGATGCCAGAGAGAAAAAGCGAGGAAGAGAATACTTACGCCAGACAGCGGGACATGAACCTCATCGAGCACAGATGAGCTGCCAGAGGGGAAAAAAAATCTGCCTCCAGGAAAACAAACATGAACAGTTGCACAATATATTGGTTGTTAATCTAGTTCTTGGGATTAGGCTTCTCAAAATGATTATGGCAGAAGATTGTGTGTACACGCTACAGTATGTGCCAGAGTTCCGTGTACTGTGAGCATTTACAAAGTTGCAGATAAAATCCAGTGTGTGCTGAAGTCAGATCATTGTGCAAAAAAATCTATTCATTTATTAATTCATTCTGCGAGTCATTCTGTAATTAGGGGAACGCCTGTTCCATGCCATGTTGATAATAAGAATTTTCTTCAACAATATCATATTTTACCTTTTAAGGAAAGCGTTATAATTTTACACAAATATTATGTGCATCCTGTGGTTCACTTAGCTTGAAAATTGTCCTGACGTCGCCAAATTGACAATGTTTCGCAAAAGAGGGTTTCATGCTTTCAAAATCTATATACTGTACAGTAAAGAAATGAAAGGATTTGTCTGTATGTTGCTCGGAATTTGCTCTTTCAATGATATCTTTACATTTCATACATTCGAGGACCTGAAACCAGTCTCAGAACGTTTTCTCTCTGTCTGTCCGTCTGTCCAAGCCAGATTTTGTCACAGCGTTACGCAAAACTGGCTCGACAGAATGTAATGAAATTTTGTCCTTCTTTAACCTCCACAGTAGTTCAAGGTGAGGGCGTGTAAAATACCTGAACTGAAAGCCCAGTGTTATGTGCTAAAATCAAATTGTTACGTAAAAGACATATTATGAACACTTAGGTGCTTGATTTATTAATCTTTATCCTTTAATCTTTGTCTGATCTTCTTTTTTCGATTTCTCGTCTTTGATTCACTCTCTGACAGGGTGGTTATTTGGCTGACGATGAAAGAAGTACAATTTAGTGTAAAACAAGGCGTTAGGTACTCAACCTTACAATTTTTATTTAATTTTATTTTTTATTAATAAGTTAGAGAAAAAGAGAGGGGCAGACCACACAGGATGCTGTGCTGCCTGGTAATGTGTGAATACTTTAGAGTGCACCACCTGCAGGATCATGAAGGAACTGCAACATTTTACCACCTTAAATTCACTGACTCTCATCTTCTGTACCGCTTTATCCTGTATTCAGGGTCGCAGGGACCTGGAGCCTATCCCAGAAGACTTAGGGCATGAGGCAGGGTACACCCTAAACAGGGTGCCAATCCATCGCAGGGCAACCTTAAATTCAAGCATATATAAATAAAAAAATTTTTTTAAATTCGATTTTGGAGTCAGAGTGGCAACATTGCCACATACTAGTATTGCTATATGTAATTGAATCGATTTTTGACCATCTCATTTTTACACTTTTTGTGAAAAGTACCCCAAATTATAAAATGACTCATAAATGAATAGAATGTGAATATGATGTGTAGAAATATAATTATAATACGCTACGTATTGTGGAGTCCTAATACAGAGGAGACAGATAAAGACAGGCGGACAGACAAGAACTAAGAGGAGTGTGAGAAAATGTCAAATCATGGCTCGGGACTGCAGCCAAAATTAAATGGCTAATGTACAACCAGCTAGGACAGACTGAAGGGGAGACGGTGAAAAGAGAAAGAGAGAGGGAAATAAATAAAAGACTAAGCAAGAGCAAAAGAAAAGGGAGCGCTAAAGAGAGACTTATTTACAGGCCTGGGAAGGGCACGCTCTCTGCGTTGACACCAACAGTGCCCGAGAGAGACTTCTATTGAGATTGAAATAGGGAATGGGTTTCTCAATGCCTGCGCACGATGACGCGGCTCCTGCCTCTACTGTAAATTCTCCATCAGATCCGCCCTCCTCTCTCGGCACAATCGTTTAGCTCTGGACAGCCAATCATTTAGAGAAGACGGTCCTTTCAGGCTTTACAAGGCTTTTAGTTGGCAGTGATTTAAATTGCTCTGGTTAGCTTTGCTCCTGGATTATACAAAGAGGCAGCAGGTTATTGAAATTGCACTCTGGAACCGGGGGCATGAACGCTTCTGGACATTTGTTCCCTTGGCTTGTTTTCACGTTTGAATTTTTTTTTTTAACCGGATTTAGGACCATGCGTGTTAGCTATTTTTCGAGTCCAGAGAATGATTGAATAGAGTGGTCTGGGGCTCAGTTCCACCAAATTGTGGTGCTGTCTGCATCAGGTGTGGAAGTTATCCGCTCTGAGAGCTCTAAGAGTAACATGAATGTAGCAATTTTTCACGTTACCTCCAGTTTCATATCTTATGATGGCGGGGGGAAGGTGTGCATGGCTAAAGAAATGCAAGAACAGTACATGGTATTTGGCAGACACCCCTTATCCAGAGCAACTTACTTTTTTTTTCTGTACCTCTATATACATCTGAGCAGTTAAGGGGTTAAGGGCCTTGCTCAAGGGCCCAACTTAGTGGTGTGGGGTTTGAACGAAGGACCTTCCAAACTGTAGTCCAATGCAAAAAGTTTGTGCTTGGTACTAAAGAATAAGAACTAACCCAGTATAGGACTGAACCTAGCATACAAGTGTGTAAAAATATGCTGAATGAACCAAAATCAAGAATTTTCTCAATATTCTGGCTGAGACGAAACTTCATCTTTTTGCATCTCGTATCAAAAACGTTGTCTCCTGATGACTACTATTAATGGTAACGTGAGTCAGACATACGCTTTAGAAGGCTTATGCAAAACCCTGAGTTCTGGTTTCGTTTCCATTTTTTTTCCCTGAGCTCCAGAATCTAGGATTAGAAGTAAGGAGATTATCGAATTGGCAAATCACACACCCGAGGAAAAGGGGCCTTTAGATATGTCACGTCTACTGGAAGAGAGTGAAAAAAAAAATCTACATACTTGTCAGCAAGAAGATTTGGAACATGTACTATAATTAGACATACATACACACACAAACAAATTTCTCTTTTTGGAGACTTTTTCCTCACACTGTTCATTTCAGATTACTGTAACTACTTCTATAATCCTTATATTTCTGTCCTTTTTATTTACAGAAATAAGGAGTAGTGCTAAGAAAAGATCATATCAGACCAAGTTCTTCCTTCTATTTCATTTTAGGATGGAGTTAAACGAATGCAGGAGCATTTATTTCACTTAATATACTGTATACTAAAGACAATTCCTGAAGAAATTGTGAAGTTTGGGCTGCAAGGGCAAAAACGGTGAAAACGGCTATATGGTTCCTAAGATCTGGCCATGCAGGCAGCCTGTGTCTCGGACGTGGTTTAACTCAGTTGCTATGGCAGCGCTGCTCCTGCATCGCTCTCACAGAGAGAAATAGCCAGTTAATATCATAGCTTAACTTTCCCGTCAACTTATAAGGAAATGTACTGCTCTGACTCTGAGCAGAATATCTCAGGAAGCCTAGGGCTTTGCCGTTTTAATTTTGGTTTTAGTCTTGGGGTATACTCCAGAAATTGTAGTTTGCATGGCAGTTTGCAAACAAACACTCATAACTTCCAAACGGTTTGATCATTTGCCTCCATTATTTTTAAAAGCAACCCAACTGAAAATTGAAATATCATTTAATATTGAGATAATAATTGTGGGGTGTGCAAAGTATAAGCTAGGGCCTTAGAAGGAAAAGGGTTCGGTGCAGGTCCCAAACAAACTCCAAAGTGGTGCATGTAAACCTGTATTTCTGTTTTGAGATACGTGAGAAGGGTGGCATGGTGGCGTAGAGCTTAGCACTTCCCTTCGCCTTGCACCTCCAGGGTCCGGGTTTGATTCCCACCTCGAGAGCTTGGTGGGCTTCCTCTGGGTACTCTGGTTTCCTTCCACATTTCAAACACATGCAAATTAGGCTTCCCAAATTGTCCGTATTATGTAATTAATTGTGTGTTCCCTGCGATGGATTAGCCCCCTGTCCAGGGTACTATGCCTTGTGCCCTAAGTCTCCTGGGATAGGCTCCAGGCCCCCTGCGACCCTGTATACAGGATAAAGCTGTACAGACGATGTGAGACTGAGAGGAGGAGAAACATCTGTCTATTGAAATTGGGGAAAACAATTGGTCTGAAAAGTAATAGCACACAACTTCCCTCCCTAATAATAGTAGGGACTTTCAACCTCTACTAATTAACTCCATCTGTACTGTACATATGGCGACAACAGAGAAGAATGCCAACACAGAGTGTTAGAAATTCTGCGAAACCAAGTCAGTACACCAGATTCTCAGCTTCTCACCAATCAGATTCGAGAATTCAAGAGCACTGTGGTATAACAATAGACATCAGTGGTTTATAATGTCTCCAACTGGGATATAACCCATTCCCTCCAGCTACAGAAAAAAAGCCATCAACCCTGGCTCTAAATCACACTTGTGGGCATAAAGAAAACACACCGCCTTCCTGGCCCTGTTCCCCTGGCATGCCTGACTGCGTATCATTACATTGCATGAGGAAATGTCCCTTCAGGGCCCAATCATAAATCCCCAGGGCGAGGACAGGACCCTGTTAGAACCCTTAGCTTAATCAAACCTCTTGTGGCAGCAGTGATAGATGAGCCCATAGCACAGGCAGCCATACTGTATTGGGAACGTCACTCTGGTCTCATCGATCCAGTAGCCTCCTCTACTGTGGACCTTTTGGGAAGCATAAGCACTGTGTAAAGGTGTGTGACTTACATTTAAATCCTGCCAGATGAGAAGGATTGGATGGGAATTGCATATGACAGTCCTGCTGAAGGCATCAATCTTTGGTGTAAAAAAAGTTCACCTTGATGCACATTCTCTTCGCTTTTTAATAGAGTGAAAGGAACGAACTCTTCAAGGTGGTTATTAAGGTGAGCATGTAAAAGCCTAATACACATACTGTATACACTGCAGGCTAATGATTTTTCTCAAATCGATTTGGTGAAAAGGATGATGTTAATTGTCTATAACAGGAGATCTAGTATTAGTTCGGTTTTAGCTATATGTTTTTTTTAGAGGTATAAAAAGAGTCTCTAGTGTCAGTGCTTAGTGACAATCATTTTTATGCCATCTTTCAGGACAGACGACTTTGCAATTTTTTTCAAGTGAGGGAACATTTATAGCTGCTCAAACCTAAGCAATAATAAGATGTAGTACTAATAAGTGTAGTACAATAATAATAACACTTCATGGTGTGCTGTTATTGGAAAGCAATCAGCGACTCTGCTTCTCATCACCCGTGGTCCAAATGACGTCCCTCCGCCGTCTCCCGCGACATCCATAGGTATGGTTAGGAGTGAGATAGTTCAAGCTACACAATGATGGAGTTGTCACAGTAGCTTAAGCTTTCTAGGATAGATTTTTATCATTAGTTTGTTTTAGCAATCTCAGCCGTAGGGTCCCTGAGGTTTAAAATGATTGGCTTGCTTCCATACTAATTGCTTTGCATTTTACAGCAAGGCTGTAGGGAAACTCAGTCTTGCTCCAGGGGTGCAGGGTGATTACTGATTCCTGGAGATTAAAACACACACACAGTCAATCAAACACACGCCCTCCAGATAATTAAAATAGACCAGGGACTGAAAGTAGAAGTAATGAAGACTTTGAATTACAAAGCGAAGCCAGCTTCCACAAAGAAGATCCACAATCCGGTTTATGCAGATTACGGCTGCGGAACCATCGACATGCGTGCCATCCTGATACTGACGGAGCTTGTAGTTTTTAATTAGTATTTTTGCGTTATTAGATGCAGAGAAGTGATGAGAAAGAGAATGAGCTACATGTCACAGTCGATGTGCCGGTTTACCCCAGTGGTAATGGTGGGTGGAAAGTGAGGGAACAACTTTCAATTAGAGGTGGGAGAAATGGAGAAGAGTGTGTCTCATGATTCAGCCTGTGGCTGAGGATTTTGGACGAGCTGTCAGTCCCTGTGTGAACTCTTCACAGCCTCTGTCAGACCTGCCAGATAGAGGAGCCCTTATTATACTATAATTATATTTTACCAAAACAACTATCCAGTCTTTCTATATCTCTGCCTCACTCTTACACACAAATGGAAGTACAGGCAGAGTACATTTTAAATTCCTGATATTATCATTCATGCTGTCATATTTAAATTTTACACACTATAGCACTAAGTCATGGAACATTTTATGGATATAATTGATACAACACTAGATTTAATTATATAAAATCATACGCTGGCTGATGTCTCGGTTGCGGCTGGTATCAATTTGTCCAAGCATAGCGACCCCACATTTAAACAAGTTCGTAATGACATGAAAACAACCATACAGTGAATTTTAACACAAGGCAATAACAAAGTGTAAGCGATATGGTAACAATCAAATACCGAGCCTTTAAGGAATTTATTGATGCTATACCGAGTCCTAAAGAACTGATAACAAAACCAAACTGTCGCTACTTACAATGACGCTACCAACCATTGCAAACATTTACCAAGGTGTTAACGATAAGATAATGATGTCATACCGTCCTGTGAATGGAAAGACGCCGACGTATAGTCATTGGAGGAATGGGACATATGTCAGATGCCTAGCTATTTAATGACAGTAAGCTGAAAGAGTGCATAGAGGATGGAACCATCAACTTTCCTCCACCACAACCCCTGACCAAAGATGACAAGCCCATGCCTATAGTAGACATAGACTTACAGATAAAGAGCTTGTGGCCAATTACAGGATATCTAGGGGGAGATGTTTTTTCCAAAGTTTGAATGAGATGAAATGACCAAACCACATAGATTTAGGAATAGAAATTTATAAAAATTAACAGAAATTATTGTCATTTTAGATTTAATATATCTTTCAATCGTGTTAACTTGTCACGATTTCCCTTAAAATACTACTTTATTACTTTTGTCATTATTTCCGTAAATTTTTAGAATGAGCATTTTTGGCTGCCGAATGCTGTTAAACAGGTAAGGAGACGATACTGATGCTTAAGAATCTGTAACGACTCGATAAAGCACTTAAAAATCTTTAACAACCTGATAGCAACACTTAAGAATCGATAATGGCTAAATAATGGCGCTTAAGAATTGATAACAACTTGAGAAGCGATATCGCACTTCAGAAGCGATAACGAATCGATACGGTAACGTTGTTTAAGAATTGAAAACCACTCGATAACGGTGCTTTAGAATTGATAATGACTCGAAAGCGGCACATAAAAATTAAAAAACACTGTATCTGTAGAATCTGTAAAGACTCGATAGAGCACTTAAAAATCTTTAACAACTAAGAATCGATAATGGCTAAATAACGGCGCTTAAGAATTAATAACAACTTGATATCAGCACTTCAGAATCGATAACGATTCGATACCGGTGCCTAGGAAATGAAAACGACCCGGTAACGGCGTTTGAGGATCAAAAACTACTCAATAACGGCGCTTATGGATCAAAAACCACTCGATAACGGTGCTTAAGAATTGATAATGACTCGAAAGCGGCACATAAAAATTAAAAAACACTGTATCTGTAGAATCTGTAACGACTCGATAAAGCACTTAAAAATCTTTAACAACTTGATATCAGCACTCCAGAATCGATAACGATTCGATACCGGTGCATAGGAAATGAAAACGACCCGGTAACGGCGTTTGAGGATCAAAAACTACTCGATAACGGCGCTTTAGAATCGATACTGGGGCGCTAACACAAAATGTTAGTCAGGAGGCGCCGGCCAAATTTTTGAAGATGCTTCAATTTTCCTCCCGACACCAACCACGCTAACGAACACAACAGAATTGACACCGAGGCTAAAAGAGGCGGTAGGGAGCCATTACTTCGACCAAGCTCTCCAGAAGTTGTTCATTAGCATGGGTATAAGTTGGGCTGTTTAGATTAGCAAACATTGGAGTTTGACTATCAAGCAGTTATCTGATTTACACCAACTAGCAAGCTAGCAATACTTTCCCAAAATGCTGCCTTACATAATAAACACCAGGAAATTTAGTTAAACTGTTTATTTTGGCTACCGTTACTGTTACATTTCCTGTATTAGCTTTCTGACACTAATGTTTGCTAGCTACATATTGCTACAGTAGGTGTTCTGTTGTGGTCATATAATATGATTCTAAGCTGCCACTGGCATGGACAAAAAGCTTCGTCACAGGAAAAAAAAACAACATAAAATAGCAAAAAAAGAATAATTCTGCAAAGGAAAAATATAATACAATAGCACACATAAGTATCACATGAAAAGGCACACAGAACCATAAAATCATAGAGAAAATCCAGGTTTTATGTCAAATCAAGACAGTACTTATCCTAAATGCATCCCCATTTCAGACTATTTCTATGCATAAGGCTTTTTAACAAAATCACACACATCGGTCAAAATACAAAAAGCAACCTTTAAAACGTCCTCGACACAATAAACAGCCCTGAGACTGCTAAAAAACTCAACACCAAAATGACATTTAAAAAAATATCCCAGACACACTGGGAGCTAGCAGGCTGAACATTAAAGGCTTCACAGGAAACAATGGAAAAAGGGAGAGAAGGACGGATGTGGAAACAGGCTTCTCGTTTTCTGTATCTCCCTCCGTTTTTCTCTCTCAGACACACACAGGTTTAATTGGTCAAGATCAAGATCTCTGGACCGTCAGGGCGAGACAACATAAGACTACATAAGGTGATTCAGCTCTCTAATGACCAAGGTATAAAGCAAAAAAAAAAAAAAAGACCGAAGATACAGCCAAGGCCATCTTGCTCATTTAGATCAGTCGGTGTCTCAACAGCATCGTCATTATCCGTTTATCCGTTCACACCAGCAAGTGGCAAAGTGACAAACGACAAGCGCAATACAGAGCTATGATTTTCGCATCAGCAACCAGCAACATGTGTTTTTTCCCCCTCTTTATTTTATGCTAATTATGTATAATGCGGTAAAAATAAAGCAAATCCAAGCATTAGACTCAAATCCAAGCAAAGTGATTGCTTAATCTAACAGGTCTGGTCCAACATTTTTTTTAGGACCTCATTTATTGTAGGACTTTTGTTTAAACCCGCAATTAGTACCTATTTACTGTTTGGAGGAAGCAAAATGTAGCTGATCAAATTTAACTTCCCGTTAAATGTGTATAGAGGCACTTGGAAGAAAGTGCAGTTACACTAATTGCATTATGGCCAAAACCACGGCTCTTAAATATCAGATGTTCCTGCTTCGCTGCAACAAATGAAATAACAAATTTGAGTACATGGTGGAATAAAACAAGATGCCATGATAGGTTCAGATAGCTTGATTCAAAACTATACTGTATACAACCCCAGTCTAAAATTTTGGACACAACATCTGATTCCATGTTCTTTCCTAGTTTTTATTTCTTTCTACAAGGGTGAGTCAAAAATTATCCGCAATCCGGCCTACATCACTGCTTTTCAGTAACATGTTACATCAGTACATTTGTAACTGCGGTGCGAGCAAAAATGGACGCCCCACTGGGGATTTGCACAAAAGAAAAGCAGTAATTTTTGTATTTTTTATGGTCTGAGGGTCTACCTGGTGCCTCACGGAAGAGAATAAACAGAAGTGTTTGAAAACAAAATTTGGGTCAGTATTGGAACATTATCAGGAAAAAGGTTTAACAATCAACGGTGCTCGTTACAGCGAGATGCTTATTAATGAGCTGAAGTCTAAACTTTGGATTAAACACTGAGGACTGCTATCCAAGTGCGTTGAGATCTGTTAATCAGAATGAAGATTAACATCTGATGAAGAAGTGGAGACAGCGGTGCATTTGTGGCTCGCAGCTTAGCATAAAATATTTTTTAATGATGTAATAAGAAAGCTTATTGACAGATGGATGAAGTGTATTGAAAAGCAAGGAGAATATGTCGAAAAAATTAGGTGTTCGTCTTTTCTAAAAGTTAATTGAATTAAATTCTACAGCCATAATGCGGATAATTTTTGACTCACCCCGTAATCCAAAATGTGCAATAATGTCCTCTAACCAGTTGATGTTGATGTAGTTCTAGGATGTGTAGATAATAAATCACAAAACAAAACATGTTGTATTAGAAGGTGTCGCCAAACTTTTGAATGGTACTGTATATTGTATATTGTACATAAGTGCCAGTATTTTTCTTCACGACTAAAGCAATATCCACAAGTAACAGCAGTAGCAGTCATGCCCACATGCTCACAAAAGACAAACTCTAAGCGACAGGAGTGACTCTGCCTTAACTAAACAAACAAGCCTTTTACCAGAATCAAGCAAGCTTCATAACCATGTTCTGAGCTTAATATCTTCTCAGGCTTTTTACTTTTCTCCTTGGCACAGCAGACCTGATCACAGAACCTGAGGCACTGCAGTGGCTGCTGTGCCACTTGTACCATCTCCAAACCTGCAATGTCTTCAGTACTGACTGCAATACACCCATACTGGGATCACACCAAATGTCAGTCCAAGCCCTAGCTACAGTACCTGCCAGACATCCTCCTTTTAAAAAATCAAAACAAAAAAACTAAATAAAAAAACCTGTCTCCAACTTTGTAAAACCTCTTCAAAACAAAAGGCTTAATGCTCTTTGAATACCACTCGGGACTTGAATAGCCTTTCCAGCCATTTACGAAGGTTTGGGAAATCCAAATTCCACTGGGCATTTTGGCTTGGCAATAGCTTAACCTGGCTCTGAAGTAAGACCTCCTCTTTCCCTCTCTTTAACGGTTTCCTGCAATGCCAAGTCTCTCAATGCCAGTAACTGAACACAGTGCCAATCCACTTCCTGTTCTCTACGGCCATCAAAGTAAAACCCTTTTGACATTGATGCTGTCGGAGCAACACTGGTCCGTGCTAGTGTGGCTCCCGTAAATGGCAGCCATTTGGCCACTTTATCCAGAAGCTTCCTGCTGCTCATAGTGTGCGAGTGAGGGGATGAAAAAGCTTGCAGTCACAAGTTGGCAGAGCAAGGTAATCCAAGGGCACTTGACTCATGAAAGAGACTTCTTGTGAAAGATCAGGAACAAGTATGTATAATTCTGGGCTATAATACTGGTACTTTTATGACCACCGAAGTTAATAGTAATGAATGAACAAATAAAAAAACCCTCAAATTAGACTCCTCCCATTCCTTTTAAGGTCATAGCCACATTTTGTAAATTTAGTAAAATGAGCCCTACATACAAACATTCGAGTTACAAACTTTCGTATCATAACTTTACAAGATCCTATATCCGGCGTACATTGTGCATTGTCACGTGCATGCAGCGTGCATCCTCTGAAAGTACGGTACAAGCCCAGGATGTCTGGAAGCAAGCACAAAAGCAGCGGTGATAAAGCTAGTACTGCTAAGAAGTGCCAAGCAATAACGATGGAGACGAAAGTGAAAATAATTGAGAGAAGGGAGTGAGGTGTAAAGATGGCAGACATTGCTCGTTTTCTTTTTTTAAATGAATTATTCAACCACCAGCACGATTTTAAAAAACACTGCATTGTAATAGCCAATTTGTGTTAGTATCCTAGCACCTAGACAATGTTTGTTGGACTTACGAACAAATTGGACTTATGAACAAGCACTTAAAACGGAACTTGTTCGTATATAGGGGACTTACTGTACATGATTAGATGTCACGTGGATGTTTGAGTGAAAGAAATACCAAGCTCACTCACTCAGTCATCGACTATACTGCTTTATCCTACATTCTGGGTCATGGGGGTCCTGGAGCCTATTCCAGGAGACTTAGGACATGTGACAGGTTACACCCTTGACAGGATGCCAATCCATCGCAGGGCGCACACACACACTCATACACACTACGGGAAATTTGGGAACGCCAATGAGCCTACTTTGCATGTCATTGGACTGTGGGAGGAAACCGGAGAACCCGGAGGAAACTCACTAAGCACGGGAAAAACATGCAAACCTCATGCACACAGAGACAGGAATCTACCCCGGACCCTGGAGGTGCAAGGCGACAGTGCTAGCCAGTACACCACCGTTCCACCGAAATAACAAGCTACGTACTGTAACTTTTTATGATTTTATAAGTGTTCACTCTGAATAACACCACTGTCACTGATAATTTTTTTATAGAAGCATTATTGTTAAAGGTTATTAAGTATTTAGTATCCCATTGCTAAGCTAAGACAGCTAAGAGGCCGGCTTTGTTTGTGTATTTCCAGATCCCATTAAAGGTCCAATTGTTCTGATATATTTTGACCATTGAACATTGCAAGGTAAAAAAAAGGATTTTGCTCAATGAAATGAGCACCACACTAAAGTTATAAGAATAAGTCATGCTAGTTCTTGCAGAAAAAAAGCCCTGAGGGTTGTGTGGATGGTTGCATCATGGTTCTGTTAGGTTTAATTGCCATGTTGTTACAAGCAACTAATTTACAAGTTGCAGTTCGAAGAATAATTATCTTTTCTGTCTCATCATCTTTTCTGTTCAGGTGTTCATTAGAGCAATTAGAAGCTGTCATAGTAAATGATTTCATCTAGGCTGGATGGATTTTAATGAATTAATGTAGCATTTTAAAAAAAAGTTACGCTCGCAAATCTTTAAAGATTTGCCAATTCAACTCAGATGTATTAATAATTACGCTGCTTCGTGTTCTGCAAATAGTCAAACAGGAGCCGTGAATCAGAACTGCTTGTCTTCCGTACAGTGTAACTATTGAAGAAAAGTCTACAACATGCCCGTGTGAAGGTATTGAATACTAATTGTCTGATGCTAAGCTGGGGGAATGCACAGGGGATAAAAAAAAACAAAAAACAGATTCTCTATGTATATTGAGATGTGAGTCCACACTGCAAGAGTAACAGATGGGCCTGAGACTAAATGACCTTTTTAGGTGTCAGACAGTCGAGCAGGTGTTAAACACCATGTTGTTTAGCCTGCTATGCTGGTATTAGTAGGACTGGAACTGTGGAGATTTTCAGAAAACTTATGGTACAAAAAAAAAGAAAAGAAAAAACAACCATGTTTACATGTATCAAATTACGAGAATCTCTTGATACCACTTCTACCAAGGAAGAGAATTCAAAGCCATTTAAGATACACATGGCAGATGGTGCTTCAGAAAACATTTACATTTACATTTAGGCATTTGGCAGACGCTCTTATCCAGAGCGACTTACAAAAAGTGGTTTAAAGTTTACATCATTGGATACATACTTACACTGGGTTAACTAGGTTAATAACTAAGTGCCATTAGTCAAACACA
>JAOTRS010000022.1:4493556-4504483 GCA_028565755.1 Dinotopterus cunningtoni
GTGGGAGCCCCCTAGTGACGGGGAGGAATTGGCCACGACTAAATTAGGGAGAAAATCGGGAAAAAATCCAAAAAAATAATAATTAAAAAAAAAATATACATTAACAGCTCATAGCATTGCCATATTTTTTCTCCTGCAAAGTTGGCATTTTAAAAATGTTTTTTTTTTTTAGAAGTTTCTTATACTGATACTGTACTAAACTTCATTTTCAGAGTTGTTTTCCAGACTTGTTTGCTCGCAGATGTTTCCATTCCTCCTCTCACATTTAAATATAAGGCACCAAATATGATCACGCTTAAATATTTTATTACAAGAAATGATTTTAGACAGAACTCGTTCATAATTCTTAGATCGCCATGATTAAAATTCTCATTAACATTAAATTATGCATGTTTCCTTATGTGCAATACGGTCCAGATCTCATCCACATGCTTCTATGACGGAGCTGAAAAGGTGTTACCGCATCAGCCTCAGGCTGTCAGCAAAACAAAATGGATGATGGAGCCTGGCCAAAGACAAAAGAACAGACTCAAGCCTTTGTTTGAGCTCTATTTTTTTTTTCATATTGGTTTCCTTTGAGTCGCCTGCAGAGGCAGAACAGACGGGGGGTGGTGTGCATGTGTGTGGGGGGTTAGACTGGGGGACCATGACTAATTCTTGGAAAGGCAAACAAGAACTAAAAGATATACAGTGTCCCCAGCAGAGCAAATACCCAGTTACGCCAATGTAAATACACACATCAGGGATCAGTTGTGCTTTGGAGGAACTCATTTATAATTTCACTATCGATATCTCTTGTGATCGGCTCCGAGCATAAACCTGCCAGCAAAAAGCTAAGGAAAGCGATGGATAAAATTAGGAAATTATCTCAGGAGGAGCAAAATGAACAAGGAAGGAGAAGTGCACCCAGGAGGATTTTGGGTAATTTTTGGAAATGTATGCAACTGGACTAAGGACAAGTGACCTATCCCCAGCTGCGCAAATACATACACAACATACACACACACACACACACACACACACAAGGTGGCCTTCTCACCAACAGTCAGCTTTGATCTGCTGGCACTCAATTATCTCTACTTTGAAATAAAAAATAAATTCCCAAAGCACTAATCGCGATTCAGCGTGAGGCACAGGATTGATTAGGTGCCATGAGCTCGTTTGTACTCGCAATGTCAGGCATAATGCTCTTCTGATTACCTTAGCATGAGAAGAGAAGATAAATAAACGCCTGTGCCCTCGTATCAACGCTGAGATGTATAAATGACACCAGCTTTATTCCACGATGTATTACGCCATGTCTACGTTATACAGTAATGCATATGCGTTATAATCAGACAGAAGCAAACGGCAAGTGAGAGGGCTATGGCAGGAACATGGGAGCTGTCCAGTGCTGAATGCATCCTTAACAGAGATGAAGTGGTTACGTTCAGAAACTCAAAAATGTGTTTAATAACAACAATAGAATGTCATCAAAATTTATAGTCACAAATTGCACATTTTTATTCACATGGTGCTCAGGTGTTTCTAGCCTGCATGATAATGTTTCTGTGAACAAACCGAGCTCTATGAAGACATTGCTTGGAAAGGTTGGAATGGAAGAACTCGAGGGTCCTGCACAGAGTTCTGACCTTATCGCCACTGGACACCTTTTGGATAAACTAAAATGCTGACAGCACAAAAGGGCCTCTATGCATGACACCAGTGCAGGATCTCATTAATGATCTTGTAGCACAAATCCCCTTAGCTACAATCTAATATCTAGTGAAAAACCTTTCCAGAAGAATGGAGCATATTAGAACAGCAAAAAGGCAACAAATCTGGACTGGGATGTTCAAAGGGCCATGAATGATCTCTTAGGCCACAGAACATTTTCCAATCCAACAAGCACATATGCTTTTGTTTTGGTTTTTCATCATATCTCTGCCCTGTCATAATAATAGTAGTCCTTGTTGTTTCTGTTCATCATCTATTTATTGACTCTTTAAAATCAAGCCACGCTTAATGACTTGTCTTTAGTATGTTATTTTTACCTACCTGGTTTGGATTGTTGTCTATACCACTTAACATTAACATTATCAATTATGTACCATATACTTATAAGCTGGAGAAAGGATTATGGGCACCCAAGGCTCACCCATGCCTGTGGGGACCAAAAGTCAGCCCATCTTGTCTAATCCCACAGAAAAGCCAATGCAGCACAAATTGGCGAAAAAAATAATTTTTTTCCGGGTCCCAGGAGCCCGATGGGCAGCCGGGGGAGGCCGAAAACGGCAGAGGGGAGTGCCTATGCCCGGGCAACATCGTTTTTCTCTAGGCGGAATTGGCCGTTTCCGAGATACGAACGAAAACATCCAAGGTCCCGAAAGAAATCACCTGGCCACAACAGAAAGGCACCAGAACACCCAGTGCACCACAGCCTGCCACCCATAGGGCCCAGTAGGCAAAGACCCACAAGCCTCCAAACCTCCAGATCCATTGAGTACCAATGGAATTCACCAAACAAACAAGTCTGATCCATAAAGGCCGCTAACGTCCCAGTGCCACACCTTTACATTGGTGTACCAGTAGAGTACTTTTACAGACCATCCTTAAAAATCTACTTCTAGAATTTTAAATAAATTTCCATTAATTTCTATTAATTTCCCAGAACTCCTTAATCTTAAAATGTTACACAAAAAGCCCAGATGTACCAACTGTGCCACACTACAGAACACCCTGCACACCTTTTAAAAAAATTTGTGGCATGGCATAAGACATATTTGGAATACTAATTACCCCTAAAGTGCTTTGTGCTGTTGAAAATCACTGGTTTAAGAGCAAGAAATCCTACTTTTACTACAATCAAACAAATTATACACAATCAAACCTGTTAACATGAACTAAATCATCAGCACACCTTGCTTTAGGGAGGAAAAAAAGGAAGTACACACTTTTCCTTAATTACCTAATCAAGCCACTTCTCATTCAAATTAAACCACATTCATGGCTAAAGAAACAAACTAATCCTGTCTTCGTCATCAAGCAGCGAGGCACTGAAAATGGATTGATTGCTGTAACTACATGCTCACTGTTCAGCTAAACACATTCAGGGAGGAAAAATAGGCAGGTAGCTTACAATATTAATGTGAATAAACGGAAGAGTTCCATATGTACAGTACTGAGCATGTTGTGCAGCATGTAGTATAATCTGATATTCTCGCTGTTTGTGTATACAGTACATGCTAGCAGATAGACTGGAGATGCTACAATGCCTCTAGTGAATGTGTGCATGCATGGTGCCCTATGATTGATGAACTAGTCTCCCATTCAGGGTGTAGTCCTGTCTTGCAACCAGTGTTCCCAGCATGGACTCTTGATCCACTACATAGAACTTTTCTAGAAACATTTGTCTAATATCATTTACTAAAAATACACAGTCTGACCAAAGAAAAAAAAAGGCATTTGACTGCCTATCATTTTTCATTCTGGCACACGATGTGTGAAAATGATTCCTTATGCTCCCAGAACCATTTCTTGGTTTTCTCACAAAATTTGAGTCCTGGAACATGACAGTGCCATCAGAGGAGTAAAAAAAACTCCATAGATGTGATAACCTGTACATTCGGGTCGTCAGCTGACTTCATTTTATTGCCACATAATGTTGATGAGCCTAGACCTGACCAACTGAAACAACCCCAGATCATAACACTGCCTCCAAAGCCTTGTACAGTGGCCACTTCCCTTTTTACCCTAACAAGCCCATCACTCTGGAATAGGTGGTCCATCAATCTGGACTCATCAGACCACATGACCTTTTTCCATTGCTTCAAAGTCCAATCTTTATGTTCCCTAGGAAACTGAAGCCTTTTTTTCTCTGATGTAACATATGCTCTTACTGTCACTATCAAACATAGCTGTGATTTCTACTGTCAATTATTTTAGTGATGCAACTTCCCTAAGAGTTTAAGTGATCTCTATCCATGATGTTTTTGAGCAGTGAACAATTTATCGCAGATTCAAACAAACGTAGACCTTACAACACAATTCCCAACATATTTTATTGAAAAAGCAAAGAAAACCTCTTCATACAACAATACACAAAACCATCTTTTCTACCCTCTGAGAAATGTTCCTCGGGGGCTCTTTGGATAGTAAAGAGTAAATCATTGTGACTATCAAGTGGCAGTATACTATAAGTTCTGGCATAATTAGTCTCTTTATAAAGTCTGTAAACATATGCAGTTCTCCATATTGATAACTACAAAGGTCATGAAATAAAGGTCATTTAAAGGTTATAAAATCCTAGCTAGCTGTTTACTCATATTGTTATATTAATAATGTTGGGGAAGGCAGTTCAGGCTCTGGGTTGCTGGTTGGAGGTTCGATCCCCACCAAAGTCAGGGTCGCCATTGTTGGGACCTTGGACAAACCCTATAACTAAAATTACTCTGCCGGTCTGAAAACCTGGACAATAGAGGAGGTGGGTTTAGAAAGGGATTTGTCCAACAGCACTGAAGGAGCATATACTGTATATATGAGGCAGTAAGTAAAAGATAAGGTAGAATCTGCTTCATCAATTATCTGTGCACCAAAATAATAACTAGATATGTTCCGAAAATAAAACATTAACTAGCAGCCTTATAGTAAACATTAGATCTCAAGCAAAATATATTCCAGCCCTGCCCTTGCTTACCTTTAGTTCTCCTTTCTCGCATCTTCTATCTCCAGTCCAGTGACTCTAGAGGATCATCACCTTTAATGTCACCCATAAGGTCAGTCTGGAGCTTATCTCTCTCTATTTTTCTCTTTCTCCGGTTTCTCCTTCACTGAATCGAAGAGAAAAAAAGGCTTCTGATCTAATACAGAGCCGTCATGTGACTGGCACGGAGCCAGAGACCCTCCTGTGAACCTCCACACATCTAGACGCGATTAAATATGCATGCATGCCACCAAAGAACCTTGAGCAGTCTACTTGGCCACCTTCCTGGTGCGTGTTTGTATGTGTGCGTCTGTGTGTGTGTGTGTGTGTGTGTGTGTGTGTGTGTGTGTGAACACGTCTGGAGATAATTGCTTTGCTGAAAGTGTGGGAAAGGGGGAAAAAGAGGCGCTGATTTGTAAACTGTGTACAAATTCCGCTTCATAGCACACTGTGTGTCTACCTTTTTTCCCCTGTCCATCTGTCCATCTGTCTGCTGTACTACCCAGCAGAAAGCTAAGCTTTGAGACGCTCAGCAGTATCGCACAATCGATGGTGCAAAGCTTATTTCTGTGCATTTTTTTCAACGCAGTTATCACAAAAAACAAACACAACACATTCAGCTTGTTTATTCAGTTTAAATTAAAAAATCACATCTGCACCGATTAGTAAAAATCCTAAATAGAAAAAAAAAAATGCTGCATAGGAATTGGATGGGGACGAATAAAAAAAAACAAGCCTTCACACCAGCCATGGGCTGTTTTTTCTGCACTGTATTATCCTTCAAACAAAGAAACGCTACATTGAACACGCTTATGAGGGAAATTTGGATCACGGCCACACACCGAAGCCTCTTGTCTTTCTTGAAAATGGACATTAACTGGTGCGAGCCCTCTTTTGTACATGCGTATGTGAAAGGCTGATTGGCGTTAAGTGGATTTTCGGGCAGACGAGAGCCTCAGACGGTGTGAGGTGATGCATTCTGGGTAGACCCTTGAGTCCATTGAGGAGGACAAAAAAGCTCGCAGCTGCAGGTTTGCTGCTGGACAATGCACCGAGGAGGAACAAAGAGGTTCGAGCTCCTTTATAACAAACAGCAAGCTCTCCTAAACCTGACCCTCACCTCTGACCCTGGCAAGCAGCCTGCCTGGCACTTGATTTGAAGAGGGATGCAAGGAGGGGCTTTCAGTTTGATTAAAACAAACTCCATTGTAAACCTACTCTTTATTTTCCATTTCCATCAGCTTAACTTTGATATGTTAGCAAATTACTATAGTGAACTATTTATGAATCTTACGTACAAACTAGTGATGGGAGTATGTAACCAGTCCATAATTAATCATCAGTTGGAGTAAACCAATTGATGATTTATTAATAATCCGGTACAATCCAATGCACACTACAAGGAGTACTTATCATAGGACTTATCATACTTCCTGAAAATCAATCTTACCACCATTCACTATTTCTACACCCAGAATACATCACACATCAATTATTTGTCACATGAACCTTACAGCACAGTAAAAAGATTTTTTATACATATCCCAGGTAGGAAACTGAGGTCAGAGCACAAGGTCAGCCAGGATACAGATAGGGTTAAGGACCTTGCTCAAGGGCTCAATAGTGGAAGCCTGTCAGTGCTGAAGCTCGAACCCCCAACCTTTCAATCAGGAACCCACAGTCTTAACCTATTGAGCCACCACTGACCCCAATACATATATATGAAATAGGATTACTCGCATCAATTACGGAAAATATTAAACATGTCACAGCTGTTAAAGCTGAAGTACCTTGTCACTGTAGAAAAACTAATATTTACTGTTGTACAGTACCCATACTCCTTGTATTTTGACAAACTTTGTCATTTTTCCTAAAACCAAAGTACGCCCGCATTCACAAGGAACCTTTCTTTTCCAGGAAAATTGCAGGTCGCCTTGAGATACTGTACACCATTCGGCATTTCGCACCCCCGTGTTGCATGCACGTACAGTTATACTTAATGTGTGTTTCCGCTAAACTGAGGTTGACTGGGGATGCAGAAAAAAAACATGCAACATGGCATGTTGTAGGAAATTTTTAATTTGGTGCTGCACAATTAATCACACAAAATTTGGTCAGTATAAAATATGAATCTGTGTAATTATTTAAATGCAAAGGGCTGCAACTTATGACATTAATATGGTAACAGGCATAAACATAGTCATAAATTCAGAGTTAGAACTTTATTGATTAAAAAGGAAAATTGTATTGTATTATGTAAAGTTAATAATTTAAAAGAGAGACAATAATTTAAACGTTTCCTTGTTTAGTTTTTTTAATTAACTGTAGATATTGGCACACATCCCCATTTGTCCAATTATTTAGAGATAGAATAGATAAATACATTTGAAAACAAAATTCAAATGACTATCGCAATGTGCGTCAAAATAATCACAATTTTTTTTATCAAATGCCCTAATTCAAATCGACTGTCATTTTTCATAATCTTGAATTTACTTGAAATACACAGGAAATCAACTGATCATAGACTATAATCGACGATCGTCCCATCGTCATAGCATGAACACACTTTTCTAAAAGCTACAGATCTGAATGTTAAATTTGACTTTTTTTTTTAACAACATTCACCACAATCTTTATCTCAGTAAAACACTTTACTCATTAAATCTTTTCCCATAGATTTGAACCGAAAGAAAAATCCAACAAAACATGCTAACCCCGAGTGACTGTAACGCCTGTCCACTTACCCTTGAGTACAGCCTCAAGCTTTTAACACAATGAACAAACCCTACAGTTTTCTCTTAACACTTCGTTGTAAATTAATTTTAATCAATTATGAAACAAAAACAGTCAGATCCATGTGTGTGCTTCAATACACTGAAGCAGATTTTTTTTTTATCCCTTTAGGGAAACAACTAAGTGCTTGGTTAAATACTCATTCACTTATCATCTATACCACTTTATCCTGTATACAGGGTCGCGGGCCTGAAGCCTATCACAGGAGACTTAGGGCATGAGGCGAGGTACTGTACACCCTGGATGGGATGCCAATCCATTGCATGGCACACACATGTACACACACTCATTCATACAATACAGGCAATTTGGAAACACCAATTAGCCTAACCTGCAAGTGTTTGAACTGTGGGAGGAAACCAGAGTACCCGGAAGAAACCCACCAAGAACATACTTCATGCACATAGACCCGAGGCGGGAACCAAACCAGGACCCGGAGATGCGACACTGCAATGCTAACCACCATGATGCCGCCTGGTTGAATACATTTCATTTAAAATAACTTGAATAGCAATTAGGTATTAGTTCTGCCACAAAACAGACTTTAGCAACAACACTACAGTACACTTTCAATTCATTAGACCTAAATTACAGGTAAAAATTTCTCAAGTCAGTCATGAGAAGGCAAAACTATATTGTTATCAAAGACAATGTTATTATGTTATAATTTTAGGCACTAACCTTTCGCATGGTTAACTTCATTTGTAAGCATTCAATATACAGTATGCGCTCAGTACACATATATACCAGCTGTGTACAGTATGCGCTCAGTATACTAAAATATACCAGCTGTGGACTGAAAGTAACCCAGAACAGGGAATAACTTTTTATTAATGACATAGGTCATTCAAATCGCACATGTTGGTAGAGTAACTCTTCCTTCATACAAAGGTACTACTCAACATAGATGTAAGAAGCTGAAGAAGTTTAAAGAATACAAACCACACAGTGGGAGTCGACCTACTTAAGTTAATTTTTAAAAAGTTATGCCTACTTTTGAATTACTTTTGGTACAGCGCTCATAGTACGACACTTTGCAGAACTATGCAGATGCGGTACTCTATAGAGTGCATTGTGAGATTTACACGGCAGATAAATAGGGTCAACATAAGCACTGAGAACTTCATCACTGACATCTACTGTACTTTGACTAAAGGTTAAAGTATTGGCTCATTTCCAGTTCCATTTGGATCTCTCATTCCGACGAGAGACAATCCTAAGAAGGAGGTGAGGAAGATAACTCTACCTTGGGTTCATATTGCTAGACATCTTTTATTAATCATTTATGTTTCATTAGTCATCTACTTGTGCACATCATGTCTTTGGCATAAACAATATTATAAGCGTAAGTCCTTCAGGACGTACATATCTGTCTCTTAAATATATAAAGTATATATGATGTAATAACACCGGGATGCTCATTTCGCATGCGTTGTAGAACAGGTGAAACTTCTCATGCCTGGGAAGGCGATGATGAAGTGCTGGCATAAATAATGCATACTGCATCTGCCAGGGAGTTTTTTCGATCGCTCTCAACTTCACAGCAGCTGCCATTGGAGAAGAGAGCCGAGCCTAGCGCCTGCTCTCGACACAGCTGCCTGTCGAGGGCACTTACTGAGATTTGCCAGCACAGACATCTTCCTTCTGTCTGCTGGTGTGAGGCGGGGTGTGTGTGTGTGTGCGGGGGGGGCCGGGGATTTGAGGAGTTGGAGGCCATGCACGAGTAGATCGATAATCGCGTAAAAGGTGTTTACTGTATCTGGTGCAATATTGCACTATATTAACACATAAACACACACGTACACAAGCAGTGCAGTAGAGTGATGACCGAGAAGATTAAATGAGAAAAAAAAGCTTTGTGGTCCCTTTATCGAGAATAAAAAGTGCAACTCCTCGACCAGTGGCTGCGTCTTTTCAGGACTTCGAATGCGAGAAAGGCGATTCATTAAACACCTCGAGGTCAGCCTAATCTCTGTCACACATTCTTTCTACTGCAGCAGCCGGCAGTAAGTAGGTGGCAGAGACTTTGGAAGACATCAGATGGAGTTCCCTGCTGTTAACTAGCCTAAGTAGTATCCAGACATTACCATTAACCATAAACAGCCACAGTGAGCCCTTTAACAACATGGTGTCACATGAAATGTGCACAAATAAATCAATGAAATGAAATTACACTTAAATACAAGTTTTCAACACCACCTCTGTCAGGTGAGTTATTATTTCTGACATCATTAATAAAGAACATAATAATAATAATAATAATAATAATAATAATAATTATTATTATTATTATTATTATTATTATTATTATAAAAACATCAATACTGACAATTTTGCAAAATCACACATATGACAGAAAGGACAGACAAGGATCTTTCTCCCAGTTCCAGTCCAGTTCATCATTTTCATCATGTTAAAAAGTCAGTGCGTAAAGACAGTAATAAGTTGAACCATGCACACGCGCGCACTTGGATATTGTGTGTCATCACTGGTGCGACAATTCTGTTCTAAAGCAATTAAGTTTCTTGCCTTTTGCAGAAACAGGCAGGTTTCCGGGGTGCGAGTGGGTCTCTGATGCGCCGCCGTTAAACGCCGGTAAGCCGTTAGAGCGCAGGTGCGCCGGTCCGCTGCCTCAGGCTGTGCGATGCCTGGACGCTTCTCTTCACCACAATATAAATAACTCAGCTCAAAGAAATGACCTAAAAAAAAATACACAAACCGAAACACACACACACGTTTCCCGACAGCCTGAACACACTCGGATGCCGTCCCGATAACCGGGAGAGAGAGATAGAGAGCGGGCGCAGATTGCCGGGGCTCCTCCACCGTTAGAGGCGCAGAGCTCAAACAAAGAGGTGCTGCTACTGACAGGAGGCTCTAACCCCTCCCCCAGGCGCACAAACCACGCCCACACAGCAACGACCACGCCTCCAAGCTACTAGTATTCAATAACATCCTCTAAGCAGATGTGATGTAATAAACCTTAATTGCATTCTATAACATCATTTATCATTTTCAGTGACGGAGTGATCACTAAAACGATGTTGTTCGGTTAAATGCGTACAAAACAGCCACAGTGATCAAATCAGCAACGTTTCGCGTAAGAAAAGGATCTCAATTTACTATAAATTTCAGCACAACATGCACAGTGCAATATGATGAACTGAATTTTATTTCATTTTAACCAACTATACAAACAGAACTGGGTAAAATATTTTAAAGGGTCACATAGGCAAAGAAATACAGGTAGCACAGTTACACATAATCAATGTGTTTTTATTGTTGTTTTTGGTTATTTCTATGACAAATGACAAAAAAACATGATAAATATAATTAACTCATTTTGGGAGTTTTACATTTTCCCCATTTTCCAGTGACAGTAAAATATACACATTATTAAAAGGAATGATATCTTTACCTACTGTATATATTTAAAGGCTTCCATATAAG
>JAOTRS010000022.1:4564090-4589112 GCA_028565755.1 Dinotopterus cunningtoni
ATACAGATGAACTCCAATTGCATTCTATCTATATTAATGTGTTTATTCTTTCTGTGATTTTAGTTTCGTTGCCAAGTCAAGAAGATCATTCATCAGCTGCTCAACTGGGCTTAATCTTACATAAAAGGTAATACTCATCTACATCATAAACACTGGATAACTTTGGATAAAATGAGTGTTCTGTTTCATTAGCACTATACCCGACCTCTAGTGTTAAATTGATTTTATTAAGGAAAGGAATGTTTTAGTCATTAGTCCTTTTATTCTGGCATGTTTAAATGTGTTCATGATTTTGTTAATAAAATTCACACTATCTCCATGTCTACATCATTCGCTATGGCTATGTTCACATTACCAGCCTGATAAAAAGGATTTTTTACCCTCATCTGACACAGATCCGATCTGAGTCACTTTCATATATTTCTGATGCGCAGTTGTGTTACTCAGATCAGAATTCATGTGACTTTTTGCTGACATCATCAGTCAGTACTAGCAGTGTAGGGTTTTCATTGCAGTGCTAGCAGTAGCGGCTAAAAAAAAGCTAAAGCCAGGCATTTGGCTTTTTTCCTTCATCTGGACCTAAAAAATGCAGCCAACTAACTTCTTTGCCATTCTCTAGAGCAAAACCCCAAGCATGTTGTTTAGGTCTTTTGACTGCTCCCACCAAGGGGTCACCACAGCAAACCATCTGAACTGCATACAACTTGGCACTGCTCCTCTCATATTTTATTAGGGCTTGGGACCAACACTGTATCAAATGGCTGGGGCTTAAGCATTGGCTGGGAATTGAATCCAGGCCTTCTGCATGGTAAATGAGTAACCTACCACTACGTCACCAATTCTCAGAAATACCAAGCTTAATTTTTGTTAAAATCGCATCCATTGTTTTAAATGAATGAGCAGTCAAAATAATATAGTGTGTTTTAACCGACATGGAGCGACCAAAGACTTATCAATGTGCAAATGCATACCGTTTCAGAGGACGTCCATATTAGAGTCAGATACAAGTTGTAATTAGGAATGTAACCTATCTGACCAAGAAAATCAAAATAGACATTATGTCTCTGTTACCAGTTGTAACAAGAGTTCAAGTTAATTCATGAGGTCATAGGATTTTGAATTAGAATAAAATATCTCCACAAAGCTAATTATATGAAATGAAGTTTGAGATGGCTCTTGTAGCTTTGCTTATGACATCACTCATTTGGAAAATTTGGAAACTTTGTAAGAGATTTGTTATTCAAAGTTGAAGAAAAATCTTAATAGTGATAAAAATGTAACATGGCACATTATGTGCTTTACTTACTTGCAAAAGTAATTATAAAATATGCAGAAAACTTGATGTTCTCTTACCATTTATACCGTAGAGGATTGAAAATCCATCACGTTTTTTTTTTTTTTTTTTAATCTTAGGTTGCACAATCAAAATTGATAAGTAGCTTCACTTATGGTCTGTACTCCTTTTGTTTATTCCTTACCCTTTTGATCTTAAATCATGTTCATACTGCTTCAATTCTTTGTATGAGCCCAGGTTTTAAAAGGTGTTACAACCACAACTGCTGGAAAGATAAGAGAATTATTTGTTCTGCCAACAGCCTTGGGGAAAATGTACTTTATTTTATTTCTCTCTCTCTCTCTCTCTCTCTCTCCCTCTCTTTCATTCTCAAAAAAGCAATCAACATCAAGCAGTTCTCCAGCATGAATGTTGTCTGAAAGTTGTTTGAAATTTGCAGGGTCTAGACATTTTCTAGACCTGGGCCTCAGAACTCTGGTTCCACTAGTTCTGACATTTGCAGATTTCTACAATGGTTATGTTTAATACTAACTTTAAGGAAATCTCAGCACCAAGATTATTATTATTATTATAGGCTGGAACAAGCATCACAATGAACACTCCCTCTCCCAGTCACATGACCTGAACTGTATTTTTTCAGCAATGTGTGACATTGTAACTTCCTATGAATTTTGCAAGATCTCATGTAAATCTTGCACACTTCATTAATATGATGAAACTTTGATGAAGCTCTGATGAAATTTTCTAGACCACAATGTGGACTTTTTTTACATTTCAGACTGTAAAATATACTTATTTTATATTTTACACAGTTTTTGAACCACACTCTACCTCAAAAGTACATGACATTTCTATTCTCTGAAAAAAATACCAGTCCAAAGCAGTTACAATTCTTTAACAAATTTCAAATTGCCTTATTAAAAAGATGTTTATTTTTTCTTCGAGAAATAGTGATCTAGGGATGATTATGTAATAAGCCAACATACAAACCAACATACAGAAGATAACTAAGGTTAAAGCTAAGTATATGGATATGGTCAATTTTTGTATATTACTGTACAATCCAACCACCTCTCACATACAATATGATGCTAAGCCTAAACACACTGTAGCTGTTAAACCTGTGAAGGAGCAAACTGTTCATTTTTTATAACTACACCCATGATTACCTCCCTTTATGATCTACTGTAGTACCAGAGTTAAGCAGTAATAAAATATTTTGTAGTGAAACAGAGAGTTTAACAAGCTTCAAGGCACTCAATAAATTCAGTTTACAAACAGGCATTCAACAGACCACACAATATCCATAAAGTTTTAGCTGGTTTTGAATTAATGGCTTATAAAAAATACAGTGGGTCTATTTTAGAGCTGGATATGCTGAATATAAACGCCAAATCTGGCTCTAAAGCATGGTCATATTTTACAACTGTGAAGTATATAATTCGAAAAGGGAGAGGAAGCTGTCTGACTGGTCGAGAGGTTTTTCTTCCCCCCAAGCTTTGTATGCATATGATGCTCTGCAGCTCTGCTCTCATAAGTTGATTTAAATTATGCCCTCTACATTATGAGGTGTGAGAGGAAATAAATCTCTCGAAATGAATTTGGTGAATGGGGAAGTGCCGGTGTGGGAGGATGTACAGCAGGGTGCCTACTGTGGAACAGAAGAGGGCTAATTTCACCTCACACCCACTTTCCTCTGGGGAAAAGATGCTACAATTTATTTTTTGTTTATCCCTTAGTAATTTCGCACTTTTTTTTTCCAAGTGCATGAAAAAGCACACAGAGTAAAAATGAAGTTTTGAAAGTGACATTCCGGGTAGAAAACTAAGCTGAAATTGAAAACAAAATAAAAGTGTCTGGAGTGTAAGTAAAGAAAAAAAAAATAGAAAAAGTAAAGTAGTCTATTTAACGTGCAGTGTTGTTTAGCAGCGGCAGGCTTAGCTGGAGGAGGCTGGCCTCTTTAACATTTCTATGCAAACTAGAGCTTGAATAATGAGATGTATTTATGAAGGACGATGAGCGAAGGAGGAAGGGGGGCTTTTTGAAAGGGAGCAGACTGCAGGCTGAATGGAAAAGACGGGGGTGAAGGATGGGGGAAGTTGGGAGACAGGGGGCGAGGGTGCAGTTGGGCCTCTGCTGGTGGGGTGCAGAGGGAGAAGCAGCTGTGAAAAGAGTGGAGCCCTTTTTCCCACGCCCAGCGAGACGCGAAACAGTCGCACAGCCTGTAAGGGTCACATCACAATTCTAATATATACATGGAGCAAAAGAGAATATTGAAGCTGTGCAAATTAACGAGCTGTCTGAGGTACGAAGAGTGAGACAGAAACCACAGTTAGTGACAGACACCTGCCTCGGTCAAACGCTTGGTACTTAAGTACAAGGTCTTAAGTATAAAAACTGATTATATGTGATGAAATAATTCATATACTGGATATCATACATGCTTACTGACAGGAGGAAAAAAAATCTGTTAACAAATTACTGCATGCTCTTCTCACTGGTCAGGTCTGCAGTTAAACTTGGCCTTGTACATGGCCTGTATGTGTGTCTTGGGGGATGGAGGGTTGAGACAGACTGATCTAGTGAGACAGAAAACTAGCACAAGGGGACTGGCTCTGTTAGTGGAACACATAGCAACTTAGCTGGAATGTCTTTCTGAGGAGCACTGAATATGATCTGTTATCTATGTCCATAATCTGTGGGCCAATGTTGGGTGTGTGCACATGTGAAAGACTGAGATGGGGGTCATAGTTTACAGATCTTTTTGTCGAAAATTTGAACGTAGCCATCGTTTAATGTGAGTGAGATATAAGACTGACAGTGTGACCATGCGCTTAGAATAATGAGCTCTTTCAATCCGACGTGGGAATTTAAAATCGGTTAAAACAGAGGAGGACTAGTTGTTGGGAAGAAGATCAGGGTGTGAAGATGTGTACTGCACATATATTATAAATATAGTAGATAAGACTAATAAGTAATCTATGTTGCAGAGCTTTATAAACCATTTTAAAAAATTGCCTTTATACTATACATTATTTATTATGAAATAATTTCAATAATTCATAGAAACTGAAGCTGATTTTGTTTTATATCCTTGCCTAAAATAAAACATTTACTTTTGAAAATACATGTTTAAGAAGCAGGTAGGATTGCTATTTATACATTTATTTATGCTAAACATGAAGAGTTATGCAGGAAATAAAACATCTACTCCTAGAAATAGTCAATTGGGACATAAATCACCAATATTTAAAAGAGTGGGGTTTTTTTTTTCAGTTTGTAATTTCATGACGTCATAATGTGTGACTTTTGCTAAAACTAAATAAACATAGGTTCTAGTCAGTGGAGAGTTTTTCCTTTGAGTCAAATAAGCGCAATATGGTGTAAAGTAAATGTTACGAGCTAACATGAAGTTCATTCTGTAAGCCAATTATTTGTCCTAAGTAACATTCCAATCTAGAACAACACAACGTGAAACTCCAAGCACAATATTGTACGAGGTTCTAAGGAGATTTGTGCTGAGTCCCAACATTACTAGATCATCTTCGCCTCCGTGTCCATCGGGAACTTGTGAAAAAACATCAGTAACTTCCTCTCAGTCTTTATCTGGCACTTTTACTGCTTCGTACTGTCAACCTGCTGAATTAGAAGTACATCCACTGATGCATTCTATCAAGGGTGCCTTGTAAATGTGTTGCTGAAAGCTTAAAAAGCTTCTCTGTCCTTTTTGATTCACTGACGCTTCCGTATTAGCATAATGCAGTCGTCATTAGCGTTAAAGCAAGGCTTCGGGCAGCGTTCACGCTCAGAGCTTTTCTCCACAGTTCGCCCTGTAGAATGCGCTCATAGCCGTGTCACGCTCAATTAGCTCCCCCATGCCTTGTTTACCCTTCTTCATGTTCCTGGAAAACTCAAAGACACAAGCCCGTCCTTTGAGTTAATACGAGCCAGCGTGTTGCGTCTGCCTCGCCCCGCCTTCTCTCTAAGCTTTTCTTCCCAAATTCAAATGGAAATGAAGGACAGGAGGACTCCCTCTAATTAGTTCAATGCGAGGATGCTTAGTATGAATCAGTGCATGTTTTGTGTGGGAATGTATAGAATGTTAAAGCCTCCAGGTTGAATAGCCCTTCTCTCTAGGCTTTTGAGAGAAAATGAGGCGAAGAGGGGATACTGGTAACGATTTCACAGGCGCAGGTGATTCCCATGCTCTAGAAGCTTTTGTCTATACAGAGCTAGATAAACAAAGCAGCAGCATATATTAACGTGTTTGTTTTTGAGGATAGTGCAGAGACTAGTGCTGGGAAAACTACAGAGAACTACACCGTAGAACAAGTTTCTAAACTGTATTGTGAAGCAGCTCAACAAGCAGGATACCTGTTTCGATTTATTGTGGCAACTTCCTTTCATTTAAATTGGTAGCTGAAATCTGTAAACACATTGATATTTACGGTTTTTAAATTGGATTTCAGGACATCGGTTTAATCTATAATGTGTAATTTGATGAGTCTGTTTAGTAATTTTATGGCAGGACTCAACTAACTGTAGTAGCTACAAAGATCAGATACGCCAAAAATTTTGTGGTGTTCATGATCGTAAGTGAACAGTGTTATGATGTGCAAATTAATACACGGTTCTGTACCATCACTGTAACCACCAAGGTGGATATTTAAGCAAATGTTACTACAGTAAAAAAAAAAGCTCACATGTAAAAAACACCATGCACACTTAGATTCCAACATGGTTCAAAACTCACAAACACAGTAATTAAAATCCAGAAATCAAATGCACAAAGTGGTACTTGTTAATTCACAACTCAGACTTTCAACGTAAATTATTATACAAAATAACATGCAGTTAAAATTTTTTTTTCTTTTTGAAACAAACGATTCGGTTCTTTTTGGATTTATTGATTCTTCTTGGCCTCTCTAAAACATCGAGGTACCTGTTCTCTCAGAGGAGCTGCACGTCTCTGATCGGGCTGTAATGTTGCAAGCGTGAAGCGTCAGCCCGTTTCCAGGACAAGCAGAGAACACTGCTGCTGCTGCTGCCGGCTCTAAACACTCAGCTGTAGACGAGCTCTTCTGATCAATAGTGTGTGTGGTGAAGCTCTGCATTTCAGTCTGCCAGATCAGTGCTGTCGAGAACAGAGACACATAGGATTGATTGGCCCTGAGTCATCTGTTTTTCCATCAAGTTTATTACTATATCTAATTCTGAGAATATTGTATTTTTTTGTAAAGAAAAAAAAGTAAAATAGTGTAAAGCTAAAAAGTTGTAGTAAATAAACAGATCAAAGAGTTGGAATCGACAAAATAGAAAAAACAGCATAACACTGTAATTGAAGATATCTTGATAATACATAACATCAATATAATTAGCTTTTTTGTGGAATTTCTTATGATACAACAATATACATATGGAGCTTTGTTACAAATCACCAATTTCAAAGATTGTTATGTAATATATAAAGTGTAATTTTTGATAAGTGAAATTTGACGTGAGAGGAAAAGTTCCAATCAGTAACTTGTCCTTAACAGTGCAGCTACTTGATACTTGTTTTAACAGTGCAGGTTTAGAAGCTCTAATACCAGAATTAGTGAATCAGGATGTTACTATATATTGCATTATCATGCCCAGGAGTTCATCTTAGGCTTGCACATATTTGATGATACCAGCAATCTGCTATAGAAGTAATGAGACTGATGATGATGTAGAAAGGGCTGCTTTAAAAGTATCATAGTTACAGGCAAATCTGCTTATAATGTTATTACCCAGCAGTTTAAAAAATATTAATTATATTTACACACAAGTGATCTGTCTATCTTTAATAGTGCTTAATTTATTTCCAGTTATAATCGATGTATTTTTCCTTGATTTGTTTAAATTGCTGTGTTTAAATGGACTTCTTGAGCTCATTCAACCGACTATCACATCCCTATAACTATATGGATTATTCTTTATTCAAAAATAATTCTTGTAAACTTTTTATACAAATTGAGTTCTGTGGATTATTAGGAACAGGGAGAACATGTTAATTTTTTTTATTATTATTATTAAAATTGTGCGGTTTTACTTTCTGCTTACAGGTACTTGATTCACTAATTTATTTTTTGTATATTCCACACCTGCATCATCAGCAAGCGCTATGAAATATGCTAAGATAAAACACTTAACACACACACACATGCACAAACACATACACACACACACACACGTACACACACACTCACCATCTTTTGCTTTGTCCATTCATTTCCGTCTTCCTCTTTATCTTTGCTCTCTCCCTCACTCTCTCGCTCACTCGCCCCCTGAGGTGAGTTTTACCCCGGGCCTGGTATGAGGGATGCAGAGAAGAGGAGGGGAGGTTGCTATGGTGACAAATTGTCAGAGTTAACCATAGGGGAAACAAATAAAGAGCAGTTAGAGCAAAGAGTGGTGTGTGCATGTTCGTGTGTGAGTAAGAGAGATAGAGAGATAGAGAGAGAGAGAGTCTGTGCACAGGGACTGATTCGGCCACCTCTGGGATGCTCGTGTTGTTCATCTCAGTTGAGTCAAAGAAGATGCTGAAATGTTAATGTACTCGCAGTGTCAGGAGCACTGTTTTGTGGCACGAAGCTTTCCATTTGATTTGCTTAAACTCTTGAACCCTTAGGGTTTTCTTTTTTTCCGTTATCATGTATACTGTGATCTCCTGTTACTACCCCCCCAACCCCCTCTCCCTCTGCTCCCAACCTTTGTCTCTCGCTCATGCTCAGCTCTCGGTGTATTCTCTAGATGCTATCAGAGATAGATGTCTCGCACTAGTCACTCATTTCATTTCAGTTCCAGATGAAACAGAAAGCCAAAGGCCCAGCAGGACTCCTATGATTCACACCCCATCCTTGTGTCTGAAACTGCTCGCATTCTCTCTCTCTCTCCTGTCATTTCTTCAGTCTCAACCTCTTTCTCTGTGCTTCTTATTGTGTATTGGCTTATGCAGATGTCTCAATAGTGCACCCCATAACAACATCAGAGGTCCTATTATCATAGCCCAGGTTGTGAAACACATTGTTAGTCCATGTGTCAGTTTAACCACTGACATCCTAAAGTACTATTTTTTCCAGTTGTGTGGTCTTTAGTACCTGTTTAAGCTTAATATTATAACTAGCAGCACTGTGTTTTACCTGAAACAAGGTTAAAACCATGTTAATTGAAGCAGCTTACAGTCACTTTGACTATCGCCTCTCAAATGTGTGTAATATGAACTACAGTTCTTGTTTTTAAACATGCTGTAAAAAGACTTCTGTAGTTCTCAAACCAAAATATCAAATCAAAACCTTTTATCTCTTGCTTTTATGTACCTACATGCTTTTGACTGAAATGTAACTCATAAATGCCCCCTCTTTCTCCTACTATGTCTTTTTACTTCAGAGCTTCCATCTCTTCATCCATCTACTCATCCATCCACTCTAAATACAATAACTGAGGCTTAACAATGGGGCGAGGAAGTAAGGAGTGGGAAAGGGAGTTAACACCCATGTCTGTGCCCCATGAATAGAGTTACTGTGTCTGAAAGTCCAAGGTTACCCCACAATACCCCTCCACCCCTCCAGCTTCATACTGCTGCATAGTCCCATAGTCTGACCGCAAAGTCACACTTCTACACACAACCTGCAAGCCCTAAGTATGATAAAAGTGTTTAGATTGAAGTGTGTACATTATAGGTGATTATAGACTTAACTATGAATAAATTTTGAAGCCTTTTGAGGCAAAATGCTGATTTCTAATTCTTATCTTCTTTGTTTTTCTTTTTTTTTCCAGTAGAGAGGATAAGAAGAAAAAAGAGAGTGGGAGGCAGAGATGAAGTCCAACATCGCCATCGGCTCTCTTCCTCCTCTGCAAGTCCATCTCTCCATTGCAAGGAAGGGTGGGAGTGCACCGAGGCCAGCCAGGGTGAGGCGTCATGGGCTTGAGAAGCATCCTGAACCCCGCTCGGTCAACAGCACCTCTGGAGCTTAGAGCTCAGAGCTCAGAGAGAAATCAATATAGGGAAAGAGAGACTGATGTTGGATCACCCAACCTAGCCCTGAGCCTGCAGGCCAGATGACCTCCCACACACACACGGTCATACGCGCTGACACACATACAAATACATACTGACATACAGCTATGCTACTGTATCTTCCGCACACTCATGACTAGCATACACCTACACACGCATGTGTTTGTGTGTCTGGTTTTCCTCAAGGCCATGTTATTTTGGAGCAACTTCTACAATCCAAACCGGCCTCAATTATTTTTTACTGAAGATGGCAAAGGTCCTCGCTTTGTGTTTCCCCCACTTTACTTGTGTCCGTCTATGTCACCTTCCACCTCTGCGTGGCAAGACAAAAAAACATTCAAACATATCAAACATCTACAAGGATGGACTTCCTCCCCCGAGCAAGTCATTGTCTATTCAGGGGCAAGACTTGACAGAGGAAAGCAGCTAGATCACTTCCTGCTGTGCTCAACAACTCTGCACCAGAAAGTCACTCTGCCTCTCCTGTAGTAGCCACTGCATTCACAAACAACCAGCTCACAAGATAGTCAGCAAAACGGACACATTCTGTGTCCCGAACATGGCATGAACTTTAAAGTAAGAGACTGAGGAGCGTCTAGATGAAGTCATATTTCAGCCAAGGTGAGTCTATTCGATATCCTCACTGTAAACAATATCAATAAACTTAAATTACTGACATTAACATATTATTTTTAACACATTTTCCAATCTGACACAGTGCAGTATTTTATTATTTTTAGTAGCTCCACAAGTTCTTGTACGCAAGTTGGAGATGACACCTATCTAAATTCATTCATTCATCTTTAGTAAGTGTTTTATCCTGGTCAGGGTTATGTTGGATCTAAACTGGTCCAGGTATCACTGGGTGCAAGAAGGAAATAGACTCTGGATGGGTCACTCTGGCAAAGGGTATCATGTACATACTGTACATATTCACATACAGTACTAGAGGGGTAGCATAGCATGTTAGTTATACTGCAGCTCTAACACACAGACTTTGACCCAAAAAAGGTTGTTACTTTGCTAATTACAAACACAAACATCTACAAGATAGGGGATAATTCAGGATCTGTGTTGGATGCCTAGATAGAGTAAGATTTTGATGTCAACATGCATCAAGTATTTTTCTTGTTTTAATTTAGGTTTAGCTTAAACCATTATTTATGTTATTGTCAAGGTTACATGATTGGTATGGAAGTGTGAATAATATTCTTTAACATAAGGAATTAATGCGTTTAATTAAAGCATTTCTCATGGCCATGCGCTAAAACACACCACGTTTTTTATTAATATCAGATCAGTTAGTACTTAGATATCAGAATTGTGTTTAAAAATGATTTTAAAAAAAAGTCACTATCACTTTAATAACAAACCACAGTTAAATATTTTTATAGGTTTTGTAAAAGAAAGATTAATAACTGAGTAATCATTTTAATATAATTCCAGGTACGGTACATTATATGCTTATGAAGCATTTAATTAAAGAAACCGCTCATATACAAATGCTTTGATTCATTCGTCTTGCCTGACTCAGTCTCGGGTATTTTGTACTGCTGTCTGCTGAACCTTGCGTTAGTGCATTTGTTAATTTAAGAGAGCGTTATGGGGCGGCGATGCCAATCTGCCCCACTTCTGTCATACTCCTGGCGCCAGGAGCATCTGGCTGGCACAGCCACAGACAAAATGGCCGCCACCGCTGCTGACTGGCTGTTTCCCTCCAAAAAGATGGCGGCGTTTTTTCTTCTTTTTTTTTTTTTTTACAGTTCGCCATCTGTGTGACCGTTAGCCATATGCAAATCCGTTCTAATTGCATTTGCATATCCTTCATTTAGTTGGCGGGGCTTGAAAACGCAGCTAATCGTTTGCGAGCATGAAGGCTAAGCATAAAAATCACTGGATGGGAACACGTTGGGGAGAAGAAGAATGCTGTATTACCCACATTTTCTCCCTCCCTCTATCAATCGGTCGATCTCTCATGTTTCCTGCTTTCTTTCCTCTAATTTTATACCCTGTATTAGCCATATTTTATAGCTGTCAGGATTGTTATGAGGGTGCTGCACTAATGCTCCCATATGGGAACTGGATGTCCCCACCGACAACCGACAACTGCCCCCACCCCCCCATATGCAAATCACTCACTGTAAAGACAAGAGAAGAGCCAAGGAGGGCAGACAGACCATAATTACCTCATCGTTATGCACACAGTTCACTAGATTTGCTCAGCGAGTGTGTCGTCAGACCCATCTGTGTGAGTGGCGTGCCCATTGTGGGGAACATGTGCCATGCGGCAAAGGGTTTGTTTCGCTTCAGACCTCCTATTGTTAGGACAGATCAGTACCATCATGTGGGCACTATAAATAATTTATAACGCCTTTGATGCCAGCATTGGCATCTGCCATAATTGGTAAAGCTCATATACAGTAAGCGATCATCTGCCGCTTTGGTCTTTTGGAAAGATCTCACACTCAGATCAGGTTTGTCATGCATGACTAAATGCTTCACACTAAACATATATTTTTAATTCTGATCACAACACACACACACACACACACACACACACACACACACACACACACACACGTGTTATGCTTTGACCAGTCAGTAGCACTCTGCATTGTCTACACTAGTGTGTGTATGAACATGACTAGCAGCGTCAAAACACTTCCCGCGCCGAGGTGTAAATGCATTCGTTGTGAGTTCTTTTACCAACACTACAGTCAAGACAGTTATTCCAGGTGGCAAACTCATTTTCTCCACTTTGAAAATGGTGTCTAATTCTGACATGAAAGCCCTATTTTTAGATCAAGAGCTGTCAGAAATCTGGGACATCATCTTTGCTCGTTTTTAGCCTACCCAAAAATACAGCTTTAGTTCTGAATTCTGTATTCGAAAAATGGAGATGGCACCTCCCTTGGATATCAATCGTTACATAAGATTAAAGCAAACTTCTTCTAAACCTCAGTCCTGTCAGCCTGCTGTCTTTTTCTACGTGTGGTCTGCCACAGCAGATATCCGACAGCTTAGACTGAAGATGGTTGACATAACTGCATTTTAGCTCCTCTTATTCAAATGAGCACCAGTCATTAAGTACACTCACACAGACAGACAAACTACCTTTGTTTCGGGTTGACATGGCGGCGACAATGAGCAGACTAGACAGGGTCTGCCTGGGTTGCAGGGGCAAAGCATAGACACACAACCGTGATAAAATGGAGCTCCCGCATTGCTCGTCTGCTCTCGTCTGAGCATGTTGGTGGCAGTAGAATGGGGTGAGGGGGTGGGGGGGGGGTCTACAGTGAATGTGTGCTGGGTTTGCACTTGAACATGGGGGATTTTGGGGTTCGTCTTTTGGGGGATGGGGGTGCTCAGAGAGGTCTGTCTGTCTCGGACAGAAGGGAACCCATTATTTTGTGTGTAGTGCCAAAAGAATCGTGTCTGGGTGTGCGTTCATTTAGGGTGGGGTTAAAACGAATGAATAGTGTCTGGCTCCGCGTATACGTCTGTGTGAGAAAGTGATTTACATATGCAGCCTAGCCTGACTGCACATATGTCATCCAGCCTAAACAGATGCAAAGACATGTTGACACGGCTCCCCTCCCACCTCTAATAATACCACTACTGAATAAACTTGATCTATCATGCCAATATCGGCGCCCCTTTCAATTCTAAGGGGTTTCTATCTTAGAAACGAACAGGGATCAGTTTCTTAGACGCTCAGTTGGAGAATAAGGTGACACAAAGCCACTGGGGGTTGCACAATAAGAGAAGCGAGGATCTGCCCAGAGCCAATCATCTCCGAATAAGAAAAGGAAGTCAAGGAATAGAGCGGCAGCCTTGACCCTTTATGTGCCAGGATTTATTTGTCTACTGAATGTTGAGAACATTGAGAAGAACATACAGCAGCACATGCATTTTCTGAAAAATTCACGAGTTTAACTCATCAGTTCTCAAAAATGTGATTATTATTATTAATAAAAAATGCTGAAACAAATTTCAGAAGATGGGATTTATGAAATTATTAAACTCAGATGGTTTCTTGCATATATTTCTTCATGCTGAAATCATTCACTTGCAAACTTCATGAAAATATCTTCTGGCCCTCCTATAGAGATGCAGATATCCACACATCAGCTCTGTATGATTTCCCTCCAAGTATTTTCAATCTCTTTAAGCCCAGAAATTGAACAACACTCCTGGTATATATTTAGTGATGGTTTATATCAGTACTCCTTTCAATCAGACTGAAAAAGCTAGACTTTTGATCTGTATTATGATGATAAAATCTAGATGACACACAAAATAAAACTGTCTTGTTTTCTCCCACTCATCTCAAAATTAAGGAACTGTTTCCGGCACTGATCTCTTGCCGTCTTTTTTGTTGCAGACATTAACGGTCCATGAAGCAGTCATGAACGAGTTCACTGGTGTTGAGAATGTGAATTCCAACTGTCTTGTCTATAACAAATGTCTATAACAAATATAGTGTTTTATTTTGGTCTGTGCTTTGAGAGCCCCAAACTACCGGGATCACATTCCCTGTTTGTGTCAACATACTTGGCGGATAAAACCTGATTCTGATTCTGGTTCAGATTAAAATGGAAGTGGGCTAGACCATAGACCAAAGCAAACATAAATATTAAGTCCACGCACATTCTCATTCTTCACGAGCGCTTTGTAGCCGTGGGAACACATGGAAAGTGCAGGGGCAGTCTATATTGGCCTGAATGCCTCTGCAGCAGGTGAAGAACGACCCCAAAGGTCAAGGTCAAAGGAGGGGGGGGGGATGGGGGGCCTTGTCTGCTCGTCTCCTTGTCTGCACGGCTGGCCTAGACTCTGCCTGTCTGGGAGCAAATGTAAATGAGCCTGACTGTTTAATAATCAGTCTGAGCCAGTATTTGCTTAAGTTCCCGCTTCTTTTATGATGTTGCTCTCGGACAGACAGAGCACAGAAATATCACAAAGGTATAATATTGTGAAAACACGACATTTAATCCATGCTCAGCTCATAGTGCAAACATTTCCCATGATTACTGGCTTCCATAATTTGTTGGCTGGTCTTCTTGTCTTTGCCTTCTTATAAAGGTAGTCTGATTGACACCCTTGCTCTCTTTTGTGTCTGGCTTTAGCGCCACTATTATTTCTGTGAAGAGTCTTGTGATGTCATAACGAGGAGAATGAGGACACAAACATGAAACAGAATCACTAACATTGCTCATGATTGAGACCGAAATTTCCATGGACCAAAAACAATGGGTATTTATTCACAAACTATGGGATGCGCAGCAGCGATTTCACTGCACCATGTGGTGAGATATTTTAAGCAGGCTGAGATTCTCCAGCGCTTATTCTTTAGCTATTGAACTGTCCCTTTCAGCAACTTTTTGACAGCCCACTGTCCCTGTAGTCCTTTCAGCTCAGATATGAAAGTAACAGTCATTTTTGATAGGACCCTCCAAACAAGCGCAGAGCTACTTTGCGCACCCTTGAGATCCTGATGTTAAATTCTACTTCAGTTAAGCTCAGTCTCTGTGGGGTTTTCTTAGGTATTAATAAATCAACTGATGGCAAATATTTAAACAAAATTGATATTAATAGTTATTTCTGTAGTTTGTCTGGAGTGAATTTAAACAAGATGGTTAGTCCACTTACAACAAAGAAATACAAGCCCAAGTGGGATACCAAATTAATGGCTGTCTAAAAATAATCCTCACTGCTATTGAAACATAAGAAGACCCTTAACTGTAACTGCACTTGATATTAAACAGCATGGCTGCCATTACCCCTTTAAGAGGAGAGGCCATTACCTCACCGAACGCCGGCTGAGGAAGGATGAGCATGAATGGGGCGAGTGGTCCGCTTGAACTTGCTGGCTTAGATTCCTTTATACCCACCACTTTAAGCTTCATTTACTCAGCAGAAAAAAGATCCCTCCTCCACCAACACTGCTTCAATAGACCTGTCGCTGCATCAAACCCCCCTTTCTCCTATCCCTCCCCTCCACCACCAGCACCACACACCCCGTCGTTCTCCCGCTCGCTGCACGTTTAATCATCTCAGCGCTTAGTGAAATCAAGCTTAGTAATGACACTTTTGTGGGCCTCTCACTTTCTCCCCCTCCTCAAACTTCTCCCCCTACTTCACCTTTTCTCCCACCCACTGCTTAAAACCTTATCCCATGTCAACAAAATGTCCGCTCAGCTGGGGTGCCACAAAAGCAAGCATGGTTTAACCTCCTACCTCCTGTCACTCAGTTGCTCGCTCCATCTCTTGCTTTCTTTCTATTCCCCGTCTTCAGAGGTTTTATGTTCTTTAGCACTACTCCAAACATTTCCCAAAACGTCACCGGAATACAGCAATAAAACGCGAGTTTATACTGTGACAAAATAACGTATCGTTAAAAATACTCCCTTGTCCTGGGCTCAATTTAATATGTTCTTTTGCTTTAAAAAAAAAAAAAAAAAAAAAACTGTCATCTGTATACTTTAAAATGGCAGGATTTTAGCACCTGAAAGTTAAAGCCGTCCTTTTTTTCCCGAATTGCACACACCTCAAGACTTTAAAATTTCTAAAGTAGTTCTACTTCTGAAAAAGGAAACTGTCTGCTGAGGTTCTTCATAAGGTTCTTTCAATTCCTATTTAACAAGCAGCACTAATTAGCCATCATCAGCATTCAAACCTGCGATTTGAAGGCGCCAGAGTGAACACTTTTCTTTTTGCTCACTCGGGACACCCTGAAGAACCCTTTAGGGTGCTACATGAAATCTTTTTGCTAATAGTCTATGAAATATTACCATTATGTAGCCCTGCTCCTCAGGGGTGAAGCTAGCAACACCACTGGCATCTAGCACTGTTGTGCCTTCTTCAGTTTGTCCCACTGGGAGGACGCTTTCATGTTTTAGGTTAAACCCTCTACTACTGTAACAACTACAGTACATCAGAGAGATTGAGAGAGCTGGGAGGACTAAGAACATACAAGTCTGGTGGGTTGTTACTGTTTGTGTCAACTTTCTATACCTGAACAAATAACTTTTTGTTTTATTTATACAACACAGTTTATTGATAATGATGATAATATTTTGGCTAATAACTGGCTATTTTAGCTGTTAATTAAGTCTTAACTGTGTAACTTTATTTTTGCTGTATTATTGTCAACCTCGGTTTAAAATTTAAATCCGTAAGCCATTTTGTCAGTAATCTCCTTGTCGCTAACATAAAATAACTAATCCATGGTTGATAAGGTAGGAAAACAATGCTAACCCAAGCCTCTGCGCGGCTTAACATTTATTTTGGTGTGAACAATCATAACTCCGACTAGCTGTACTTGTACTCAAGTATCGATGTTTAGAGCATGAAAAAAACACAATCCACGCAGTTAGTAGTTTTACTGTGATTATGATTTTCAGCCCAAATTTAGCATTTGCCTCCTAACGGGAAAGTTTCAGTACAGTTCTGCTTGGTTAAGATCTGATGAATAATAAGGTCCAGAGGTTTGCTCCCTCATCATTTACTTATTTTGGGAAGCAGAGGGTAGCCAGGTGAGGAGCAGCGCGTCTGTGCGACCTGCCTTTTCTGTTAGGTATGCACACTGGATTCCAGCCATGGAAAGCGACCCAGGGGTCCTAATTTCAGGAGTGGGAGGAGACAGAGTGACTTCCTGTACTGTGCTTAGACCAGTACAAGAACACAAGCATACAACTATAGAGAGGATGTTTAGAATCACCTGCTAGTGTGTTCTCACCACTATTCTCTCTCTCTCTCTCTCCCTCTCTCTCGCTCACACACACACACACACACACACACTCACACACACACTATGCACTGCACCATTGTGCCATCTCTTATATTTGCCCTGTGGGTCTCATTTCATGGCTTAGAAAAAAGATAATGAAAAGGCGTGAGAAAAACGTTCTATTAAAGCTGCGCTTCAGATCAGACCGAGGGCTTATTATAGGCGTACGAGAAAGAGGACGAAGCGAGGAGTTGAGAGCGTGGCCTCTTTCCTCCATCTCTGGGGTTTTACATCGGCCTGCTGGGGCTCGGCTAGCTGGCTCACTAAGATGGCCACCGTCAGCAGAATCCCACCGGCCCACTTCACACCTACTGTACGGTCCAGTTCTGAATTTAGAAAAGCTCCCGGCCAGGTGCAGAGTGCAGACACAGACTGCAAGGTTTTTTATGCGGTAGGGAGATATAAATGAGATACATTAGGAGAATAGGAATTTGCTAGTGTGCTATTTTGTCAATTCTTTTATTTTTGTTTTTTTTACTATTTCTAAAGTGTTGGTGTTTTACAGTTGTTGCATTACATTAATATGCAGTTTTGTTAAAATAATGAAATAAGATTTGTGTAAAAAAGTAAGAGTGAGAAAAATAGGCTTAATTAAAAAAACATTATACTGTTTTGTTGGTGCCACACTGCAAAAAAATAAAAACAGCTCTTTTTGGGAACTTAATATGGTACCTCTTTGGTGTCATTCTAAAGAATCTTTCCAGCACCTTTTTTAAAAAAAAAAAAATGCACTAAAAATATTATAAGGCTGTAGGAGTTATAAAATGGAAAATTGTCCCGAGATTCTGAGTTTCAGTCCTGACAAATTGTACAACCGTCTGTGGCCACGACTTCAATAGAGCAAACCTGGCCGTTTTAGAAATTCTTTTTAATGCAAATGAAGAACGATTTTTATCCATAACAAACATTTTTCAAACATCTTGGTACCATAGCTAGCAAAGCATAACATTCCCAGCTAGTGGGAATGTATCTCTGTAAAACCTTCCCACTTAAGAGGTTGTAGCTTTAACCCTGAGTACTATGAATAAAAACAACAATAATTAAACAAACCTCAAACTAGACTCATTTCTATTCCAGTTTCTTGATACAAATTTAGCTCTACAGAAATATAGCTAAGCAAATTAATCAAATGTGTCAGACTACATCCTGACGTCATGCCTTAGCCTGGCTTTTTCAAGCACCGTCCCAAATCCTTTCCAGCGAGTGTTAACTTTCTTTGTGCAAAGTTTTGGGAAGAAAAGATTTCTGGGGTGTAACAGACAGGCAGTGACCCTTAGCCCCGGCCCTCCACGGGTTCCTGCTTCCCATAGGCCTGGCCGCCATTTCTGTCCTCTGGCACCCATTCACAGCTCAGTCACGGCCTCTTAAAGCTGCCCACAATCTCCCGATTCAGCCGAGGCGTGATCCAATGACATGGATTTTTAATGAGAGCCTACGTCTTTGTTGGAAACACACAATATCCAGGCGGAGGAGGGGGTTCAGGAGAGGAACGGGACCGCAGACTAACACCCTCCTACATACACTGAACTTTCTCACTTTGTCCTCCTTTTTTTTTAACACTTTTTTCTCTCTTGGCTTCATCTGTTGGCTGTGACTGGAAAAAAATCACACAATCCCAGAATAGAAAAAAAAAAGCCCACAGTCAAATTCTCTCCACTTTCTGTATTTCTGTGCTTCCCCTCACTTAGCATGATAATGTCATCAGAAGTCTAGGCCTTGTTGCAGTTGCCTTTGAACATGCACGCTAACACAAAATATGGAGAATGTTCTTTTTGCTGAACGTTTGTGTATTTATAAACCAATCAGTATCGTGTGGAGCGTTAAACACGGAGCACTCATCAGGCTGCTGAGAGCTGCTTAGTGTTCGCATCGCCATTCACACAGCGTTTAGTGCAGACGCAGGCTAAATTCAGTCTAGCCATTCATCTCCAAATCTTCACCCTAAAAACACCCCTCTTTACCTCTCACACACACACACACACACACACACACACACACACACACACACACACAAACACACACCACCATTGGCAGACATGTCTGTCTAACCCTCACACACATAATTAAACCTGTGCACCCAGACATCCTTCCTCCCCCATCACTCATTCAAATTTGATTCTCCCACTTGGACTGAGATACCCTGGTATTTCTGCTCCATCCAATGTCTCCCCCCTTAACATGCACACACACACAAACACACACACACACACACACACACACAGGTTCTTAACCAGACACCCCTCTGTCTCCTATCTTATTCGACTAGACACCCCTTACCCCCCCTAACAGACAGACACACACACACTCACACACACCCCTCTTTATTGAAAATCTTATATTGCAAAGCTTATTGTCACGTAAAGATTTTAAAATACTTTCATTATGTATTAAACAGGGACAGCACGGTGGCGTACCTCCAGGGTGGGGGTTTGAATCTCACATCCGGGCCATGTGTGGAGTTTGCGTGTTCTCCCAAAGTCCAAAGACAGGCAGCGTATTCTGATTGGCGTGTGTGATTGAGTGTGAATGTGTGCGTTTGAGCCCTGCAGTAGGTTGGCACCCCATCTAGTGTGTACATCCCAGAGTTCCACGGGATTCGCTCCAGGCCTCCTGCGACCCTACAGAATATAAGCGGTATAGATAATAGATGGATGGATGGATGGCTGGATAATAGTTTATTATTTTACACTGTACACGCACAATACACATAATCTTGTACTTTTGGTTGCATTCACTTTGATCTGGTTTGGTTTTAGTCTCTACGATTTTCATAAGAAACAGTTTGACATTGCGCGAACATCATTACACAATCCACAAGCAACTTTTATGTGTGTGTTAGAGGAGGCGAGGGGGGGGGGCGCAAGGGGGGTACTAATACAGCATTATTTAACACCCACGTAAACACACTGCGTACTAAGACAAATGAAGGCACTCAAGTCATTTGCATTCATTTCACAGAATCCAAAAAAGCATATTGTTTTTCTTCCGTCAATGTCGGGAAGCAATTGGTTAGCACTCAAGCAGCAAAAAATGTGTTTGAAGGATTAAAAATTTATATAAAGGTACTTACATTGTAGTTCGTTGCTGTTGTTGTTGTTGGTGGTCCTTCAGCTACTCCCGTCCAGGGGTCGCCACAGTGGACTGCCCGAGCCAAACGCAACTTGGCACAGGTTTTTATGTCAGATGCCCTAAATGTGGCGACCCTCCTTTTATATCCAGGCTTGGGACTGGCACTGCATCATAAAGCTTGGGGTTTGGGCATTGGGTGGGATTTGAACCCGGGCGAGGTTAATACCACTGAGCCATCAAAAATAAGACACTGTATAAAATGTTTAAACTAAACGTAAATAGTGTCATTATTCCAGCCAACATTGTGTGTGTTCCAGAGTTTGACCATCAGGGTCAACATTTGAAAGTCTTCATCTGATCACATGGCTTCAGTCATATATACATTCATCTTTACATAACACAAGAACAATAAAAAAAAGGGAAATCAACTGTGTGTGTGTGTGTGTGTGTGTGTGTATGTGTGTGTGTGTGTGTGTGTGTGTGTGCTCTCGTTGTCCCAGAGGCCATGTTATTTTAACTCCCACAGGACTTCCTTTCATCTCCAACACACACACACACACACACTTCCTAAAACCAGAGATCATATTCAGGATCCAGACAGCATGTGTGTGTGTGTGTGTGTGTGTGTGTGAGTGATACCAGACAGTCTGGGTGGTGACCTGTGTCTATGGACAGGTTCAAAGGTCACCATCGTCTGTGTGTGTGTGTGTGTGTGTGTGTGTGTAAAGAACTCAGACTTGATATTTTTGGGACATATCCTCGGGCGCTCCCTCTCCAGTCCTCCTGTACACAGCAGTGTTTGAAACGCCAGAGAGACTCGTTTCGCTCAGTAAAAGCACTAACGTTTCCTCTGAAACCCAAATTCACCAGTTTAATGACGGTGCTTACGATTCAGTGCAATTTAGTCGCAGCTCTTTGAAGCGTTTTTATAAACGTGAATAATGCCTCCAGTTCAACACCCAATAAAGCACTATCTAATTAAATCCTTAATGATTTCTAACATGATGTAACCTTAGTGTAACTATTCATCACACAACAAACAAAAATGCAATAGACTGAAATTATAATGTATTTCGGTTATATTTTGGAGCAAATTAACGACGGCCTGTTTTCACAAGACCGTCAGAATTCTCTTATTCAATTGAGTTTTCGTTCTTTTATTATGTGCATTTTATGTCGCTAAACGGGAAACAAAGGCACTTACAAAATGGAGGTCTGGGTTGTATGCAGGCTATTATTGTAATATGTATAGTTTATGTATATTATTTCAAATTAGAAGGAATGAGCGAGTGCTACAGAGGTATTCTTCTCTTTCATCATTTCATTTTTTTAGCAGTTTATTTTTTTGTCATTTTGAAATTTAGCAGGTAATGTAAAATAAATATGAGACAGTATTGCTGTACTTATTGCAGGGCGTTAGAAGAGATACTGTAAGGTTTGAATAACACACTAACAATCAAAGTGTATTGGGAGTGAATTATTAAAGAAATTAAATAGAAAAATATATGTGTTTATATTAAATGATTAGTCAGTCTGTATTTCTAAATTTACACACACAAACACACACACACACACATACATGTATACACGATAATGATACTAATGTTGTCTTTCTCACTGGATTGTTTTGCTCTTTACACACAGATGGTTTACCCAGAGATAGAGACAAGGACCGGAGAAGACTGTCCCAACAGGCAGCTCTGATCTTCTGCTCTCATTCTGCTCGAACACAGTGAGAGAAAAACACAGATCTGAAAATCACCGTAGGACTCGAGAGATTTTTTTTGTGAAGTACAAAATGAGTTTCTGCTGATTTTACCTTCGCTCTCGGGCTGCTTTTGATTAATAACATGGACATTTCATCATTGCATTTTTTGTTCTGCGGGTTATTTCAGAAGACTTTCCTGGCTACAAGAGGTAAGTGGATTAAAAGTGGTAAGTGATATGCATCATTATATTATTATATATAAAATGTGTGTGCATAGTCAAAGTTAAAGATTATACATGTACAACATCTCCACTTAGATTAAGAGTACACTAAATGAATAAATGATGATGTGTGTACTTCTATACACTATCTATACACTTCTATGTTTTTTTTTTGCATGCCAAAATGAACAAAGATTTTTTCTAACATGATGCTAATCTCACGCCATTTTCAATAAAGGTTTTTTATTATTATTATTCTATCATGTGTCACAGTGTCTCTTTATTTCATTATAAATTAGTCTTAACAAAATGATAAACATCATAAAGGTTAGTGCAGTATGATTAGGATTATTCCAGCCCAAGTGAGTGAGGAAGAAAAAGAAACAGAGAGAGAGAGAGAGAGAGAGAAATGTGCATATGCTTTGATTAGCACTAGTTCAGTCTCACGGTTCTCCTCTTGGGTGGCCTTAAAGTGCATCGAACTGGTGGAGTGGGGTGAGAGCCTGCATGTGGACTTCTGCACACACATGCATACACACCTTCTCTATCTCTGGTTAATCTCTTTACACACTAAGTGCCTTAGTTAGTCTTACAGACTGAATGACCACAGATCACTGATGGTCATCTGTAGACCTTCCTTATTACACACACACACACACACATTTTAAAATATTTAAAAGTAATAACATTCTAAAAATAAAAAAACACGGTTTTTTCAGTAAGACACCGGAAATGTAATTAACACAGAATTTATTCTTGTGCATTTTAACAAGGAATCCATGTATGTATGCGTGTGCGTGTGTGTGTGTGCGCGCGCATATATAATACTATAACTTGTATTATTTTTATTTTATTTAAATATGAACAAAAAATCTCCTAATTCTGAAGTGAAGACATTTCGTGTAATTTGCGGAGACATAAAGAAAGAATAAAGCTTGTGAAAAAAAAATATGAGTGTGTGTGCGCGCGTGTGTGTATGAGTGTGTGTATGAGTGTGTGTGAGTTCCTGAACGCGACATTTGACGAACAAAATGACAACAAAACAATTCTACGGAAGACAAGTATTTACACGACTTCCACAAGCCTAGAGGTGGTTTTTTTCTGAAATATGTCGTTCTTTTTCTTTCTCAAACAACGGAAAATAAATCTATAAACATGATAAATTGGTAAATTTAGCATTCAGTCATTCTGAGTCGATAAAATCGATCTAAATGTAAAATGTATTTATTTACTAAAATAGCTTTATTTTCATAAATTGTAATATTATATCAGGCTTCTAGACCCCTTAAATTGCTGCCTTATTTATTTTTCTTTACGGCTACTAAAATATAAAAATCCAAATCATAATAATCATAATAATAATAATAATAATAACTTGGCAGTATTGTTCAGCTTGTCTCACGATGACATCACTTCCTGTGCAGTAGAATAAGCCAGAATAAAGAAAGCTCAGATGTTGCTAAAGGATGAATGAAGTGCAGATTCGCCTCTTATTTATTCCAGATGAACACTGGAGTCTGTAAACAGCATCATGTGAAGCTCCTCCAGACTCAGGTGTATTTCAGGTGTCAGATTACAGCTCACACGTCTGGAAGTGTCGAAATCCCCCCTGAACCATTAATGGTATAATCCCAACTCTAGCTTTTCTTTTTAAACCTTGCAAAATATCTTTCAATTATTGTAAATATAGCCTACAGATAATTAATAATGTCAGCATATTTGAATTTCTTTGAATCATATAAATAATAAATGTAATGAGATCAGTATAATTGCAATGTTAAATACGTTAAAAATAGTTATGTATTATACAGTACATCAACTAAATTTATAATAATAATAATAATAATAATAATAGAGACATACATTTGGCTTGATTCCTTGCATGGTTCGTTTGGGAGTGGCCAAGATGGAGGTGTGTGAGTGTGTGTGTGTGTATAGACACAGCGTCCTCTGTCCGCAGTGCCGCGATGCAGTCTTGAATTATTCATGATCTATTTGAATACATGCAAATAAATCAGGCACAGTGCCACGTACCTATGGAAACCGCATCCCCAAGCCCCGCCCACATGGCCCCGCCCTCTGCACAACAGCATCATCTCGTGTTTACAGCTTCTTTGTTCATTCTCTGAATTTTATTTATAAAAAACCCCGCCTGTTAAATAACAAATATAATCAGAGTTCATTGGCGGGAAAAGGGAAAGAAAATGTATTTTGGAGATGTTATATATTATTATTATTAAAACACCAATTGTTTTTGGAGTAATATTAGGTCAAGTGATGTCAAAAGTGAGAAGCACATTGTGTTCTTCACAGTAGTGGAATAAATGAGGAGCAGAGAAACAGATAGAAGCCACCCTGCTGTAAATCTGTCACGTCTATTTCACGTCTATATTGATGTTAAGTAAGGTGTATTGGTGATAGAGTGACGGATGGATGGATGGATGGATGGATTGATGGACGGATGGATGGATGGATAGATATTGTTTATACAGTTTTTAAAAAAATCTATTGACATTATCAGCACTTTTTCCAGATTTTACGAGCTACAAGTTCCAAAACATGGAAAACAATTCAATTCCCAGTGAAAGTGTCGCTACGTGAAGGTCAAGTTCGGGTCACAGGCAGAAACGAGGGTCTTTCTGTGAATTAGTTATTTGCTGCCATCTTGTGGCAAATTAAGGAACTGCACAAAAGAATATGAAGACGCTGAAGAATGGAAAAGGAAAAAAACCCCGAAACATAAGGCTAACATTCATGGTATTTTAGAGACCAAGGAACAGAAACAACAAAAATAATAATAATAATAATAATAATAATAATAATAATAATAATATTAACAATAACTTATTTAGAAGTTTGGACAGAGATATAGTGATTTGTAGTTACTGGAAGGAACAAAC
>JAOTRS010000022.1:4597257-4608331 GCA_028565755.1 Dinotopterus cunningtoni
CGTTTCAAGGGACAAGGGGAAGGGGCGAGGGGTAGGGGAAGGGGTAGAAAATAGAATTGGGATTGGGCTTAAGTCAAAAGAAGAAGCAGCAATACTCTTGCAAAACACATGTACTTATGGAAAATGCAAAAGGTTTGTATTTTCTGGAAATGCTGACATATATTTTTTTAAAGAAATTGTTAATGTTAGACCATTTAACATTTATAAAGATTTCCAAATTTTAGCTTAATAATCATAAAACACAGCACAAGCTGTTCAGAAAACTACTGTATGGAAGGTACTCACTTGCCCTGAAAGCCATAATAACCCCCTAGAAGCCTCTTGTATTGTTCATGGGCACAAAACTGGATGGCGGCGTAGGGGATGACCCGCACCATGGTAGCCGAGTTGCCCCTCCATAAGCTCAGGAAGCCTTCCTTCAGATAGGTGCGATAAATCAACCGGTACGCCTCCTGTTCACCACAAAGACACAGAGAGTCACCTGTACAGGTTTGGCTTTATTTTTGAATGAGTGTAGGCCACTTTGAACATATTAGGATGTGCTCCTCAAAATCTACTTATAAAGAAAATTATACCGCAGTACATCTAAACAGTTACTCACACCCCTAGTACTGATTCCCAGCACCAGAAATACATACTCACCTTGGCAGAAAATCTATTTGAAGACACTAAAAACAGAAGAGGAAAATGTTACAATATTTATTTAAAATTGTAATGACTGTATAGGCTGATTATTAATCTGGGCAATATCCTGTTTTTTTTTTTTCCATAACATGGCCAGAAAAAAATAATAATAATTTACTAGATCAGTGCATCCCAAAGTTTGTCCTTACTGTCCCCACTTAATGAGACCTGAGGGTTCTACAGGTGGGACGCACATGACCATTTATAATAATTAAAAAAAAAGTTTTTAGTTTGTTTAAACATGTATGAAATTACCACAAAATATATACTTTTTAATCATGTAAACAATTAATCAGACAAAAACAACTGGATTTAACTTGCACATTATTCTTATCATCATTTATCTTAGTTTTGTGTGTTTACCAAAGATTTTTGGTTTCAGATTTCAAACTGGGCTGTGGCATTTTTTTTATTTTTAAATGGCAGTAAAATAATAACATTCTGCACAGGAAATTGTTTATGTACCATCGTGTAAAATATACAGAAACCAAAGCACCAACATAGAGGGGGACAAATACTTTTGACTAAACGATTCCATCACTGGGCCAGACGTCTCTCTTTGTTTTTTTTACATTCAAGTTCTTCATGAATTCTTCCTTTTTAAACAGGACACTTAAATGCAAACACTCTCATAATGATTTAAAGCACAAAATCAATATGGAAGCAGTATATTCATGTTTTGTCTAAAATAGGGGTTAAAGCAGACATTTTATGGACACTCCTCAGCTTCATAATCTTATGCACAACCTTTATAAACAAATACAGCAGACCGCTGGTCTTTGGTAACTGCTGGGGCTTCTGAGATTATCCTGGGAGCAGAGAGCATGAGAAAAGAATAGACGTTTACTGTCATACTGCCAAATTTCTCATTTATATACAGTACCAGTTAAAAGTTTGGGCACCTCCTTCTAATTCCATGTTTTTTTAACTGTTGATAAAGTTGAGATGTGTCTGCTACTTATCTGTAAAGCCTTCATAACGGCTCTAAACTGATGTGCTGTTTGTTAATTGGTGATTTTTGAGACTGGTAACTAAATGAACTTCTCCTCTGCAGCAGAGGCAAGTTTTGGTCTTGCTTTCCACGGTGCTTGATGGGTTTTGCAAATGCACTTGACGATATGTTCTTTTTAAGAACTGTTCCAGAACAGGTGACCTTCATGGTTTAAAATAACAGCTGATTGTTGTACTTAATTCCTCAAAGACTGTATGTGTTAATTCATACTTTTGAAAAAGATCAAGTACTGCTCTAGAATGTAGAAAATAAATTACAAAAAAAAAAAAATATTGAATTAAAATACTACTTTTTTTTTATCTTCCTTATATTCAATTAAAAACTAGTAAGGCTTCCTTCTGCCTTCTCATACAGATGCTGTTTGTTTATCTGAATATGTCTTGCCTTGGAACATGATCTTGGTCCTGTCCAGCGGCGCTACTGCTGTTTTAGCCACAGCTCCTGCGAAGGCCCCAGAGAGCAACGAGTTCAGCACAGACCGGCCCTGCTTAAAACCCTGCACACACACAAACACCAATTGTGATGCAAAATCCCCAGGGACGAAATCCTCCATGGCACTAGAGGCACTTTATCTTTCTGGTAGACAATCCTTTAGATAAGTACAATGTTAAATATTTCCCAAGCAAACATTTTTATCCATACCATAAATATGACTGATATGCTGACACAGGAAATCACAGAGTCTGATCGTGCCTATGACACTTAAGACCTTGCAGTGATGTAAAATTTTATTTAAAAAAAAACTAAGCCTGGCTTCACTTTTTTTTTTTCATTTAAAAAATGTGCACCACATGAATAAATGTGGTGTCAGTACCAGCATGTAATGACACACACTGACCAGTATGTTTTTGTGCATGTGTGTGTAAAATTGAAGTTCTAGTACTGTGTTTGTTTGAGATCCTGTAAATGATTAAGCCATGCTTATGCAAGAAGCAAGAATTCAGGAGTGGTGGGTGAGAGTCTAAACTATTTAGGGAGCAGTTTATTTAAGATGGGATCATAAAACACCCACATTCTGACGATAACAATCATGTATAATTACAGAAATATGTTTTACCATTCTTTATACTCTGAGTGCAAGACCAAAATTTTTTTTTTTTTTTAACGCACTCCACTATCCTGGTAGCTATTTGAGTTAGCGTCCCACTCTGATGACCTTGCTTATTCATCCAGGTTACAAAGTCCAACACTGCAGTGTAACAGGACAATAACGACACATTTGTGTGAGGGACAAAGTGCTAACAAGACTACGCAGGAGAAGTTCTGCATCATGCCTGAAATGAGTCATTGTGTTCCTTGTTCTCGCTTGGTAAAGAAACCAGGGGCTAAATATATGAGGTGAGTCAAAACTTATCAACACTCTAAAATTGTTTGAATTTATTTTAATAAACTTTTACAAGAGGCAAATGCATAATTTTTGACATAATCTCCTTGCTTTTCAATAAACTTTGTTCATCTGTCAACAAAGTTCAGCTTCCTTATTCCCTCACTTAAAAAAAAAAAAAGTTTTACGCTAAGCTACGAGCCACAAATGCACCGCTGTCTTCACTTCTTCAGAACTGAATCTTCGTCCTCATAGAGCTGCTTTCAGGGGACCTGCAGTCAGATGGAGCAAGATCAGGACTATAGAGAGGACGCTTGAACACCTCAAAACAAAGTTGCAGAGTGTCGAAAGTGTGGGCAGAAGTGTGCAAACGTGCACTTGATCAGACGTTTCGGCTACAGCTCTTCAATAAGCATCTCACTGTAACAAGCACTGTCGATTGTTGGCCCCTTTTCCAGTACAGGTCCTGTAAGCATCAATTTTCCAGCTGATGGTCGACTTTTGAACTTTTTCTCGGTCAGCAATTGTGGATGTTTCCGTTCCATACTCTGCTGTTTATTCTCACACCCGTAGTGATGAATCCATGTCTCGTCACCACAAATGACTCTCTTAAAGGATTGTTCACCTTCCTTAGAGTATCGGTCCAATTTTGTTTGCAGACATCCAAACACTTCTGTTTATGCTTTTCCGTTTGTTCTACACCCTCAGACAGCAACAACAACAAAACAAAAATCACTGCAGACTGCTCTTTTTTCCTACAAATCACAAATGGGGCGTCCATTTTTCATTGCAGTTACAAATGAACTGAAGTAATATGTTGACTGGGGAGACAGTAGCCTTAAACAGAAAGCGGTAATAAGACAGAGTCTTAGACATAAGAGAGTGCGGATATTTTTTGACTCACCCTAGTAGTTCCTGTCATCTGTCTCTGTATTATTCACAAAGCACGTTTATCTATTTTGAGTGTCGGATTCAAACATATTTTGAGGGGGAAATGATGACAAGAGTACTTAATTCACCTCTGCTGATAACATGTTATGGATGTGTAAAACAAGACCGCATCACAGTCCAATTTCATTCTGTGTAATCACATAACTTGACTGTCACTCACAGTCTGTATGAAAGTACAGTACAATCTGGGTTATAATCAATCTCACTTCTGTGCATTTCTTTCTATGACCACAGGTGGTGCTGTTGCGCTTGGTTCCACAGAACTCACAAACAATCCGCCTTAAAACTTATGTTAACAGCAAACGATCTGATATGCATGGCAAGAAAAAAAAAAAACAAGGTGCCGCCTTTTTATCTTTGAAACGCAGAAAGCCTTAACCCTGTCAGCGCTCTTACAGCTAGGACCGATACCTTACACTGTGTTTGGATGTACACACTTCTTGTTGCATGTCTACACACAGAGTACTTTTACAACGCTACAGTACGTACAGATCAACGGATCTAGAAGTTATCATCCTCTCATGGAACAGAGGAAATAAAAGATCTTTAAAATCAAGTATGGCTGGTTTTCCAGGTTGATTGGGCAATTATGCAGGTGCATCATGACTCGTTTAAAAAAATAAACTTTGTAAGGCGTGTGTTTGTCATGATTGCTAATTTTGGCATCAAATTAGTGTTTATAACTCACTTCATTTTTTTTTTTTTTTAAATAATAACCGATTTCAGTTTTAAAAAAAAATTAATAAAATGATTACCACACTCTACTTAATTTAACAACGAAGGACATTGGGTTTTTCATAGAATCATAAATTTGTTTGAAAGTTACTTAAAAAAAATAATAATAATAACTGATGAGTCACATGTCCTACATGCAACTCCACATTCATAAGCCAATAAAATCTTTCAGCTGTTTCGGCTGTCCTTTAATTACCTCTGACTGGCTGGAGGAGGAGCGTGGTAGCACCTCGCCCTGTGTGAGCGCCCCCCGATGTTCCTGTACTCCATTCCCCATTCCAGGGTTTGCTGGTTGCATAAATACAGTTGCTGAAGAACTGTCTGGAGGACAAAAACAGGACAACAAAGCAGCACAAATCGATGAACAATAACAATAAAAATTAACTTAGTAGGACAGAGGGAAAGGTTATCACATAGTCTCTCTATCTGGGCAAGATCTGGACACGATTATGATACGACATACACTGTGACGATTAATAATCTTAACGCCCTAAAGTGTTCAACAAACTTACTTTAGACTTACTCGTCAAAGTGCAAAATGTCCCTCCAGGATGACGAAATCAGTGCACAGAGAACAGAGACCTTGACAATAGGATCCACTCACTCATTAGAACGATCTGATCAGAGTTTGAGTAAGAACAAGTGTCCCTTTGAGAGACAAACTCGATGTGTTTTGTTGTGTTGTGTGTTGTAGGAGGTCGTGTCAGAACCCGCCCCCACCAGAGAAAAACACACGGCTTCACGGTGTTGCTAAGAAAACCTGTCTTCACCCAGCTGGCCCACATTCACGCGCTATTCTCAGTCACCAAACACGACGGCTACACCGCGTTCGTATATCAGCCGGCGCTCTTGTGTGCAGCGGGTTTTCTGGGTGAAAGGTTGTCTATCATAATAGAACCAAATCTAACTGTACAGCATGACAATAATGGCTGTATAAGCAAACCCAGAAATCCAGAAACCACACCCATTGTGTACTAAAGCAAATGTAAGATCATCTGTTCAGAGCAGCTTTGCTTTGTAGTTTATAAAACAAATTGGAAAGTACATGGAGGACTGTTAATTGTCAACTCTTAGTCACAGCTTATAAAAACATGACATGCATTTCCGCAGGCTTGTAAATACAAACAGCTTTCTTGCTCTGCCTTACATACACTCCAAACAATTTCTCACACTATCAGTCGTATCGTCTAGCCCAGGTCAATCTCGCTCTCCCTGTCCACAATTTTTCCTTGTGGATCAACTTACACTTATCCTGCCAAGCTTTCAGACTTTAGTCTGCTTTTGAAAAGGGTCTCGTTGCAAACAGGATTAGGTAAGCTCTCTTCTACGACACAACTTTCCAACACAAACGGGCTGCTGTTCCTAAACAAAGAACGCAATCACCTTATACAATAATAAAGAATCACCTTTAAGGCTTTAGAGTAACAATGTCCCTGATCAAAACAAATCAAAATCTTATCCGTTTATGATGTAATGACCTACAAATTAACTGGTTGGGTAAACTAAAAAATCAACAGGATAAGTTAATTAAACAAACATAGTTTAACAAATTAGCAATCAATACCATGATTCATTAAAGTAAATAAATATCACAACATTACTCTTAATAGGAAACTTTATTTATAGTTTGTCAATTTTAAGTAAAAAAAAAAAAAACAAGCACAGGAAAGTTAACTTAACTACTAAAGCTACTGTTTCTGATTCTGGCTGCTTTTGGACATTTAAACAGTCTCAAGTGCAAGAATTTAAGGTAAAACTATAATCGGGACGTGACGATGGCCTTCATACAGAGCCACAGAGGTGACCTGGTGGTTATTCTAAAATAACCGTGACTGTCACTTAACACACTGAGTCAGCAAGTTAATACTGGAAAGCCACTAACTTAATAACTTGTAACTACTGATCATCACACATTGAAGCAATGAGACACTAAAGTCAAATGAAGTGTCCACTTGGACACATGACTTAAAGATAATGACTTATCCGGCTTATCATTTAGTCTTCTTCAGTGTATCCATGAAATAAAATATTGTTTTGTATGTGTAAATGTATGAAAGAAAATCCAACACAGACATATAAATGTTACCACAGAAATTAGGTATGGCTAGAAACGTATTCATGCAAATGCATGCAAAGTGCATAAAGAGAAGATTGCTCGGTTTGTGTCTCTTTCTTTTCAATTCTATGTCAGATGTTTCAACATTAAATAGTATCATGAGCTCTAGTTAGTGATTGTCTTCATTTACTGTTTTGGATTATATTGTATTTGAAATTTATTTCATTTTATTTTCTAAATAATGTCTGCTTTTAGAGAGTTTCTATGCCTAAAGCTATTTTAGGATTGTACAGCACTTAGGTCAATTGTGTTGCGTTAAATGTGCTTTAAAAATACATTTGATTTCATTTTGATTGACTAAATACTCAACTTGTGAAGAAACTGGCATGTTCAAAATAATAATAATAATAATAATAATAATAATAATAATAAATAACTTGTTTTTTCCCCTTTTCCCTCATTTATTTTTGGGTGATTTGACAAATAGTTTTAACAAAAAAATTATTTTCATCACTGTTTACTTATCCAGCTATTCATTTTAGGGAATAAGAAGCAAATAAATAAATAAATAAACCAGCACTCACTTAATTCCTGCAGACCAAGGTTGTGTGAGGTGCATGAACTTGACATAAATAATAACTCACGACAGTGAGTGTATGATTGAATGGAGGGTTAACCTTATAAGTATTAACCTGGATCAAAGGCATTAGGGTTAAATGTTGACCAGAATAAAGCACCGCACGGTCACAGGATCCTGATTCACTGATTATGAAACCTAAAAGAAAACAAACAGCATGCTTTGCTAGCATCAGTCCTGAACAAGTTCATTAACATTAAACATGAGGAAAAGTTCAGCTTGGCTTAAATAAAATCAGGACTGAGTTACGTTAACGTCAGAGCTGGGACTTTACTTATTCTTTTTATTATTAATAAATATATACTGACCTACCTTTCGGTTTAAATAACGAGTTGCTCGTCTGTTTGTCCATATGTCCTTTTTGTAAATAATAGCTTACATAGCGACATACAAAAATGTTAACCTCACTATCATATCATTTTAAACGGCTTCGGCTATGTCGTCACTACTTTTTTAAAGAGATTCTGATGACGTCACACGTAATGTTGGAGCAACCTGAAAAGCTGCACAAAAAAACAAACATCTGGTGTTTCGCCATTTTAAATACCACCAGTGTGTGTATCTGTGCTGGTAATATTCCACTACTGTTTGATAACAGATAAATAAAATAAAATAAAATAAACCCTGACTATTGGTGTGACACGTTTTAACTGTCATTGACTTCAAACTAATATACATAACTAACACTCACCTCACACGGCTACAGAATATCACTGTACATTTATGAAATAATAAATAAATGCTCACCTGTGCAATATAATACCTTGAAACGATGCAGTAAATCTTTAGCAGCCTTTATTCACTGGAACTGGACAGACACTCCCCTTGAAGTTAGCCTGCTAGCATTAACACCTTAACAACAGGCGTCACGCGCGCTGCTTCACGCAGCCGACGTCCCGTCACGCGCACCACGCATTCTGAGATCACGCCAGCCGAAGCAGTGAGGATCCAAATACGCTGAAGTCTCTGGCTTTCTGTCTGTAACGGAGTCGCGTTACTGTGCAGCGTCCATGCTGTTTTCGTCTGCAGCTCTCGACGCTCCTGCACTACTCCCGAATCGCCGTGTAGTCAGCTAGATAGTGCATGAGGACGGCCGGAGTTTTGCGCCGAACTGTGTGAGAACAGGACGCCTTTTAGGACCCGGGCGAATCAGGTTGCATTGTGGGAAATGAAGTGCGCGCACAGAGACTCTCGTCTGGATAGGTTAGTTTCAAGGGCGTGACAGGACGTCAGGTCGGGGCACGCTAAGAGCAGGGAAGTCAGGATAAAACATGACCTAAAGTCAGTGGTGGTGTAGGAAAATAATGACCAGAAGTACGAAGCGTTCCCCCTACTACCATGTGTGACAAACACGCAACTTTCCACAACACGAGCATCTTGGTTTATTTTGGCTCCAGTTTATAGATGACCTGTTTTGCGTCTTGAAAGTTTCAGAGAGCTAAGCCTGGGATTATTGATAAAGTATCAACACTTCCAATCTTGATGGTTCAGTTTTGTTAATGTGTCCTTCTGTTTATTCAAATGAATAAATACAATTTTAAATTAAAAAAAATAATAAATAACTTGGAAACAGACTAAACATCTTTAGTGCTCCTCCAGTCTTTTAGTGATTATATTGTTAAATTTATTTTTGATACATTTATAAACCGACTGCAGAAGTGCACAAACGCTTCGCTGTAGTATTGATAAATGTCCACTAGATGGCACACTACTCACATCAGAAAACAGGAAACCGACACGACGACCGCTGCGTTGTAGTAATGATAAATGTCCACTAGGGGCATTCCCCCAATCACATACAGTATTTGAGAATTTACACAACCGGATACAGTAGGTGGCAATAGGCACGTAGTCTTCCGTCAATACTAAGAAACAGCAATCCCAATACTAAGCTACAGCAATCCCTCGTGTCATAAACTGTGCGACATGAAGTCAACACTGTTTCTCACTCACTAAGTCATCTTCTATACCGCTTTATCCTGTATTCAGGGTCTCGGGGGGGATGGGGGGCACGAGGCAGGGTACGCCCTGGACAGGGTGCCAATCCATCGCAGGTCATATACACATACACACACTACGGGCAATTTGGGATGGCCAATTAGCCTAACCTGCATATCTTCGGACTGTGGGAGGAAACCGGGGCACCCGGAGGAAACCTACTACTGGGTTAACCTACAACCTACTGGCCGGGAATCGAACCCAGACCCTGGAGGTGCAAGGCGATGGTGCTAACCACTACACCACAGTGCCACCAATACTGTTTCTGTGGATGTTTTTATTATTTTTCGACTTTCGGCTTCCTTTTCTCTGAAGTTGCTTAAAAATATTATGCGTCACGTTTTTAGGGTTGTTTTAAAAAATATGTTTGCTTGACAGAAAACAATTGTTTTTTACGTTTATGTTCTCATTTCTCAAATCTTCGTTCTTTGTTTTGTTTTTTTACATTTATGTATTCATTTTCTATAAACGCATTGTTTGACACTGTCTACACGCCCTCACACACACACACAAACACACACACACACCCATATACCCATGTGGACCTGCACAGAGATCCCACAGGAGAAAATTTACATCGTCCAAGCTTAATCTCTTAATATTTCTTAATAATGCCATCAACAAATACGTCCAAGTATGGAAAAAATATAACAAAGATTGGGAAAATGTAAACATTTTTAGGATGTTTTTATAAAGTAATTTATTTTTATAAATTCTAGAATAATTCTAGATTTTTTTCCCCAAAGCTATGAAATAACACATATGTAACTAAGTAACAACTCCCTTCTGATGGTGACTACCAACATCATTAGAGACAGCTCCACCTGACAGCCCAGGTCTCTGAGAGCAGCTTTCGCCACATCACCACAGTCCCTGTGCGACGTCAGGGCGTGACCGATCAGCTCCTCGGCCCCCATCTCCAAAATGGGCTGGGTGTAATCACAGCTTTGTGACACCAGGTTTCTGAGCAGCATGCACGACAACTGTATCTGCAACAGAGTACAGACAGTTACCCTGAACTCCTATCAACCTGGTACACACATACTTTTTCCGTCAGGATTTGCTATCGAGAAGCCGTCTTATCGTGGTGTTGTGATTACCTGGATGTTAACTTCCTCCAGATGCATCTTTTGTGCTCCTCCACTCTCTGTGATGGCTTTGCAGTTATTGAGTTTGGACACAGAGAGCAGCACAGCCCTGTTCACACACCTGAGACAACATATTCAGACAGAAGTTATATAAACCCCACCATCAATACTATTAAATATTATGACAACCCAAGTTAGTTTCATTACTCATGTGCCGGTTTATCGCTATGACAATAAGCTCCGTCCCTCCTGCATTTACAATGACGTCCATGACGTATGTATTTAAAAAAAATTGATAACTGTTACATTATCTTAATGTATATGTTTGTAACATATATGGTTATAACAATGTATTCCAAATCAACCTTTTAATCACAGAAATTTCACTGTAATTAGGAGAAATTAAAACAAAATATGCTATGAGTATGATTTGTTATACGTGTTGGTGATATTGGTGGTGTAGGATGAGTGGCTAGATAGAACACCAACTAAATATGACATACATCATAATTCATTACTACTACATTTTTGTAATAAATACGTTTAATAGATTCCTCATGTAAACAAACCTTGATTGATTTTTGTTTCA
>JAOTRS010000022.1:4608431-4626981 GCA_028565755.1 Dinotopterus cunningtoni
GGAAACAAGTGCTGTGGACTGATAAAGTTAAAATAGAACTCTTTGGCCACAATCAGCAAAGGCATGTTTGGAGAAAAAAGGAGCAGCACTTCATGAAAAGAACACCTTGCCAACTATTAAGCATGGGGATTTTGGAATGGCCATCACAGTCCCCTGATCGAAACATCACTGAAAATTTGTGGGTAGATCTTAAAAGAGCTGTGCATGCAAGACGACCAATCCCAAGTACAAGAATTGAAAGACTTTTAGCTGGCTATAAAAAGCGTTTGAAAACTGTAATATCTGCCAGAAGAGGTCGTACTAAGTACTGATTATGTAGGGTGCCCAAACTTTTGCACAGTGCCATAATAACGTTTTAATTTTTTATCTTTGTTCAATTTATGACATAACTACGTAACTATGCATCAATGTTTGCTGAAATTTTTTTCCATTTCCAAGAGAGACTGTTAACATCTTTTAAATAAAAAAAAATCACCAAGATCTGTTATTTATCAAGGGGTGCCTAAACTTTTGCATAATACGATAGATAGATAGATAGATAGATAGATAGATTTAATAATCCTAAAGCGAAATTGTAAATTGTAGAAAATCTGTACGTGTTAATTAAAAAGTTAAAGTTTCTAGGAAGCTGGAAAAACCAAACAGTTGATACAGAGGTACTGTAAATTTATTTCATTGTCAGCTGAGATCATGATGTTGAGTCTTGTATTCTACATTCCAGCTCATTAACATCGACTACTTACTGTCAGGAATATTATTGTTTACCTTTTCTCATGCTAATTAAATACATTAACAGTGGAAAACTACAGTTGTTTTTATGTCACATCATGTGACAAACCTCAGATCCTGTTGTACACTGCCACACAAAGAAAGCCCTTTCTTAGCACACTTATGCCCAGGATTAATATAAAGAATTGCCTTTAGACTTACATTAAAAGTAAAGTTTTCAGATTTTTTTTTTCTCAGTACAGGGAAATGTTAAAACTATTGTCCTTGGTAGTCAATTAAATAAACTGACTGTGGAGTCAATGGAGAATTAAAGGTTAAAATTAAAGGAGTATTCCTTTAAATACCGATTAGTGAACCTGATAAATAAAAACACAACAATAAAAACAAATATGTACACCATAACATTTCAAGTAATCCATTTCAAGTAAACAGTGCTTTAGCAAAAACAATGAGGATCATTCTTCACACACAAATTTCTCATATTAGGATTTTGGATTTACTAATCGCTTAACAATCATTTTAAACCCGAACTGGATGAGCAATGCACATTATGACAGACAAATTATGAGACTATCTTTATCAATGACAATCGAATGATCAGATAAAATGAAACAAAATTATTCATCAACATTGTGCGACTGACTTTGTTTTTTCCTTTTTTTTCTTCAAATTTCTGTATAAATAACTAACAATGGCGTGTTGCTTATACAAAGTTCACTCCTTAAAAAGAATAAACTGGGTTTAAATAGATGTAGTTTAGTCTTTGTAACAGACTGTTAAGTCTGAGTCACTTTAACATAACGAAATGCAAGGCTAATCATGTTTAATCTTTAAAGTAGCTATAACATGGCATTTATTTTATTCATTTGCAGGCTTTAGCAAATTGGTACGACAAAAAAAAACTGTGCATATGAACAATTCATCAGCTTTATATTTGTCTTGGGAAAACAAATCCAGAATTATGTCCAATATATATATATATATATATAATTCTATAAACTCATGTATGAAGAATGGAAGCGGAATTCTATATTTCTGAAACACTCTTTACCGGTGGATGCGTTTATTATTACAGACAAGCAACAATAAATAAATCTGCTACTGGACAAAGTTCAAGTGTTTTCCACCAATTCTGGTAGGAGGAATCCAAATCTGAAATTTAATTTAATCTATTATGTCAGGATTTTAAGTTATGCACCCAAAATGTAAAACTGAATTGTGCGATATTGCTTTCTGCTTCCAAAGTGCGTGATGGTATTTTAATTAATAAGAAAAAAATGTAATCGTTTTAGTCACCTGAAAGTAAATGTATATCTGGTCAAAAGTGATTTTAAGCACTTGCTTTAGTGCTTGTAAGTGGCTATAGCTACCAACTGCAGTAACCAGCAATTGTAACCCATCATGTTGGTGTTAAAGTGACCTTGATATATTGTTCTCTTGATGGAATTTCTCTCCATGTCCATCACTTATATCGCCCAGGTTTGGTGGGGAAAAAAAAAATCAAGATGTAAATGCATGACATTAATTTTGAATGACATTCCACAGCCAAGTTTGTATGATGCACTATTAAAAAAAAATGCATCCCAAGCAGCAATGGGTTGAGTTTTTCTAGCGCAATAAAAATTCCTTCTGCTTTCAGTTTAGCAGTAGGCATGAAAGATACTAACGAACGAATGCAAGTAATTTTGAAAGTGATAAACTAAACTATTCACCACATAACTGGAACATTTGTGGCGACAAGAAGTGATATCACTTCTTTTGGGATTATAGTTTGGGTACACAAAGCATATGTGCTTTCTGTGTTATGGAATAGTCATAGCCATGATGACAGCAAGCACATATGCTTTGTATTTAACTTAAATATGCTTTGTGCTTTGTGTATAACTTAAAATCTTGACGTTATGGAGGAAATCTGACTTCAGATTTGGATTTAACACACACAGTAGAACACGCGTTTAATACCCAGTAGCAAAATCATTGTTGACCAGTCTCTCTTCCACAGGTTTTGGTCTTTTAATTAGTCAGGCTTCCTTTCTTGCCAGTCCACAGTTCTCTCAGCTCGACCTGACAGCCCAGGTCTCTGAGAGCAGCTTTTGCCACGTCACCACAGTCCCTGTGCGACGTCAGGGCGTGACCGATCAGCTCCTCGGCCCCCATCTCCAAAATGGGCTGGGTGTAATCGCGGCTTCGTGACACCAGGTTTCTGAGCAGCATGCACGATTGTTTCTGCAACAGAGTACAGAAAATTTTCACTGAACTCTTTTTTTCAATTCAATTCAATTTCAATTTGTACAGCGCTTTTAACAATTTACATTGTCATTGTATATTTTTGACCTGGAACACACATACTTTTACCCTGTCAGGTTTTGCTATCGAGAAGGCACCTTGTCATGGTGTGGTGTTGTGATTACCTGGACGTTAACTTCCTCCGGATGTGTCTTCATGGCCTGCAGGGCAGCCAGCGCTCCTCCACTCTCCATGATGACTTTGCAGTTATTGGGTTTGCGCAGAGCGAGGACACAGAGAGCAGCACAGCCCTGTTCACACACCTGAGACAACACTCATCAATATTATCAAAATCTGATCTGCTTCAAACCATTTTATGACAACCAAAGTGACTTTTATCAGCTTTCATTTTAGCTCCGTTCGTTAATCACCTGTGCATTACTCATGTGCCTGTTTATCGCGATGACAATAAGCTCCGTCCCTCCCGCGTTCACAATGGCGTCCTTGACGTCATCGTTTCCAGCAATCGCCCTTAGCGCACTCAACACTTGCTTTACAAGGTCCTGGAAGCAAACATAACAGATTTAGCAGTTTGAACAATATCAGATAAAATAAATCTTATATAGGTTCTCATCGAAGATGTTCAGCTTAGACAGATACAACAAACTAGCCTCTCACCTGACAGTCCAAGCTGTCCGCTAGCAGAGACATCATAAACTTTAGTCCTCCCAAATCCACAATGTCTTGGCAGAACTCATTCCTCACGGCCAGGCGGGACAGGGTGGCACACAGCTCGCTGAGGACCGGAATGTTCTTAGGATGCGCTGGGGAAACACCATCAACATTTACACTTCACTATTAAGTAAAGAGGCATCATGATGTCGTAGGAAAATTGAGACGTCGTGATGTGATGTGAAGCAATAACAATATATTTGAGAATAAAAAAATGCTTTAATACAAGTGGACCTACTGTCCAACATGTATACTCATGTAGAATAACTGTAATAATTAAAGTAATTACGGATCCAAACCTCACCTGTAGCAGCTTCTACGATGACCTTTAGTCCATTGTGCTCCAACACGATCATCTTGGCGTGCTCGTGTGCTTGGCCGAAAGGAACCCGCACGTCGTCATCGAAGGTCATAACTCTAAGAGCGACGCAGGCCTCTTTCACCACCTCGGGCCGCTCAACATGACGCAATATGGCTCTGGTGAGTAAGTTAAGCACCCCGGCTTTCACCAGGTCCTGTCTGTTCTGCTCGTGCTTCAGGCAGCAGTGACGCACTGTCCGGATCCCGACGCAGGTCAGTGCCGGATCCTCCTGGTGGCTGCGTAAAGTGTCCATCAAAAAGTGCCGACCGTCAGAGTCCAAAAGATCGGGCTGGCCATCAGTGAGCGCAGAAAGAGCAGTTAGAGCCGCAGACAGCACTTCATTGTCGTCACCAGCAGCCTGGCAGCAGGACAGAAGCGTCGGATAGGCGTCTTTCTGGGCTGCCAGGTATCGCTGAGCAAAGCCGAGGGAGCACTGCTCTGTAAAGAGCTTTAAACTCTCTAACATGGACGTAGGCGAGGACAAGGACTCTAATGCACTTGTGAGAGACTGCAGAGCCTGGGGGAAAATAAGTGGGCATTATTACGTTAAATCAGCAAATGAATTATTATACTAACACCAGCGTTACATTTGTTCTATTATTTTTCATTAGTTGTAAGCCTTGATAAACAGCTCCAGCTCCAGGGTTTGACACTGAGTTTGGGTTCCTGTCTGTGGTGTATCCTGTCCAAGATAATTGACTGTTGATATTTGTTACTGCTAAGGAGAGGATGAAGAGTGGAAAGGCACTTGGTCCAAATGACATTCCAGGTTGAGAAGAGAGGTGACAATCTGTGAGCAGCGGTACAGTTTCATAGTAAGAAAGAGCACCACAGATGCCATGTTTGCTTTAAAAATGCTGATGGAGAAATATAAAGAAAGGTCAGAAAGAGTTAGATTGTAAGTTTGTAGATCTAAAGAAACTGTATGACAGGCTGCCCAGAGATGAACTATGGTACTGCATGAGAAAATCAGGAGCCATAGGTACGACTGACTGGTTTAAGGTGGAGATGGGGTTGCACCAGGGATTGGGTCTGAGCCCCTTCCTGTTTGCAGTGGTTATGGACAGATTGATGGATGAGGTTAGACAAGAGACCCCATGGACTATGATGTTTGAGGATGATATTGTGATCTGTAGCGAGAGTAGGGAGCAGGTTGAGGTGAGTCTAGAGAGGAGTGCACTAGTGAGAAGAGGCATGAAGATCAGGAGGAGCAAGACGGAGTACGTGTGTAAATGAGAGAGAGGGTGGGGGAAAGGTGCAGTTGCAAGGTGTAGAGGTAAGGAAGGAAAAGGGGTTTAAATATTGAGGATCAACTGTCCAAAGCAATGGGGCTTGTGGTAGAGAAGTTAATAAAAGATTGCAGGCAGAGTGGAATAATTGGAGAAGAGTAGCTTGGAGGTTGGAGAAGGGGTGATCTTTGACAGAACGGTATCGGAAATTCTGACAGGAAAAGTTGCCACTGACAAAAAGACAGGAAGGATGCTGCATTGGCAGTTTCTAACATACTTTCTCTTTGCCAATTTGAGCAAAGACTCCAGGCCTTGATTCCCATTCACTTAAATCCTGCAACATTACATTTTTGATAATAAAAAGCAGCATTGTTTATTGGAAAAGTTCTAGAAAGAAAAACTTTTTATGAGTTATAAGCCAACTGACATTGTGCTTTAATGATATTGCATTTAGGTTTTTTGTTTGTTTTTAACACAAACTAACATTCTGGGAACGTGTTCCTGTAACCTTCTTTCATAGATTCATAACAAGAAGTTAACCTTAATTATTATATTCCTGACTACAAACTGATAGATAGATAGATAGATAGATAGATAGATAGATAGATAGATAGATAACTTTATTTATCCTTAGGGGAAATTTTAAAGTGTAGAAAATGTTGTTAATTAACAAGTTTATTAAAGTTTATAAGAACTTGGAAAAAGCCAAACAGTTGATACAGAGGTATAGTCCCATCCCTTGTCCCGGAGTACCCTCGGTTTAGTGTTTTCCCTTGCTCTAAGGAAAAAATTTCTTGTGATTACAATAAACATTTGCTCCTACTGATCGTTATCCTCTCATTATAGTGGTTTTTGGTTAAAATGTTTAATGAAACACATTAATGAAAAATTTGGACGCACCTTCCAATTCCATGGTCTTTCCTGATTATTCCTTTCTACATCAAAAATACGCAATAATCTCCTTTGAACAGCTGATACTGAGATGTTAAGACTTCATAACAGCTCTAAACTGAGGTGCTGTTAATAGGTGACTTTTGAGGCTGGTAACTCTAAATCAGCGTTCTTAAACTTAATATTTACTGAAACAAAATACAATCAAACCTAGTGAAAAACAATGCCACTGTTTCACTGCAATCAGTTGCTTACACCAAAGCAACTCCAACGTTAAAGCAACATGCATTCAAGTGTCAAAGTTTCAAAATACTTCCAAGCAACTGCAAAAGATATGGCACTGCAAAGTGCTGCTTATTAACCTAACCTGAGCTCTAACTTTTAACATTATAAAGTTCAATAGGTACAAACAATATAGATACATCTTTTTTTTTTAACTGATTTTCATGCCTAAACAAAATAAATAAGAAAAGTGTTTTCATGCTTAAATACACTGACAACATGAAAACAACTTAGAAGTAAAAGTTACATGTCGAATCCAAAAACTTGTAGATATATAATGTGTTTTGTGTGTGTACACACACACACACACACACACACACACACACATTATAAAGATCAAGCACATCATCATCATCATCATCATCATCTTTGTACCTGGAGGACTTCATGAGTTTGATCATCTGTTGGCTCTTCAGAAGATCCTTTCGGTACTGCTTTGACAATATTACTCAGGTCCACACCTTTAATCAATAAAGAGGTGTTACATTAAAGCCATCATCATTCAGCGAGGTTTTTATACACAAGCTGGTAAAATTACCCTGAGACTCAAACTGCTCGATTGCTTCCTTCAGAGCTTCACTCTCCTCCATGTCGAACTCCTCAATGTTCTCCCTCACCGCCGAGTCAAACGTCTCCTGTGTTATTCTGCGTTTCGCCATGTCTGCAGAGTAATTAATAGCTAAAGAAGAACAACAATATTATTAATAAATAGAACTATAGGACCCTGACGTTGCTATTGGTTACTGGAATCTCTCCGGCTGATTCAGGGACGCAACAATGGACAGCCATTTCAATTCCTTCCGTCTAAATTTAACCAGCAAATGTGACATTTTAAGCTCTGGATATTTTGTCTATTTTAAGAACAATTCTCTCGTTTTAACTTCTAAAACTGAAACATTTAGGTAAAAGTTGAATGTCATCACTGATAACAATCGTGACACTCACCGCACCACCCAGCCTGCAGCTCAACGATAAAATCCCACCCAGCTACAAAGAACAGAGCGCTACGTTATAACAGTAGAGACAGCTAGTCAAGACTCAATTACAAAATTTACGCATGCGGTTGTGAATCAAAAACCTTGCGTAAGGTCCGTTTGTTAATACGCCTCGGGTTGAACGTGTAAAATATAGCGTTCCGATGTTCAGGTTTTGTTTCCAAAAAAAAAAAAAGATTTCCACCACAAAATCAATAAACAACATTGCAAATTAAAGTACTATAACACTGTAATATTATCTAGTAATAAATGATTTTCACAAATATTTTGACAAAATATTTTTTATTTAAAATTATACTGTGTCTTTTCGAACGAAACAAAAGCCGGCACGTTTTATACAGCGCCACCTGGTGGACGCTGATTTTAGATTATAACAGCAAAACGTAAGAACAATTGTAGAACTAGTTAGCTAAACAGGTGTTAAAAGTTAACAACAAAATTGAATTTGAATTTAACAAATATTAAAAACTGATTCGTGTGACAAAATTTAAGACGCTAGCACGCACGTTAAGTTTCCTTATGTGATGTGGAAATCCACGTTCGGTCGATGTTCGCTCATCTGGTACACGAGGTTAAAGCGGTGAAACTGCTAAAAGTAAAGACACAGGCAGTTGCGGGTTCGAACCCCGCGTAAGTGTTTCTTAGTCACGCTGGCAGGTCCATGAGGAGAAATCATGCACCACTCTGATGAGATGATGTATAAACCCAACCACAATCTCTGAGACCAACAAAGCCACAATGTTTTCCTATTCAGCAAAAAAATAAAATCAATCTCACTTTGAAAATACAATCTTCATGGGGGAAAAAAGCTCATGCTGGATATCTACACTGATATGGACTGGGTTATGCGTTAGGAACGAAAATGATGCCACATTGATGGAAATTAAAATTATCAACCTAACACATTATCTTATGTTATGTGGCAACTGTCAAGATGATTTGCTTTTAGATATTATTTCTGTAACTACAAACCAACCTTGTTTGACAAAGATTGCTTTTAAGTTCTTGCCTCAAACCTCCAGGGTCAGGGTTCGCTTCCCGGGTTTCCTCCTGAAGTTTGCATGTTCTTCCTGTGCTTGGTGGGTTTCCTCCGGGTATTTCAGTTTCCTCCCACAGCCCAAAGACATGCAGATTAAGCTAACAGGTATTTCCAAATTGCCCAGTGTGTGCGTGTGTTTGCCCTGTGACGCACTACCACCCTGCTCAGGGTGTACCCCGCCATAGAGAATGTGTGAGAGGGAGAGTAAATCATTCTGCCGTTAATCCCGTCTTTACTTTCTTATCTAAAAACAATCTATGAATATCAATAAGCTATAAAATAAAATGTTGCTAATTTTAAGAGTTCATGTGTGTGTCCTGAGTTACACAGGAAGCTCAAACATCTCAAACAGACACGGTTCTTAAATACAGACCAGCTTTATTTATAATGCTGCTTTCAGTCCAGCTTCCAAACTAAACATTTATCTTCACCCAGGAAATTAAACTTTTCACAAAGAAAAAAAAAAACAACCTTTTCCTGTGCAGTTTGTGTTCATTGTGTCCCTAGATCACCCTACAAGACCTTAACTGTCCGAGAAAATTTAAACACTTGCATTGAACAACCTTTTTATTTAATAGCATTGTACACACACATGAGGTGAGACGTCAGTACTTTACAGGTTGATGCTGGTTACACAGAAACAGAAAAAAACAACCCTGGTTTAATCTCACCAGACAAGGCAAAAAAAAAAAAAGTAACAGTTCTGAACCAGTCGAGCTACATTAACGATAAGTGCTTTGCAACAGTCCTTTGCACGCCGTCTGTGCTGTGTGGTATTCGGTATTCGGGTACCCGTCAGTTTGTTTCAATAATCGCACAAAGGCTATTGGACGGACAGAGTATCTTACAGATGTGTGAAGAGAGGCATGGTCTAGGAGGTGACCGGTTAAACAGAATTTAGTCATTCTATACTTGTGTCAGTAACAAAGGCGGGGGGAGACAAAAATTAAATCCAGTTTTTAAATATTTTTAAAACATTAATGAAAGAACCACTCGCTACTGACATGAATACAGAATGCCCAAAAACTCCATGGATCCAGTATAAATAGAGTCTCGCGTTTACATTATGAACCAGGCAAGTCATTTCATTTACTTTTTTTCAACGGACAAAGAATTTGTTGCTCTTACTTTCACATGCGCGAAATTTCACGACACGAGCAGACATTTTAACAGCTGATTATGTGAGAGTGGCCTATGAGAACTCACTGGATTATATGGTAAGTGAGTGAGAAGCACGGAGTTGAAGATTTAATACATTAGACCTGACAAAAGCAGAGGGCCGATGCTCCGTCCTTGAAGGACCCAATTTACACAACAGCCTAAGGTGATCTACAGAGCTGTATGCTTGGCTTAATGTTGATTCTGTTACTGTTGAACATCACTGACCATTAGTTAACTGGCTGTGAAGGACGTATTCTCTAAGTGCAAGGTTTTGGCACAGAATATAAGGGACCCAATGAGCACCCAGAATTCCCCTGCATTCTCGTAGAAAGGCTTCAAGATCCTGATCTCACATACCCCCTGCTGGCATAAAATAGACTAATCCAGATTACCTAAAGAAAACCTTTTCCTCAAGTTTTCCCTAATTAAGAGATGCTGAACGAGCTGTTAAAGACAGGAAACGCAATAACAGTTCTTCGATCCAGTTAGACAGCATCAAGGTCAGTCTGCTGGTGAATAGTTCACAGCCTATGGGTTCTATAATAATCAACATGAACGTAGACTCCTTCTCAAATCAGCAAACACGCAGATTAACTCTGTGCAGCTTTTTAGAAAGTGCAGGTGAAAGTGTAGGACTCTAAACATCTCCGCTGTCCACTACATTACCCACCAAGTTCAGCTCTTCCGCTTATGGATTTGTTAATAAAACTGGAAGGCAATTAGTGAGCGGTTTGTAACACAGCCCAAAACTCCTTAACATGGAAGAACTCGATGGTCATTATGTGTAGAAGATGACCTCGGGGATCTGCCCGTCCTCGACGGAAGTGCCGTTGTTGTTGCCGGCGGCGTAGCAGAAGGTGAAGCAGGTTTTGGTGCCGGATCCTGAGGATTCGTGGGTAACCTTCCGCATGCCTTTGGTGCCGTAGTGGGAGTCTGGACCCTGGAAGAGCCAAGAAAAACCACACACTCAATCCTTATCCACTGTAACATGATTTAAGTCACAAATGAAAATAGAATTGTGATTAAGATTGAATTCTTGAACTTTTGGTCTATGGTTTCCATTTTAATAACACAAGACAACAGTGTTACTATAAGAAATTATACTGCAACATTATCACCCTTGACCTTAAACAAAAATTCGCCCACATTAACGCATATAAACCTGGCAACTCTGAAAAAGATTAAGCAGTAGTTGAGTTGTTGTCCTCTTTCAACTAAAATTGTCAGTGTATTATCTAATGAATACACATTCACTGGCCACTTCATTAGGTACACCTTTGCCAATACTGGGTTGGACCTGTTTTGCCTTCACACAGGACTAAAACCATCCTTTTGCACACTGCACTTTATGGACATTCCTCACATCTGAAATTATAGTCCATTTATGGACATTATATATTTGTACATTCATGCACATTTGCACTCATTCTGGACATTTCTAGACATTTATACTTCATTTCATGTTGCACACTTTTGCACATTTTCCATACTTTGCATATTTGTACAGCCATTATTGTGTATATTTTGTACAGCTAAGTTTTAAAAAAAATATTTTTTATATCCCATATTTTATATTTTGTTCTTTTTCTCTGCAGTTTTTCTATATTTTAGAAAGAAGGTTTGTATATATTATTCTTTATTCCTTTCCTTAATTTATTCTTATTTCTATTGATAATTTAGATTTTAAGGTCACAAGCAGTCGTATAAGCATTTCACTGCATCTCGTACTGTGTATGTGACACATAAAATTTGAATTTGAACAACTGGCTTAATTCTTCATGGCATAGATTTAACAAGGTGTTGGTGCATATTGACATGAGAGCACCAATAAGGCATTTTTCGCCCAGAGAACTGATACTCACTGTATATTTTCTCTTTCTCAGACCATTCTTTGTAAACCCTAGAGACGATTGTGTGTGAAAACACACCCGTCTGTCTGGCACCAACACCCACGCCATGTTTAAAATCACTTAAATTTCTTCCACATATACAGGTATACCTAATGAAGTGGACAGTGAGTGTGGTCATCTACTAACTTCTCTAATGTTACAATAGCTAAAAATAAATTAGCAGACTTTATCTCACACTAATGAAGTCAAAACACTTACACTTAGCCAATCTTTTAAAGAAACCAAATCAATGTAATCAAACATTACTAAATTTAGATGAAGGAAGGAGACAGACCTTCCAGAACACTTGAATAACAGTCATTCTAAACTTTATCTGAAGTTTTTGTTATCGATCGTATATTTTTGTGTACTGGCGAACTCCGATGATAAAACGCGTGAGGTCTGCTTTATGAACCTGGAGAGGTTGGAGTACGGTGCGTGACGAGTCGTACCTTAAGAGTGGCGCAAGCTGTGTAGTTTACATTGGGCAAAACCTCCACCGGCTCTTTGAACATGACCCTGAAGGTGCTCGATGACCCGTCGCAACTGAAACCTGTGTCATTCTGACCAAGGACCGTGTTACTGTCTGTGTGAATGATCTGGCAACAAGATCGACGAAAACAATAAAACACATCATTATGAATTAATCCACAATTTGCATTATTACTTAAAAATGAAAAAAATGATTCAAAGAACTCTACCTGGATGTTGACCTGATAGTCTGTGGGTCCGTGTATAGACCCGTACAGTCCAAAACCCACAACAAATATCCTGCGGTTTACACAGAACCTGCCGTAGAAGAGAACGAGAGACAGAGAGAAATTGAGGAATTTGGAGAACAATAAAGACAAACATTGTGTGATGCGCAAGCAGCGTGTCTGCGCTGGTCTCAGATGCTGTGGTAGGGTTGTCCATCAGCTCATCAGAGTGGTGCATGATCTCTCATCACAGACCAGACAACACTGCAGTATCCATTTAAAACCTTTTCATGATCGGTGTAAAGCCGTAGTGGTGGAACAGTTTGCTACGTTCGTGAATTGTTAATGTCATATTAAAAATATGTACTGTTTTTTTTTAATTGCCAGACAAAAAGTATTATAAGCGCTGTCCAACATCTTTAGATTAAATTTTATAAATGAGAGAGTGTGTGAGTGTGTTTGCTCTGACCGGATGCGATCACTGGTCCCACTGTATCCCCAGCGACTCTCCACCTGGGCGAAGCGCGTGATGCTGCACTCCTTCCCGCGCAGACAGCAGCGGGGCCGGTCGATGAACTCCACTCGCGGTTTGGGGTTCACTGTGAAGTGGAGGAACAGACTGACCACCTCCCTGTCTGTCAGAATGCCTGACTGAGCAGGACCTGCACACAGTGACATCATCAAACACCACAAAGATAGGAAGATTTCCTTAGGCCCCAAAGCTTAGTGTTTAACACCTACTTAGATAACCGTTAATCCCATCATGACGAGTGCGGGGTGTAAGAGTGTACGCTGTGACATACCTGCTGCAAACTCCTCTATGGTCATTAGAGGGAAGCGGATCAGGGTGAGAGCTTTCCCCAATACGCGTCTCTTGTTCTCAGGTGTGGGCTGCAGCTGCTGCCGGTGAGCCTCTGCCTCGGCCCAACGCACTGCCGCTCCAAACAACCGGACCTCCCGCACCCCGAGCGTGTCCCGCTCCAGCACAGCCACGAGGGTGTCTGAGAAAATCAAAGACAGATTTTCTTTATTGGTTTATCTGAATTATATGATACATGATGACATTACCACAAACATGGATGATCAACTGCAAAATCTAATCTAATCTGTTCACTGCAATGATAATCCCAAATTGGCCTGACAATTATTCTAGCATTCTCAAGAATTCCACTCTAAAATAATAATATTGGACAATTATTGGCAGGCTGTTAAAAACTAACTTTTCACCTGCAGCTGCCTCGTTCTAACTACCTCCTTTGAATGAACACAATAAACACTTATGATGTGATATTTTTTTACGTACCCAGATCTATATCTGTGAATCCTTCTGCAGCCAGAGCATCTCCTGTATTCTTGTCAATATTCTCAAGGCACAGACTGGCCAGCTGAGGTTCATCAAAGAGCCTGGCCTAAAAAAAAAAAAAATTAAAAAAACGACACTGAACAAGATTGTGACAAAAATATTATTACAATTACAATATTTAAATTATTTACGCCACCTCCTTTTTCATTAAGGACAATGTTAAGCTTTTCAGGGTTGTTAAAAATGACAAGCATTTTACATACTCGACTAGACCATTTTGAAATGGTAGCCTATAACATTTATAACATATAACAATTTCTGCACAGGTTTGCAGAACCGTGCCTGTGTGAGAAGCATAAAGGCGTTGTCAGCTCGCAGGTTCTTCTTCAGGAACTCCACGCAGTGAGCCTCCAGCGCCGGGACTGCGTATTTCTTTGCCGTGTACAGAGTGGTCATTACAGTCTCGGGTCCGATCTGAACCTCATCAGAGTACAGAAACCTGGGTGGGACATATTTTATAACCACACACATTCAAGCAAGGTTGATGGAAATGCCAGTGATTACTACCAAATATTTCAAATAGTCTAACTCTTACTTGAGCAAGGCCAGGAAAGCAGCAGGCTCTACATCCGGCAGTTCGATCTCTGTGGAGGTGGTGGCCATGCCTCCGTTAAACATGGCATCGAACACAGCACTGCCAACTGCCAAAACAAACCTGAAAACATAATGACGGACTGATTACATGACTATATACAACTTGTGCACGTTTATATATTAATATATCAGGTCTTGGTTATGCAGCTGAAATATAACACACATGATAATGACTCTACAAACAACTTAATACAACTCGGGTATAACAATATTAGTTACACAGTACATCATGATATACGACACGATATTTGGTTCATTTGTTGTAAAGTTTTTAAGACAATTTTTTTAGGTATAGGCTATAACTTATTGCAACACAGTGTTGTTGAATTCTCTATTCTGCATTTTTATTTCCTTTCTTGAATACGTTATCATTTCTATGGTAACTGCATGCACGAGGACCTGCATAAACCGATGCTGACAGTGTTTTAAGAGACTTTTACAATTATGTGAAACATTTTCTGCAAGATGTTTTTTTTTTCCATGAATTTCAGTGCATCAGTGTTTTTCCTCAGCTATATTTAAAACAGAGATCCTTTGCTGTTTTTTGGTTTGACAAAAATATTTTCTTATTAACTTAGACATGGAAATACAAACGTACAACTGTGCCATCAGGGAAGGAACACTCCATTTGTGTGATAATCTGGTCATTCAGTACATTCAGGTTTATTGCCAAATAAGTTGCTGAGTCTAGACCTGACCAACTGAAGCAACCCCAGATTATAACACTACCTCCAGAGGCTTGTACAGTGGCCACTATGCATGATGGATGCATCGCTTCATGCGCTTTCCTCCTTATCCTGACGTGCCTATGACTCTGGAATAGGGTCAATCTGAACTTATTAGACTGCAAGACCTTTTCCCCCCCATTTCTTTATTGTCCAATCTTTATACTTGCTAACAAATTGAAGGCTTTTTTTCTGATTAGTTTCACTAACAACCTTGCGAGTTCTTATCACACCGTGTATGAAAATGCTTTTTCTTTCATTATTAAACTTAATGTGTTTATGTCATCTCTAGTCATGATTTGATCGCATATCTTTCACAAAGCTGAGGTTCAGCACTATCCTTCCTGGTTTTGATCATGTGTTAAAGGGTTCTTAACACAGTTCCAGTAATTAAAAAATACCATAGTTGCTTTCTTTGCTTGATGCAGGTCAATAACCCTTATGAAATGGTGATTTTTTTTTTTTGGCAAGCATGCTGCTGAGGATATAAATAAATAAATAAATAAATAAATAAATAAAACAGCCAGATGGGCTGTTATTAAGCTGTTATCGTATCGTAGATATCGCACCATGGCAGAGACAGGTGCATTCCTTTGTATTGTGAATCTGAAAGCTCTGCATATGCATTACTGGTTATTTATTAAAGATCGTCGATAATAAACTCCATGCGATATACTGAACAACCGATTGCAGTCTCATAACGTTAATGATGTCATTGAAATAAAAGCAAATACAAATAACTTTCAGGTAATTTCACATTAAAAACAATGCTGGACAATAAAGAGTTACCTGTGAGCAGGTATGCGCTGCACTCCCATCCCTTTACCCACCAGAAAGTGAACGTCGCTGAGCACCTCGTTATTGAAGAGAAACGCAAATCTTTCCTTCACAGTACTTTTCGTCGCTTGCCAGTTATACACGGGCTCTCGGTAAACCAGCACCGCTGCTGCAGCCGGAGGGGCAGAAAGTGAGGAGTGGGGTGTAGGGACAGGCCCTGAATTTGACGCTTGTCCGGTCATGTTCGACGCCACCGCGGCCGCCATCGAACCCCCGACCGCTCCGGCTATCACCGAGCCCTGCGCCATGGCCTGCGGGAGAGAGTTGCGCATGTTCGGCGGAAGCCCGGCTGCGACACCGCTGCTTTCGGAGCCGTTAGGCCCCGGCTGGGGATTGGAGCGTCTCGTCGCGCTCTGTGAGCTTCCGCTCGCCCCGATGGATCCTCCGTTGCTTGCCGCCAAAGTGTAACTACTGTTGCTCGGTTGACTGTTACCCAGCGGACCCGGAGAGGCGAAATTTAAACACGGGGCCCGACCGCCGTTGTCTCCAGAAGCCATCTTGGACTTCAACTTCTCCCTTCTAGGTCTGATAAGGTAAACAAGTTTTTTTTCACACCACCCGTATTCTTCCAAGTCGATGATTGGCTGGTCATTTTATTGGCAGGAGGGTTACCGAATGTACCGTTCGCTGGTATATTATTAGCTAATCACAGAGCAGGAGACGGGATGGCATGAGCCAATTCTAGCGCAGGAGGCGGGACTTGTCGGAATACAGCTGGGGGAAAGGGTATGAGGTCACACAAAGCACTATTTATCAATATGGTTTAACATGAAACAATAAATAGTTTAGCAGTTAATAAATTCAACGACTTGGTGAATTTATTGTCATGATAATGTATTTTTATATAATAATAATTATTATTATTATAATAATAATAATAATAATAATTATAATAATAATAATTATAATAATAATAATAATAATAATAATACATTTATTCATTTTCTGTATCGGTCATCCTGGACAGGGAAATTTGGGCACTGGACAGGGTGCCAATCCATCGCAGGGCACACATGCACACACACACAAACTACAGGCAATTTGGGAACACCAATTAGCTTATTCTGCACCCGTTTGGACTGTGGGAGGAAATCAGAGTACCGGGAGGAAACCCACCAAGCACAGGGAGAACATGCAAACTTCATGCACACAGACCCGAGGCGGAAATCGAACCCTCAGACCCTGGAAATGCGAGGTCACAGTCCTAACCACTAAGCCACCGTGCCGCCTAATTATAATAATGATAATCTTTTTTTCAAACAACAACATTTATACACAATGATACCCAAAATACATCGTTAATAGATTACCAGATTTATATGATAATATTTACTGTCTTTGTCAAATAAATGTTTTAATGTTATTAAACAGTGTTGTATATACAGCTCAAAAAACATCATGAATGTAGAGAGGTGAAGCTGGCCCATCTCGCCACATTCATGATTATTTTTGTAATTCAGGATGTAGTTTTCTTAATAAAATTCTGAGAAACACTGATGAGCAATAACATTAAACTCTGTTTATCATCTCAGTGCACTGACATCTATCAGTGGGTGTGATGTATTAGTCAGCAAATGAACAGTCAATTCTCAAAGCTGATCATGGTTGGCACATGGAAGGGCCTTGGGGGTGCTGTAGCTACCCCTAGGATAATGATAGCACCCCCTAGCATGTATGTGAATACCCCTTTGTAGGCTCCTGAATATCTTGCTTTGTTTTTAATACAGAATAGCATTGTAACTCTCAATGAGTAAGCACTGTGGAAATGCAAACGAAAATCTCTAGCTATGGGTAGTTATGGGTAGACAACTGCATCAGAGGAACCATAAAACACTAAGTCTTCTATCCTGTTCCTGGTATGCAGTGCACTATCCTACCAAAAGTGATCCAAGGTGGTGCAAATGATGGACCAGCAGCAGGGCCCTGAGCACCCAAGGCTTATTGATGCGTATGAGGAGGGAAAGCTAGCCTGTCTGGTTTGAACTTCCAGAAAAGCTACTTTAGAACAAATTATTGCTGAACAAGTTAAGGCCGGTTAGGATAGAAGGCTGTCAGAACCCACAGTCCATCATCATGTAGGTGCAGACCAGTCAGAGTGCACATGCTGACCCTCTCCATCAGATGTGGACCATGGAGAAATGGGAAAAGGTGACCTGGTCTGATGAATGTATATGGCCAGGTGCTATGCATTGCTTACCTGAGGAAGAGATGGCACCAAGATGCACTGAGAGAAGAAGGCAATCCAGCAGAGGCAGTGTGCTGCTCTGTGTGTGATATAATGTTCTGCTTAGAAACCTTCTATCTTGGCCTTCAGGGTGTTGACATGGCCTATAAAATTCTCCAGATCATAATCTGATAAGGCATTACACATCCACTTAACATGGAACCAACATTGCTAATTACAGGACTTAAAGGATCTGTTGATAGTGTCTTGGTCTCAGATACCCAAGGACACACTCAGAGGTATTTCTTGATGGGTCAGAACTAATTTTGGTGGAACAAGAGAGACTGGCAGCTGGTTTTAATGTTATGGATGATTGCTATGTATTATAAAGGTAGATTATTTATTATTTACTTGAATTTACTTGATTGTTTATAACTCAGTCTACTTTATTTATTCATTTATTCATTCATCTTATGTACAGTTTATCCTGTGTTCTGGGTCAAGGGTGCCTGAAGCCTATTCCCGGGGCCTCTACGTATGAGGCAGGGTAGGCACTGGACACACACACACACACACACACACACACACACACACACACTATGGGCAATTTGGGAGTGCCAATTAACCTAATCTGC
>JAOTRS010000022.1:4658504-4669695 GCA_028565755.1 Dinotopterus cunningtoni
AAAACATGCAAAGTAGTAATTCAAAATAGAAAAACTTCCTTCATTTTTTGCTCACAAAAGTTCCCAAGTAAAATCATTTTAAAAAACTACCACTCTTTCTCTTTTGCTTTCTTTCTTTCTTTTGCTTTCTTCTCTTAGTCCGGCAGGAAGCTATGCGTCATCAGCAGAGTTGAGCCACTGCAGCTCACAGCTAAGCGAGGAAGAATATGGCGAGCGGGAGCTGTATGACGAAAATGACTCCTACCACTCATGCCACTCATCTGTCTCCTACAGTAAAGGCTCTCCCGACTGGGAACCAGATGAGACAACAGGTGCCTACAGTGATGAGGGCGCCTATAGCAAGGATGGTGGTGAGGAAGGTGCCCTTTATGAAGAAGAAGGTGACCCATATGCTGAAGATGCTGACTTGTATGAGGGTGAAGAAGAAGACTTCAATTATAACGATGAAGACCTGTACCCCGTGGATGAGGCTCTCAGCGAAGATCAGGAGCCTCCATACACTCCGACCCCTACCAGCACTGCATCCAAATTGGCTGTGCCATCGACTGCCAGGCCACCACTAGAGAAACAGACATCTGTGCATCAACAACCACCGACCCAGCAGGCACCACCAGGCCAAAATGCAAACCAGATGGCTAGTCCAGCTCAAATGCAGCCATTAAATCAAGCTCCAACTCAACCACCACCAATCAATCAAGCTCCAAGCAAACCCAATCAAACACAGCAGCAGCCCAGGCCACCTCTCCAGCAACAACATTCCACAGGTCCCATCCCATCTGTCCAGTCCTTCTTCGCTATGGCCAAACCGCTAACTGCTGTTTTTGGATTGGGTGGATCTATTTCGATGTCCTCACAGCCTCCTGCACCCACACCCCAACCCCAAAGACCTCAACCACAACCACAACCTGCAGCACCTCAGCCCCAAGCTGCACCGGTCCAACCCCTTGCTATTGGAGTCCAGCAAGCTGCTCCAGCCACAGCCAAACCCACAGAATCTCCAACACAGCCACCCACAACCACTGATCAACCTTTATCCCCTGTAGCCAAGCCAACCACACCCCCAGAGCAACCACAGGCCATTGAAGAACCACCAGTGCAGGAGGAGCTACCTCAAAAGGATGAGGAGATTCCTGTAGAAGGATCTCCTCTGGAGGAAAAAGAGAGAGAGGTCACCCCTCCAACAACACCACCAGAGGAGAAGGAACCAGAGTCTTGTCCAGACGGGTATGGCAGTTATTTGCATAGATTGCAGCAAAAGGTATAAAAAATGTATATGAGTCAGCACTGTGTAGTTGGCTCTCTCGCAACATCTTCAAGAGTTGAAGACACTAGTTTGTGTCAATAGCCATCAACTTTAAGTCTAACCCAAACTTACCTAGTTCCATTGGTTTTGACCCCTATAAAAAAGTTCTATCGTAAGGGGGGCGGTATATCCTGTTATCCAGGTATCCATGGTCTTAGGCCTAACTCAAGCAGCAAAAACAGCATACAACATACTCACCTCTTTATGTCTGTATTCCCTTTTATCTGTGTATAGAGAACCGGAGGTTGAGGAGGTGAAGGAACCTATCGACCCTGCAGTAAGAGCTAAAGAGAACTGGCTACGGCTCTTCAACAAGGTCCGACAGCAGCTGCAGGAGGTAGGTCTTTAAAAACACTCTTATGTCCATGGGCTATTATGGTGAAGTTCAATGGTGGTCATCAATCCTGAATCTGGATGATAAATCAGAAGGGGAATTAAGTGTATGCTAAAATGATGCATGATCTATAGACCATTGATTTTTGAATGGCTGTCTTGGATGGAAACCTAAAACTGACTTGGGATGGGATTCAAGGCAACAGTCATTTCAATTCATATCACTGCTTGGGCCTCTTTACAAACTTTATTTTACTACAGTGCTGTGAAAAAGTATTTGCCCCCTACCTGGTTTTAAAAATGGTTTTGTTATTGCATATTTGTCACACGAAAATGATTGAGATCATCAAACAAATTTCAATATTAAATAAGGATAATTTGAGTAAATAAATAAATCAAGTGTTAAAATGATGAGTTCATTTATTAAGTAAAAAAAGCTGTCCAAACCTGCCTGGCTCTATGTGAGAAAGTAATAGCCCCTAAACCTAGTAACTGGTTGTGCCACCCTTAATGGTGAATCATGAACACTGACCTTGGCTGAGGCAAGTAAGACTTGCAGTTCTTTAGATGTTGTTCTGGGTTCTTTTATGAGCTCCTGGTTGAATTGTTGTGCTCTTGGAGTCATTTTGGTAGGTTGACCACTCCTGGGAAGGTTCACCACCGTTCCAGGTTTTCCAATTTGTGGATAATAGCTCTCACTGTGACTTACAGGAGTCCAAAAGCCTTAGAAATGGCTTTGTACTCCTTTCTAGACTCATACATGTCAATTATTTCATTTCTCATGTGTTGTTTTTTGAGATCTTGAGTGTGCTTGACTTTGTCAGACAGTTTCTATTTAAGTGATTTATTGATTCAACAAGTCTGGCAGTAATAAGGCCTTGGTGTGGCAAGTGAAAATTAACTTGGCTTTCCAAAAAAATATAGGGGCCTCCCCTATCTTCAGGTATGCGAAGGAGCGGGGCCGCGGAATTAGGCACGGCTGGTGAGCTATCGCCGTTAATGATCCCGGGCGCTATAAAACACAGCGGAGAGTGTCTGTTGGGCTACTGGACTTTGCTACACGGTGTGAGTGCGATGCACGCGCAACACCACGGAAGAGCGGCATGGAAGCGGGGCAATGGAACGCGCCCCAGGGCACTCCCGGAGCTCCCGCGGCTCTTCAAGGTTCTCGCGTAAGTGGAGCCGGATTATGGCGACCCTGCCGCCAAAGAGGAAACGGCCACAAGGGGGCTTACGTCACGGCCATTTCCTCCCAGCCGGGGAAGGCCGCCAAGCCGCCGGACGTCAGAGAGGAGAGAGAGAGCTGGGAGGGGTCGGACACAAAACTTAAGCAAGGAGAATCAGCGTGACCGGACGGAGGCAGGAGCTGCTGTCCACGCGGGCCCACGCTGCCGCTCTGTCCGCTGTCACTGCTCACCAGCCTGTGTCCGCATGCCAGCGGGGCACTGCCCACCAGACCTGCAAGTGCACCTTCTTTCCTACCCTTTCTTTCCATCCTCCCTCCTTTAACTTTTTCCTTCCCAATTTTAGCCCAAATAAATTATCCTTTTTCCCGTAAGGTGCCGCCCGTGCAAAAAAGGGTCGAACCTGTTACAGTTGCATAATAGTAAAATTGGTTTAATGATCTCAATCATTTAAGTAAGTGACAAACATGCAAAAAATAAAACATTCAGGAAATACCTTTTCACAGCACTGTATAACATTTTGGCTTGATGCACTCAGATTTACTTGATGATTTTCCCTTTTATATAGACGCATTTGCTAAATCTACTAATGCTAAAAAGGCTTTGTCTTTGCTTATGTTATAACCACTGCGGATAACTGCTGCCACGCAATTTTGTCACCTTGCTTCTTTTGTTTTGTCTGTTTCTTTTTGGCTGTTTTCTCGTTTTTGTCTGTATCCCACCATTTTATTTTCTCTCCAGTCTCTTTTCATTGCTTTGGCGTTTTGCATGTTCATTCAGATGGGCCATGCTTGGACAAGAGTCAGGTGGGTTTGCTCTGTTGGTTTAATAGATGCGTGGTGGTTTTGTGAAGGTCCTGTATGAACATTTTTGTGCATACAGTAGAAAAAGACAAGAGCTTATGGAAACATGAATTAGTTTGTTCTTTATGCTGATGGCAAATACATGATCATACATTTAACCCTCTGAGTGTGTTGCTCAGCTTCTATTGCAGTTAATGAATCACTTAAAAGAGAGGTTGCTGGATTCTAGATTGAAGAAAGTAAGGTAGGCGTAAATCTTCCGCGATATTACTCTCTGCCAAGAAATTTCAAAGTGAGCGACCCTTCAATCTACTACCTATCGTTATGTTTTACACTAATGAAGCAGTGTCATGGTGAAAATTATAGTCAAACCTGCCTCAGAATCCTAATTGCTGTTTCCATAATTTCTAATTGATTTCTGTGTGTAATTCGTGTAAAGGTCTGAAAATACAGACTTTCCTGAGAATCTGTTTTTCAGACTGTAATTTTATCAATTTGCGACAAACATCAGATGATGGTATACTAATTATTTCTTTCATGCTGTTAAAATCGGGTGCTTATTAGGATGATCATGTAAATTGCAGCTCTTTGACGCTCTTTGACGCTCTTTGAACGCATGAATCTTGGTGATTGTTGTGGTTTGGGCACAAAACTGTGTACTCACTACAAGAGGAGACATCCATGAGTGCTGTAAATATGTTGATTTTAGTTTTTAGGTCAAGCCTAATGAGGGATTGTAAAGTGCTCTCCAAAACATGTCAGCATGAATGCTCTTGTTATTTCTCTCCCTCTCTCTCTCTCTCTCGCTCGCATTCTCTTGCTCATATCTTCTCAGGAACGGGGAGAGACAGATTCCCAATCTCTTTGGTTTGGAAAGGGCGGGTAAGTCATGCTGGTCAAAGTCAAGAATTTACTTAAGATTCTGTTTCGAAATCAGCAGAATAAAATGGACTAAATTTAATTAAACTAGAAATGAAAACTTTCACATGAGGCCAGGACAGCTTAACACACTCAGAGGAACAAACTATAAGCTCTGGTTTGCATATATACTGATGAGCCATAACATTTAAAATTTTGTATCAGTTATAAACCAGTAAACTGGTAACAGGATCATGGACACCCAACGCGTGTCACCACAGTACCAAAGGCCAGCCTGCCTGAAACGTTCCCACGGAAAAGCCAATGCAACACAAATAGCAGAAAAAAAGTCAATGCTGCCCATCAGAGAAATGCGCGAGAACACCCATTGCATTTCACGTGTTGAGCCAAACAAGCAAAGAGCCAACGGCCACCAACCCAGTCTCCAGACTCCTTCAAGGCCCCACCTGGCAACTCAACACCCAAAGGATCTGTCGCAAACATCCTGGTCCTAGAAACCACAGCACATCCCCAGAGGCCCTGCAGAGCCATGCTCCAAGGGACCAGAGCTGCCCCAGAGGCACAAGGACCTACACAATACAGGGCTTAATGTTTTCCATTAAAATGTTATGGCTTACCAGTGTATGAGCTCACACACGCACAAATTAGCTAGTTCAGTGAATTTCAAACCTGGCCTTAAGCATTTTAGTGCTTTTAACAACCCAGCTAATTAACATCCACTTTAATTTCTGAATTAAAGTGGGTGTATTACAGCAGGGTAAGCGCTAAAATATGCAGGGTTCTTATGGGACCAGGGTTGAGAACTGATAACCTAGTGTCATTGTGATTGGGAAAACAGAGTATGACATCCCTCATACCCAGAGAGCACAGCCAGTCTTGCTCCTTGGTTCCTGACAGTGGATGGCTGCATCATCATCAGGATTTGAACTCATTATCAGCCAACAAGAGGGTGAACTCTTTTCTGTCACACCACTCAGGAGCTCATAAGTTGTAGATTTTATTTGGATTGGAGTACCATGTTAAGTCAGAAGCACTTTGCGTCTTGCTGGGAATCTCTTATTATTATTTATAGGTTGAGAATTACAGTACACACTCACCCATTTGTTCAGGTTTTAGATTTCTTGTGCACACACATATATACACACACACACACACACACTTAGACATAGTTTATTGTTTTAATCTAAGTGCAGATAATCTAAAGACATTCTCTGTGCCAGCAGGGAGATAATTTCCAAACTTCCCTCCAGTCGGCTCTTAGGGCTTTATTGTTCTGCTGTTAGGCATTAAGGTAGAAAAGTGTAGGCCTGTCAAGATGCACTAGGCTCTGACTCAGCAAACTGTGTGTTTAGAGTTTAGATATTATTAGTCAGGAGACCTATCAATCACTCCGGGCGCGGGGTCACCATCGTGAACATTGCTGTCAAGTATATACCTGCTTGTGAACAGAATCCCATTTCAGGTACATTGGGGAAAAAAAAGGAACGCTAAGGGTTTTTTGTTTCCCTTGTTCATGCAGAATGGGAGGAGCTTTGTACAGCATAGACAGCATGCCTGACCTACGCAAGAGGAAAGCCATCCCATTAGTCCGGGATCTGGTGAGTAACAGGCCCAAGTAATGAAATCTTTTTGTGCGCACAATACATCACATAACTTTGTGCACATGTTTATTCATAATCTTTTTTTCCTTTCTGTCCTTTGCTGTCTCTGCCTTCTCACAGGCTATGGTAAGTTTTTAAAGCCTTAAGTATATGATACACTACTGGCAAGCAGCAAGTAAAATTAAAGGTGGCATCAAACGGGGACTTGTGCAGAGTATCAGAACACAGTCATGAAAGTCCAGACTCCCTTTATTTCTCTATATAATCCCCTGCTACACTAATGCACTTATCTTAGTGTTTCACTAGTGCTTGGATATCATCAAGGAAGAAAGTTTTCTCAGAGCAGACTGCCTGGCCTACCAGGAACTCTTTTAATGGTCCAAACATGTGCCTTGGAGCAAGGTCAGGACTGGATGTGGAATGTTGCAATAACTACCAGATAAATTCCTGTAATGTGCAAGTGGTGTTAGTGAATGATTGTGCATACAGTTTTCACAGACAGATGGATCTCTTTCAAAAGTTGGCAACAAATCTGAAAATCGACAAATCTTTTGATTTTCAAGAATGAGGCGTTCCACTCACTCAATGTTAACGAGAACAACTGAACTGCGCTCAAAGCCACCTTATCCAGGATCATCATTCACAGATGTACGACCTTCTTTAAAACATTTGCACCATCCAGATGTTTTACTGCGGGCTAAGAGTTTCATCACTGTTCTGTACTTAAAGTCTTCTGTAAATGCCAATCGCTTTTAAAAGCGCACGAGAAGTTTCATCACAAGTCCCGGTTTGACCTAACAACCCCATTTAAATTTTTTTGCAATAATTAAAGATATTTTAGTCATTATGTATTTCAATATTGCCTTGCCTTTAAAATATCTGGCCCATAAATAACCTCCGCCCCCTGTTAATTTACAGCAGCTACTTTAACAAATTACAGGTTAATTAAGAGTTGTTCCCAAAACCTTTGGCCTGTAGTAGATGTACTGTTTTCGGTATAATATCTAACCTTTTTTTTTCAGAAAGTGATGAAATTATTCAGATTTTCTTTCTATGTGTCTCCGAATGCAGTCTTTGGTTCAGAACTCTCGTAAAGCCGGAATCACGTCTGCTATGGCATGTAGCACACTCAACAACGAGGAACTAGTGAGTACTCTGTGTGTATGGCCATATGTTATGGTCAAATAAAAACTCTTAAAACCTAGGAAAGAGCAGATTATTTTTTTGCACCCACTAATCTAGGTTTTGAAGCATCTCAATCTGTTTCCTACTACAGAAAAGTCATGTGTATAAGAAGACCCTGCAGGCTCTGATCTACCCCATCTCCTGCACAACCCCCCACAACTTCGAAGTGTGGACAGCCACTACACCTACCTACTGTTACGAGTGTGAGGGGCTGCTGTGGGGTATCGCCAGACAGGGCATGCGCTGCACCGAGTGTGGGGTCAAATGCCACGAGAAGTGCCAGGACTTGCTCAATGCTGACTGCCTGCAGAGTGAGTGAGCAAGATATGCTGGGATTCTTTTAAGAGCCACATCACTCACTTACTCACTCATTTGTCTATACCGCTTAATCCTGTATTCGGGGTCGCGGGGGGCCTAGAGCCTATCCCAGGGTGCCAATCTATCGCAGGGCACACACACATACATTCACTCACACACTCATTCACACACTACAGGCAATTTGGGAACACCAATTAGCCTAATCTGCATGTCTTTGGACTGTTGGAGAAAACCTGGGTACCTGGAGGAAACCCACCAAGCACGGGGAGAACATGCAAACTCCATGCACACAGAGACAGGAATCCAACCCGGACCTTGGAGGTGCAAGGCGACAGTGCTAGAGCCACATCATTGTGGAGTTATTGCATCATAAAATAAAATAGCTTATTATGTTACAGTATGGAAATTCAGGTCATGCAACACCTGATTATCAGGTAAAGGACCAGAGAATTTGGATGCATTTTATGCTCAGAGACTGGATTTTCTGATGAGGGAAACTGTAACATCAATCAATTTATCATGTAATATATAGTATATGTAAGTCATTTGACCCCAAAAGAGTGGAAGGTAATGGTGAAGCAAATTATGAGACCAACTGAATTATCTTTAAAACATCAATCATCTCAACAGGAACAACAGATAAAAACCACATGACTCTTGACACTTGTGTGTTCTTAGAAGAGCTCATTGTCTCTCCACTAATATACTAGTTAATCAGCTATCAGCAAGCTTGGATCAAATGTTTTACACTCTTGGCTCTCGTGCGTGTTTCTTAGGAGCTGCTGAGAAGAGCTCTAAGCACGGCGCAGAGGACCGTACTCAGAACATTATCATGGTCCTGAAGGACCGCATGAAGATCCGGGAGCGCAACAAACCCGAGATCTTCGAGCTCATCCAGGATGTTTTTGGCGTGGTGAAGGCAACCCACTGCACCCATATGAAGCAGATCAAGCAGAGCGTTCTGGACGGGACGTCCAAGTGGTCTGCCAAGATCAGCATCACAGGTCAGAGCTCGAAGCCTGTCTGAATGTTACAGCGTTTTAGCAAATGCAATGCATAAAGTAATACTGTACTGAAACGTGTGTTTGCTTCTGTCACAGTGGTCTGTGCTCAAGGACTGCAGGCCAAGGATAAGACCGGCTCCAGTGATCCTTACGTCACAGTTCAGGTGGGAAAGACCAAGAAAAGGACCAAGACCATCTATGGCAACCTCAATCCTGTCTGGGATGAGAGTTTCCACTTGTAAGCCATGTTTTTCACTCCTAGCCTGCCTAGCATTGTGTGTTATTAAAGCAATGTTCATTATTTAGTGAACATGGGAGAAAATTCTACTCAGAGTCACATAATAAATAGGATAAGAAAAAAAAAAAAAGAATAGGGTCACAGTCTGACGTAAAGATTATATCTGTATAACGGCATGTCCCGTTAAATGTTTAGTTTTTTCTTGTTATATCACAGCAATTTGCCAGTGCTAATATATTTCTTTCATTTACTAAAGAATGACACACCCTATTTTTTTTCTATGTATACATAAATTTACTCATGTGTACTGTATATGCTATATGCCAAGTTATTGTCAAGACTCATTTCCTTTTATTCAGCTTGTTGTTTTTTTAACTGAAAATGATAAAGTATTAAAATGTGCAGAAATGTATTTAATATACTGTAGCACTTGTGATTTGCCTTGCAGCCAGACTGTCTGAGCCGCTGTAACAAAAGATTATTCAAACAATTTCCGACCAATCAGAGTCAAGTATTCAACAGTGCTGTGGTATAAAATAAAAAATATATGAATATATGAATAAAAAAATGGCATTCAAGTCAAACCGGGACTTTTGATTATGCTGGAATAAGGGAACACTGTTATGAGAGTAAAAATCCTTTTATTTCTCTATATAATCCCCTGTTACACTAATGCACTTATCCCAGCATTTCACTAGTGCTTGGATACCATCAAAGTTTTCTCAGTACGCCAGAGCCATGATCAAACTGCCTGCGTTACGTCTGAAACGCTGGCCTCCCAGGAACTCCTTTAATGGCCCAAACATATGGAAATGGCTTGTGGCAATAACTCCCAGCTAAGTTCCTGTAACGTGCAAGTGGTGTTAATTGTGTGTACAGTTCCCATTATCTGTCGATTTTCAAGGATCAGGCGTTCCACTCTCTGAGTGAGTACAGTAACGTCTGTACTGGGCTCTGAGCCACTTCAGCCGGGATTGTCTTTCACGGATGTACGGCTTTCTTTAAACCGTTTGCACTGTTCAAATGTTTTACTGCAGCTGTCAGGGAAAATATTTGACAGTATACATCACCGTACTGTGCTTAAAGTCTTCTGTAAATGTCAATTGGTTTTATGCCTTCATTCACAAGAAATTTCATCCAGGCCCTGATTTGACTTGAACGCCCGTCGTAAATATACTGTACTGGTCATATACAAACTCCGAGTTTGTGTTCATGTTACTAGTGAGTGCCACAACTCCTCCGACCGAATAAAGGTGCGAGTGTGGGACGAAGACGATGACATTAAATCTCGTGTGAAGCAGAGGTTCAAGAGAGAGTCTGATGATTTCTTGGGCCAGACCATCATCGAGGTCCGGACTCTCAGCGGAGAAATGGATGTGTGGTACAATTTAGGTGAGCTGTGTGTGTGTGTGTGTGTGTCTCTGAGAGAGAGAGAGAAAGACTAGAGACAGAGAGAGTTTAATCATACTGAAGAAAACTAATTAAGGCGGAAATGAGAAGGATCTAAGAATAGAGAGAGGTTGAGTTAATTTACGACCTGTCATTTTCTCTCTCTCTCTCTCTCTCTCTCTCTCTTTTTCTCTTTCTCTCTTTTGCTCTCTCGTTGCTTCTCCCCCTGCTCACACAGACAAGCGCACAGATAAATCTGCCGTGTCTGGAGCCATCCGCATGCACATCAGTGTGGAAATCAAAGGAGAGGAGACAGTGGCTCCGTACCATGTCCAATACACCTGCCTACACGAGGTCAGCTTATTGTACTATACCGTATACTGACAAGGATCAGCTTACTGAGGATGGATGAATGTATTTTAATGTGATTTTCCCTTGATAGCTCAATACTGAAATTAAACAGAAACTGAGAGTAACTGGAAGTTAGTGGGGTTCAGTGTCAAGGCTGCTGTATCATTTTTTTTTTTGCGCCAATTAACCCCATTGGTGTTATTCACACGAAAAGGAAACGGTAGATGAGGAACCTCTGACATTAGAGCTTTGGGGATCTTGAAAACAGTTTTTTTTTGGTAACAATGATAGTTTTTTAAAAGGTCCACTATTGTAGGATTAGTCTTTTAGTAAAACTTAGGTCTCAGACCTTTCCAATGTGTGTTAATGCTCCTCCCTGGGATCTCTTATATGAGGTCACAGTAGACAGGAAATCTAATTGAATTGTTTTAATAAATGTTTTTTTTTTTTCTCAATACACACATTGGAGATCCATCTGAATATATAAAAATTATTAAATGTTTTAAACATTTTGCACAAAAGTTCCAATTTAATATATTTATTCTGAAGAGTTTAGAATGTGTAATCAGGGCAGAGTTATACAGGTCCTTCTCAATAAATTAG
>JAOTRS010000022.1:4681465-4697485 GCA_028565755.1 Dinotopterus cunningtoni
ACGCTCGGCGTCAAAACAAGAAGCGCATGTGTGATACATGATACTCGGTACTCGTAAACCAAGACTTGTTCGTTTTTATTTATTTAAAATCTTTGCTCGTCTTGCGGAACACTCGCAAACCGTGTTACTCTGCAATCCGAGGTTCCACTGTATTTATTATAATTGCAGATTAACACACACTGTGCTTAAAGTATATTAATTAATAAAATATTTTAATATGTAGGATAAAATAGGTACACATCTCCAATTCTTTCATACCTAATTGACTATTTTTGCTTATGTAACTGACTGTTTTTGCTTTTAGGTTTTCAGGCTAATAGGTTTGCATCTTAATGCCCGTGGTCAGGGATTTACCTGTGTATTCTTTGCTCCACAGCTGAACGTGGAAGCCAGTGACTTCTTAAAGGAGCTGCAGGTCAAACTGAACAACGTGATGGACGACCTGAGCAGGATCTTTGCGGTCAGGTGGGATAGCCATGCTATAGTGAAAACACAGTGCTCCGCTTAGCACCATGTCACAAAATACAGTAGTTTGATGTTTTGACATGTGTTTGAATATAATTAATGACATTTGTAAGGGTGTACAAACTTTTGCACTTGTAACAACTTAGATTTTTCTTATATTTCCATGTCCAAATCAAACTCAGTAGGTAATCTAGGCCTAGTGAAAATGGTATTCATTCTAGTTGTCATGGATTCCAACAACCTTGTACAGAGTGTAAGTGTAAGTATGTGACTGAGTGTTCTGTGTGTAGTTTCCAGCCTCACATCGAGCAGAGTGTGAAACAGATGGGTGACATCCTGAGCCAGGTAAAGGGTGCGAACGTCCCTGCTAATGGAAATGGCAGCCTCACACAGGACGCCGACAACGTGCTTCAACCCATTATGGACTTCCTGGATAGCAAGTGAGACACACACTTTGTTCCCAGACACTTTGTAAATGAACGCTGTGCATCAGCATGAAGCTAGCACTTTGTGGATCTGCAAAGCACCATACATAAATGATTTATTTAATGAATTAATTAGATAGAAATGCAGTGGTAATGAAATGTTGGCTTGTCTGGGTTCATGCTGGGTCTTTTGTATGGAGACTCAAAGTGTTTTGCTTCGGGCCTTCATAACTCTGAAATGCACCTGAATACATTTTCATCCTCCGGTTTCTCTCTTTCTTTTAGTTTGACATTATTTGCAAAGATCTGTGAGAAGACGGTGCTGAAGCGGGTCCTCAAGGAGCTGTGGAAACTAGTCATGAACACCATGGAGAAAACCATTGTTCTTCCCCCACTTACTGACCAAACAGTGAGTGTCTATAATGGTCCTTTTAAGGGCATAACATTTCTCTTAACCATACTTAAGGATGCAGGTTCCAAAGTGGAGCTTAAATAGAGCAAATCATTCATTGGATAAACACAGTTATCAAAAACTGTCTCTTGAGTCGTTGCTTGAGGCTCCATTTGAAACATCATTTGAGGAATCTCTTGAGCGATCACTTGAGTTTCCATTTGAGGCATCAGTTGAGGTATTTCTTGAGAATATTATTTAAGTCTCCATTTGAGGTATCACTTGAGCATCATTTGAGGCAACTTGAGGCATCAACTGAATCTCCATTTGAGGCCTGACTTGAGGCAGCTCTTAAGGCATCAGTTGAGATTCTGGTCGAGTCTTCATTTGAAGGGCATCACTCGAGTCTCTATTTGAGCCATCACTTGAGGCATCACTTCAGTTGTTGGTTGAGTCTAAGTCATAGCTGGAGTCATTACACTGTCATCTTTTGAGTTATAATTTATTGCTTAAGTTCTCATAAGTTACCGTTTAATCTTTAGTCCAAGTTCTAGAGATATTTAGCTTCCCAAATTTCTGCCATTTGCTTCCATTTTTTTCAGGCAAACAAACTCACCATGTTGGAGGTTGTATTGGTCTGTGTACACAGAGACAGGACCAGAGACATTTAAAATAGTTTTTGAAAACCTGTACCATCACAAGGTACCACCCCATAACCTTTAGAGAAATTTCAAATTAGGTTCATGTAATGGGAAATGGATACAGGCACTCGCCCAGAGTACAGATAGCTCTGGATTTGCCATGCTGTAATACTTTCTAGAGAGCTGGCTGATCATGCATGCTCTCTGCTAGTAATGAGCTCCTTCCTGCTAAGCTCAAACAACTGATGAGGAACACAAACATAATCTAGTTTGCAGGAGCTCGAAAAACATTTTTTCTGCCTTCTACACTATATTTACTTTAAAAAGGAGAGATGTGTTCCTTATCTAATGCAATATGGACATAATAAACTCAGGTGGAAAAAGCATGCGCTCTGGGACTGTGTGTGAGTATGAAAGATAGATTGAGGGTATTGGTCAGAGAGAGAAATCCTTCCAGTAAAAGTGTGTAAATGTGTGTCGTCTTTTTCAGGGCACACAGCTCATCTTTAATGCTGCTAAAGAATTGGGTCAGCTCTCCAAGCTAAAGGTAGACACACAACAACTGTGCATACTAATAACAATCAATAATAGTAATAAAAAGGCATAATTCTCAAACATTTGCATGGATACATCAGGAAGCAGCTGATCAATTTGTTAACGATTTGTTTTTTTTAGGAGCACATGGTGCGAGAGGAGGCCAAAGCACTCAGCCCCAAACAGTGTGCAGTTATTGAATTGGCATTGGATACCATAAAGGTGAAGACACACAGCATTTACTCCACCCTGGGCTCATGTAAATGTCCTATACAGACACACAAAATGTTTGTTAATGCTTCAACCCCCTTAGTCAATGCATTGTTCTGAGCACAGTTGGGTGGAGCTAAGGAACAAGCCAGGGGATGAAATCTTCTTAACTGGGGTCACATTAGGGGAGAATCTATTTGACAAATTCTAAGACAAAAAGCTTTTGTATTTGATTCAAGGATAAGTCCCGGATGTCATCCATTGTCAGTAAAAGCACCAGTTTTTTAATGGTTTTTGTTATATTCTGCATGGATAATATGCTGGATTGACTCGAACGCCCCTCGTACATGCTCACAAAAAAAGGGCCAACTGAATGTCTAAAAATGACCAAAATATAAAAATTTGTGTGCGTGTTTGTGTGTGTGTTTAACAGCAATACTTCCATGCCGGTGGTGTGGGTCTGAAGAAGACATTTTTGGAGAAAAGCCCAGACCTGCAGTCTCTGCGCTACGCTCTGTCACTCTACACACAAGCCACGGACAAACTCATCCGCAAATTCGTCCAGTCACAGCACAATCAGGGTAAATTCATTTATACATACTGTTTTTTTTTTTTTTTATGCATACTGCTATAAAACCTCCCTATTTTTTTCTGCTTTCATCCTGGTTCCAGTCTACCTTCTCTCTCTCTTTCTCATTGTACTTTCAGCTTTTCTTTGTCTCTCTCTGTTTTCATGTAATAATGCTCACTACATCGCTGTGTGTGCTGTGCAAACTGTCTGCCTTTTGTACTGCTGTCAACATCTTTTATGTTCACATGTCAGCATCTTATTCAGATACTAATGTGTTTTCCAGCAGTATTTGTTCTCAATCTCTCTCTCTCTCTCTCTCTCTCTCTGCCACTCTACTAGTTCATGGAGGTAAAGGAGTGAGGTGCACTCCCAGCGAGGATGTATACCCAGAGAAGGGTATGTGTGTCTTGTCTGTTGTTCCCTGCACAGGCATGATTTAAAACAAATTAATATGCAAACAGAACAGTTTGCATATCCACATCCCCATGTGAGATTATCATTAGTACGTGGGTATTAAAGGGGTTTAGAGGTTGAGTGGACTTGCTTCTTATTTACACACCTACGGGTACTGGTACCTACATTGTGGAAAAGACGCATCTGTCTGTGGGAACTGTACACACAATCATTCACCAACACCACTTGCACATTACAGACCTTGGCTAGTTAATGAAACACCCCCCATACAGTCTTGAACCCACTCTCAGCCATTTCCACATGGACCATTAAAGGAGTTCCCAGAAGGCTAGAGTTTCAGACATGAATCAGGCAGTCCAATCATGGCTCCGGCGTACTGAGAAAACTTTCTACAATGACACTGTCCAAGCACTAGTGAAATCCTGGGATAAGTGTATTAGTGTAGAAGAGGATTATATAGAGAAAAAGGTAGGGTTTTTTTCGCTCATAACTGAGTTCTGTTAATCTGCGCAATCAAAAGTCCTGGTTCGATGTGAACACCTCTTGTATAATCCTTATAGGTCTAGGAGCAATTTTAAATATTACAGGAATATTGGACTTCCCTGAACAGCACTCCAAATGTATTGACGGAAAAGGCATATAAATCTGTCTGGGTGTGTCTCGTCTATTTAGTGTCAATGAGCTGTAATAGAGAGCAGGTCTTGAAAAGGCAACAAAGGTCACAGACTAGCATAAAGCCTGGCACACATTCAGACTGCTCAATTTAATTTCTGTTAATGCAGAACACCATCATGTGCTGATCTCTTCATAGTGAGTGTGAGCGAGCGTTTACTGCTAACGCAGGACCTTCACAGCACTGTTTTATGGCTGTGCTTTTCTTTAGCGGATTACTTAATTGCAGTTATTTGATTCAGTCATTGTGATACTTTAATCAGTGAATGGAAGTGAAGTCTGAGCTTTGCTGTCCAATACAATTCATTCATACCCAGTATATCTGTTGGCATCGGACTCAGGCTTTATTAAGGCTTTTGAAACGTGGCACCAGGTCACAGGCAAAGGACTAGAGCACCATCTGGTGGATTCAAATTAAAACACAGCACAGAGGCATTTCATTAGCAAGTAATGTTTTTCATTTAGACTTAAAGCGATGGTGCTATAGGACAGAGCTGAGCGATAGAAGATATGCAGCTCGTGATGGAATTACACTGCACAAAATGAAGCGAAACCTAACAAGACATGGATTACAAAAAGTTTATTAGTTCTTTGTCTGTGATTTTTGGCTGGACAACCCTTAGGACAATTTTAAAATTTTCTAATTTTAACAATCTAAAATCCAGATTTATTTAATAATCAACTAAAACCCTACACAACTCCAACAACAACTCCTGGTAAACCAGAGTTTCGTGAGTTTCATTTGCATATCAGGACATGATTGGCTCATGTATTTTATGATGTAAAAAAAAAAAAAAGCCTATCACTTTCTGCAATTTTGTCCCGATTAATAACGTTTTTAACTCGTAGGCCATCAGATCTGCACAAATTTCATTCTTCTGGTTCATCCCATGGTTCCCTGGAATCATCCCCACTATATATCAAGCAATTTAAGATAATTAATTCTCGTTTATATGTGTTATTTTTACCTGGAGCAGTGCTATTTGAATTTGTTCCAGTTCTGAAGCTTTAGATTTATCACTTATTCATTACCAATATAATGATTTTTATTGTGTAAAAGCCGATTCTGCATTTGATGCTACAGTAAATGCAGCCTATTTCTAGAAACAGAAACACAATTTTTCTTTCTGTATTCTCATTGAGTAAACCATTAAGTAAATAAGAGCTTGAAAGGTGAAGGAAGGATAGTAGGTGAAAAGTGATTATATACTGTACATATACTCACCAGCCACTTCATTACACCTTGCTACGACTGGGTTGGACCTCATTTTGCCTTTACAACTGCCTTAATTCTTTGTGGCATAGATTCAACAAGGTGCTGGATACATTTCTTAGATGTTTTATCATCTGTACATGCATGATCTGAATCTCCTGTTCCTCCACATTCCAAAGGTGCTCTACTGAATTGAGATCTGGTAACAGTGGAGGCCATTTAAATACAGTGAACTCACACTGAAGTGTTTGAGATGATTTTAGCTTTGTGACATGGCCAGTTAACCTGTGGTAATAAAGGGATGGACATGGTCAGGAATAATACTCAGGTAGGCTATGGCTTTTAAACCATGCTCAAATGGTACTGAGGGGCCCAAAGTGTGCCAGAAAAATATCCCCATACCATTATGCTACCACCACCAGCCTGACCCACTGGCAGGATGGATGCAAGCTCTCATGATGTTCACCCCAAATTTTGACTCTACCATCTAAATGTCGCAGCAGAAAACAAGACTTGATATAAGATATTTTATCTTATTCAGATCATTCTCTGTAAGTCATAGTCTTGTATGAAAATCTCAGTAGATCAGCAGTTTTGGGAATACTAAGACCAGTCTGGCTCGCAACAACAACCTATACCACATTCAAAGTTTAATTGATCGTCTAATTAGATTTTGGAGTAACAAGCAATTGAACAGGTGTTTGTAATGAAGTGGCCAGCGAGTGTATACTAAAAATAAAAATAAATGAATTTCTCCCACTGTCATTACATTCTGTAAAATGTATTATTCTAAACCACAGTTTTTGATTGTTTCCCTTTCAGCCTCAGGTGTGGATGACCCCGTGGGAGAGGTGTGCATGACACTGGAGATCCTCAGCGACCCCAACACAGGAGGACACAAAATTAATATTAAAGGTTAAAAATTTCCTCACACTTATTATTCCTCTGTGGAACTTTGCATTTGACTAATGACTTATGAATCTGTGAATGGAACATTTTCAATCCTTACGCTTGGTGGTGATGTGTGTGCGTTTGGTTGTCAGTGGTGGCAGCAAATGACCTGCGATGGCAGACTCAGGGCATTTTCCGACCCTTCGTGGAGGTCTACATCATTGGACCTCACCTCAGCGACAAGAAGAGAAAGTTCGCCACCAAGTCCAAGAACAACAGCTGGTCGCCGAAATTTGGAGAGGCCTTCCAGTTGTACGTTTTTGCTTTTTAAAATGCAGAATTATGTAGATCATAGTTTATTTATTAATTAATGAAACCGAAAAATCTTAATGTGGTTAAGAATGATTGAAAACCATGTTAAAGTTAGCATAGCCTGATTTTGTAGCGTAAATTATTGCCACTTTTTAATTTATTTAAGAAAACTTGAAACAGTGATGTGAGATGTGTTTAGTGACTAAATAATATGTCATGCTATTTTATATTATACAACAGTTAGTTCCAAGTGTAACAACAAGTGTTGATATAGAGCATAAAAGCACTGGGACATTTAACTAAATGTATCACTCCACGTCACAGGCATTCTAACAATCGTTAATTACAGTACACTAACTGTCGATCACCACCGTGGCTAAAAGTAGGTGGGTACGGTCCACCATACTGGAAAGAGGGTAGAGCAGCTGGCTGCCAAAACCTACATTCAAAACCAAAAACGGAAGTACTTGCTTCTTGCTTCGCCAATGTTGTTCTGTGCATGGCTAACGGAAGCTACAAAGCTAACTAGCTTCTACAAGGCTGAATCCCAAATCCCTCCCTAACCCCTGTTTAAAGGTGTGTTGAACAATGGATTATACACCCTACCACACTAGCTTTCCATTTAAAGTTGTTTGGGAAATTTAGAAACATGGAAATTAGCTCATAAAAAGTTTTATTATTGGAAAAATAAAGTAAAGTTTCTTAGAAAACCACCACCTCTATGGTTTCTTCTTCTTCTTTTTTTTACACAGTACCGGTAAGACTACTTTAAAACTACTTAAATTACACTAACTGTCGGTTACCCACTTTGACCAGTCATGGCTAATCAGTTCCACCAGTGTAAATGGTGTTTGTGGAACTGTTGTATGAATGTAATATCACTTGAGGTTCTGCTATACTAAATAACAGGACTCCCTCTCATGGGATATTGCTTAATTGCACATTTAAGCAGTTAAGTGTCTGCTAAAATGCAGAACCCAATAGATGACTATATTTAGTAATTCTTACATTGGGGCAGCTTAGAAACAGGGGGAATGTGAACAACTCTTGAACAAAATGTCCTTTTTTGCCCATTCCTTGTCTTTCTGTAGTGTCCTGGGCAGTGAACTGGGACCTGAGGGCTACGAACTACACGTGTGTGTGAAGGACTACTGCTTTGCCCGAGAGGACCGTACAGTCGGCATGGCCGTGCTGCAGCTAAAAGACCCTGCATTGCGAGGTGGTGGAGCCTTCTGGTTACCCCTGGGCAAACGTGTGCACATGGATGAGACAGGCCTTACCGTGCTGCGAATCCTCTCACAGCGCAACAACGATGACGTGGCCAAAGAGTTTGTGAAGCTCAAATCAGACCAGCGCTCGGCCGAGGAGGGCCGAGGGAGTTAGGAGGCTGGAGTTCTGTGTCCACACACTGTACACACGCACAGGAAATATAAAGATGCACACATCAACACAAACAATCATGCTACAAGTGAACAGAAAACACTCAGTTCAGTAAACTTGTATAGAGACTAATTTGAGTTGAAGAAACACTGTTGTGCCTCACCAGTGGCATAACCTAAATCTCTGCATAAACACTAAAGCAATCAAACCTGATTCAAGCAAATAATGATGTCAGAGGTGTTGCTCTTTCATCTTTGCCTTTTTTTGTAAAGGGAACTCTGCTGTGACATCCTAAAATCCAACAGTATAGACACACACACACCCATTTTACATCCAGTATCCTTTTTGCATTCTGATTCTACAGTAAACATAAGCATGCCTCAAAGCTTATTTAAAATGGAGAATGATGTGAAAAATGCCATACATATTGAGAGTGATAATTGCCATACATATTGAGAACGATAAATGCCATATGTACATCACACATACAGTACCAATCCTCCAACGTGCCGAAACCTTTTTGACCCTATCATAAAAAAGTCACTGTTAAAAGCATTAGTTCATACTCACATGTGCAATGGGCAAAAGCTACGCTTTAACGCTATTTTAGCGTTTCACGCATGGCTTGAGTCAGCACACTGCTTTCTTCTCTTACATGTGTAGACCAGCATGCTGCTCCTACCTGCTTACCCACAATGCATTGCTGCTTACAGGAGATACATGAAGTTCATGTACTTTCTCCTTCACTTATGTTTTATAACCAGACAACTGTAATAAAAAAAAAAAAAAGATATTCCAAAACATGACGGGCCTCAATATTTTTCATGTGTTTTGGAAGCTTAACTTTGCACTTAAGCCTCTGTTGCATGTTTTTACGTCCCGTCCCAGTCAGGTCTTTTTATTCGTCCGTCAGAACATTTTGTTTCTGCTGTTCTCTGTTGCATTGTGCATGATGAAGCCTAGCCACTTCAACACTGTGATTCTCTCCTCATGCTCGCCTCCGCTGCTGTGCATTATGGAGCTTTAGGTTTGTTTGATTTTGTGTGTTCTACGGTTCCTGGATATGTTGATGTTGTTGTAGACCTTGAATTTATGGAAATTGGATTAAATGGGATGGGATAATATGGGGAAAAAATTATTATAATATACAGTTTGCGTTTCACAATATTTAGGTTTAATGAAGTGTCACCCAAAGTGTAAGGGTGTGATTTAAAGAAATAAAAAAATATATTTTTTAAATGTTAAATAATGGAAAGGAGTAAAGTTTAAAAGATTATATCTACCAATCTGCTGCTGATCATCAGTAATAATGATACACACAAGAGTCTCAGAAAATAATTTGTTGCTAGTCTTTCGGCTGCTTCCATCAAGGGATCGCCACAGCAGACCGTTTAACCCGCACAACAACAAGGCACAGGTTTTACAGCAGATGCCCTTCCTTATTACCTCCCATTTTATCCAGGCTTGGGGCTGGCACTGCATCCAGTGGCTAGGAATCAAACCTGGGCCTTCTCCATGGCAGACGAGAGACCTACCACTGAGCCACCAATTTTCTCTCAGAAAATATTGCCCAGTGAATATTGACTGAGAAGAGACTTCAACAAACATCTGTTACTTAAATTGACCCATAAAGAGCTTTTCTCTTTGTTTTTACCTGCTAAATATACATCTTTTTTAGGTTTAATAATAACACATGTAATATCTGCTCTACATTGAAAACAACATGTATTACAAACTTTGCAAAGATGTCTTTTTAAACATCTTGGTGCTCTCTGGTGTTACATCACCCAGCCTTTTTGTAATATAATATACAGATTCATTGTTCTAATACACAAAAACATTAATGGAGATGTTAGAAATGAAATTGAATGGAGAAATCTGTCTCAGGTTAGTAGTGAGGAATAAGAAAGTAAATGAATTTAGCTTTAAAATCCTGTCAGAAATTGTAATGTTGGCAGTTATGATTATTAACATTCATCAACATGGCTTAAATAATTTCACAAATCCTGCACTTAACTTACTTTCCTTTTTTAATCTTTAAAAAAAATATTGACAAGAACAATATGACTTTTAAAATCTCAGACTTCCTGTCAGGTTAGCTTATTTGGGCTAGCTAGATGGCTTAGCACTGAGTATTATGAATGTTTATGAATATCCTCTTAAAAATCTTGTCAGTTTATTTATGCTATCTACTTGTGTAAAAAGTAACAGCATTACTGCTAAGTTAACAATTTTTATCCTCTCCATCAAATTATCATTATGAATACAGCTTTAACATCTTCTCAGACATTGTTAGTTAGCTTACATTTGGCTACCTGACTCACCAATGAACATTATTCATAAGCAATGCTAAATAATCCTCTCAGAAAATATTTCAGGTTAGCTTAACCTGGCTAGAATTCTATGTTAGCAAAGAATATTTTTGCATTCATCTTCTCAAATTGTCTTAGATTCAATTAATTGATTTAGCCAGCCATCTAAAAGTAAAAAAATATATATACAGTACATACTTTCAGAAATCCTGTCAGGTTGTCCAGCTATACATCTGACTTTAAAAAATCCTGTCAGCTTAGTTCATTTTAGGTAGCTAGCAATGGCTAGCAAGTGTTTGTTTATTTATTTTATACATTTATGAATCTTCACTAAAATTTCCTAAGAAAATTTGTCAATTTTTTTTTTTAACTAGCTAAGTGACTATTATATATTTTGAGTTATATGACTTTTTCCTCCTGGAAATCCTGTCATGTTAGCTTACTGGACAGCTATAAATTAGACATGAAAACCCTGCCGGGTTAGCTCATGTACTAGCCAATGTTATGAATTCATATTTTTAATACATATTAAATATCTTGTCATCTTAGCTATTGTTGGCTATGTATTAGTAATGAAGACTGGCATTAGCAGGCTAAAATTAAGATTTTTAAATATTAATTAATGATCACTTCTGAAATCCTGTCAGGTTAGCTTGTGCTATAGCCAGATAAAAAAGAAAACATACAGTATGTATCAATGCCAACTTCTTTTTCCTTCCTTTCATTTCATGCATGAAAGTTTTTTTTTTTTTCATAAATGAATGAGTGCCTCTCCAGCATCTCACAGAAATTCATTAAAATTGGTCGACTCCAGACTGGATTTTCAAAAGGAAAAATGTCAATGGTGTGTAATTCAATGCAAGAAGTTCACACTGCACTTTTCTAATAGTGTTTCTCTATAGAGTTCAGTGTGGCTGGATGTTTAGTCCAGGATTCTGCCAAATACAAGCACCGTCTATGTCATGTTTAAGTCCGTCCTTGTTAGATTATCAATGAACCAGTCTATATGTCTGTGGCATGTGGGCACAACTGTGCTTTGCCTGTGTTGTAACCTAGTGTAAAGTTGTTTTTGTCCTAATTCTAAAGCAATACTATAGTCTGAGACGAAAACAGAACCGTGTGAAGAGTAAACCTGAAACACACACAGGCCAAAAATAGTCTCTAAGTCAGCCATCCATCCAGGGAGATGCACTGGCCTATACAAGCAACAATAAGTCACTATAAGTGTGTGCATTACGTTAGTTTTCACAAACTAGTGTTTGTGCATTTAGGAACAGCAGTTAGCACAGAATACTAATTTAATATCAGTTATGTAAGTGTTAAGTGGCTGTTCTAATAAACTGAAGTACATCATTAGTGCTGTTCCTGCACTTTTCATTCACCTAATGATCAATTCCAGAAGTGTTCTTGCCTCTTTGAGGGCTATGTATGTGGGCTTGTGAGGGAAGACAGCCAGTCATGGATACATAGCCATCCACGTTTGCTGTTTTTACACCTAAACCATAGTGCAATTAAACCCAGTCACAGTGGTTAGCTTTGGACTAGAATATTAAATTAAATGTTTACAAGGCCGAGGGTTTCAGCACAAATAGCTTGCACATCCTTATTTAATTACTGTTTGGAATCAAGATAACAAAATGGATCGAGTTAAAGAATTAAGAAGCCGTAGGTCTCTTTAAAACATTGCAGTGGGCGTCAATGTCCAAACGAAATCCAACACAGCTTTGAATGTCTCACAATAGCCTTTATTTGTGGGAAACAATTAGGGGATGAGCAAAGTAAAAAAAAAAAAAGTGCTATGCTTAAAAGAATAGTTTAGTAAATAACCTCAAATTTTTGTTGACCAGCCCATACTTACTTGGGGTTTGAAGTTTACTTCATTTTTAAGCATTGCGACTAATGTTCCTGATATGGTAAAGAAAAGCTTGTGGCTACCAGTTTAGTATTGTACATACTGCTTTTAACCAGGATCTAACCGGGATCAGAGACAGACTATCAGCAAGTTTTTTTTTGTACAGTAGCTACTGTACAAAAAAATACTTGCAAACTCTAATATTCCATTTGACCACTTGTTTCTTTAATTATGGTGCAAAATGTGGAGGCGAATTCATATGTGAAAATGATTCCCTAAGCCTCAATTTTTGAAATACAAACCCAAATGCAGGGGAAGAAAAACTCGTTTAGTGTCTTTACCTGATCATTCAGTACATCCAGCTGCCTTCATTTTATTGCCACAAAATGTTGCTGAGCCTAGACCTGAGTAACTGAAGCAAACCCAGATCATAACCCTGCCTTCAGAGGCTTGTATGGTGCACACTATGCATGATGGGTGCAACGCTTCAGACACTTCCTTTCTAACCCTGACACACCTATCGCCCTGGAATAGGGTCAATCTGAACTCATCAGACTACCTGACATTTTTCCATTGCTCTTAAGTCCAATCTCCCAAGCAAACTTAAGACTTTTTTTTTATTATTATTATTTCACTAACAAGTGGTTTTCTTATCACTGCTCACCGTTTTTTAATCCCAATCCTTCACAAATCACATTGTGTGTGTGTGTGTGGGAATGTTCTTACTTTTACTATTAAACACTAAGCGGATAAGTAATCACAATCATTCATGACTACGTTTCCTCCGCAAAGTTGAAGGTTCAACACTATCCTTCCAGTATTTAATCATGCACTGGACAGTTCTTAACCCAATTCCAGTAATTCTGATAATTTCCTTAGTTGTATGCTTTGCTTGATGGAGATTGCTGATCCAAATTAACCAACCTCCAGCCTAAATTTTTCCTCTCTTTAAAACTTAATAACACAAACCGAAAAAGTCCTCAAGACTTCCTGGTGGAAAACCTCCTGACGGTTACAAACCTCTGACACTGGAGACGCCTTCCATAAATGATAAACATCTCCATACATAATTCTTCACCATAGCAAACACAAAATGCTTTCATTTGTTAAATAACACAAAGTATAGAAATGTAGAATGTGCAGTATGTCATATGTATAGAGTCGAGATTTCAACAGCACTGTGATATACATGATGATATACTTTCTATTTCACATTTGTTTACGTACTTTACTATTTTGGCATACAATCTCCTCAGTGAGAAACTGGTAGCTATAAGCTCTCCTTTCTTGTTAAATAAAATAGCCTTCAGGGTGAAACTTGAAAAGCGAGCTTCATTCACCAAATGCATCTTAGTTGTTAGGCTGAAGATAAGTAAAGGAAATGTTGTCGCGTTAATGTTCAGTAAAACTATTCCTTTAACAAAGGCAGCAATGCCATCCCCATGAGGGCTCGCACTACACGCACACATATATCCTCGCACACACAGAAACTCGCACTTACAGACCCGCTCAAGCACAAACAGGCATGAAGATTACCCCATATGCATGCATGCATGCCTGCTGCCGTGTGCTCCACGTGCTGCCCACATTGTGAATAGAAACTAAAGTGCATGAAGGGGAATCGAATGTTAATTGTGCCAGCACGTGTCTTTTACTTTTGGTGTTTATCCTGCCAACTATCGAATGATTTATCTTTATATTTCTTTTGGTGTTCATATTTTCAAATGTATTTATTTTTATCAAAAACAAAAAAAAAGCTTGTGAATAAATAAATGTGTCCGAAAACGAATGTAGCGTGTACAAGCATGAGATGTTTTTATACCAGGGATGTTTTTTAATTTTTATTTTTAATCATTATGATGGTTTCTAATCAAAACAGTAGTGGATTATTGCAGCATTGCTTCCTAGTAAAATATGATCACTCAATCAGAGCCTGTGCACTTATTTCTTTTCTACTATACCTAGTTTAAAATTAATACAGAGAAATGGAATTGACATGAAATTAGCCTCGCCCATGTCTGGATTTGAACTATTTGAGGCCAGCTGTACGATTGCAGTGATAGGGTTAGTGTTGTCCTTGGTGTGGTATATCCCAGCTCCCAGTGAACTGAACATTGATTAACTATACACCAGCAAACTGGTGACATGATTCTGACCTAATACATTATAACTACCAACCTAATATAAAGTACGTCCCCCTTTCGCCACCAAAACAAAAGGGTTCTTCCCTCACAATTTGGCCCTTATTAAAGTCACTCACATGCTTTAGTTTGCCCTTTTTTATGTTTCAAACACATCAACTACAGGGACAAAATGTTCACTTGCTGCCTAATATATCTCACCCACTTCCAAGTGCCATGTAATGAGATATACCTGTAGCTACTGTGACAAGGGCCAAATTGTGATGTCTAGATAACTGGATAAGAGCAACTCCAAAACTGCAGCTCTTGTGAGATGTTCCTGGTCTGCAGGACCTTTCAGAAGTGGTCCAGTGAAAACAAATCAATGAAATGGCGATAGGGTCATGGACAACTAAGGCTCATTTTTGCACATGGGGAGTGAAGACTGGCCCGTGTAATCCGATGAAAGCAAAAAGCAACTGTAGCTCAAATTGATGAAAGGGGTAATGCTGAGTTCCATAGAAAGGTGTCAGGTCGCACAGATCATTACTGTTTTCGTGGCAAAAGAGGGGACCTATTCAATATTGAGGTGGTGGTCATATTATATATAAAATTGGATTATCACAATACAATATTAATACAATGATTGGAGTTTAAACTTCATACAATATTAGCCCTCATGAGAACTCACAGAATTGCACTTATTGTTATATTGTAATTTGTGAAAAATAAACAAATGAATTAAAGCAGGGAACTGTCCAGGACTGCGGATCCCAAAACGAGTTCCGTGATGTCGCAAATCACAAACCAAGCATTTTTTAACCAGATTATATTTATTACACATTCTTATAATTATTTAAATAGTCATTTGGATTAGATCAATCTAATCCAAACCTCGCTAACAAGGAAACAAGTAGGTTTTATAAATAATGTTTGCTTGAACCTAATGTGTTCTGTAATTAACTATTTCAAGAATAAAAGCCTCGAGGGCAGCAATAAATAGCAAAAATAGCACTGTACATATCTGAAAAATACTCTTAAGCATTCAAATAGTTGCATGAGGTCAATGATAAAATGTTATTTTTTTCTGGAAAAATGGGAATCTGAACTCTTAGTATTTAGCAAACAATTGATTGACTATGTCAAAACAAGTTTTATGCTAAATATTAACGTTTTTTAAAATAAGTAATCTATTAACTAGTTTCTAACATGAAGAAATCCATAAAATGGAAAATGTCATAGAAAGTCTGACAAAGAACACCGTCAAAACTCAAGAGGAAAGAAAACATTGAAATTTATTTATGCTCTTTGCAATAAAAAACTGAACTAAAGCCAATTTTTAACATGTGAAGAGAAAAAAAAGAAAAGTGGTCCAGGAAGTCATGACCGATTTCTTCCATTTTAGAATTGAAACAGACAAAAGACAAAAAAACAAGTCTCCATTATGCAAAAATTAAATATAATGGAGATGTGGTTCTTATGGAAAGGTGTCACTTTCAATACCTACAGCCTCAATACAGACCGAGTAAAAGGCAAGAGCACTACTCATTGTTGTATTCATATAATCTTAAAGCGCCACTGTTACCATTATATAATGTATATATTATCAAATGAACA
>JAOTRS010000022.1:4697585-4710817 GCA_028565755.1 Dinotopterus cunningtoni
TAATTAAATGGAAATTTTATATATATATATATATATATATATGCATGCCATACCAGGCACAAGTGTACAGTATAGTGTATAATGTATAGTGCTTTTGTTTATTGGGTTTCAGTGCCTCCTATCGGCCACATGAAATACTGCAGTTCAGATTTCTAACGGAAAAGTTTCCGACTGTAACAAACTCCAATGATAAAAGTTTTAACAGCTCCATTTCCCACATGGCACTTAAACACAACAGTTTTTTTCTTTTTTATTAAAGTTGTGTTCTGTGGGTTTCATAAGACTCAAAGCAATCTCGCTCTCAGAGACCAGCCCATAAACACCGACTCCTCAGTCTGAGCCGCGGCTCCTCGTCCAGCCTGTACCGAATGTCTCTGTATTGTTCTACAGTAACCTAAATAAAAAGCACCAAGACACTGAGGTTTATTGTTTTACAGTAAAAAATGAAAACAAAAAAACAAGATTTTATTAAAGAAGCATAAAAAATAAAACTCTTGATACATTTCTTATAACCGTGAAGTCAGTTCAAATTATAACGTGTATACAATTGTTCCGACTCGCGGCTAAAAGGTCCATAAACTTTCAAATAAAATATATTTCAATTTTAAATTTTCTTCAATAGTTTTCTCATTTTGTTATAAATTGCCTATATGTTTTACACAGGAAAACAGAAATATGAAAAATAAAAAATAAATTTGCAGTAATAAAAGGGTCACATTATAATCTGGGATATTTAGGTTAAAGTAAGCAAATAAATTGTAAAAATAAAATGTGTAAAAAGTTTATCCTTTTTTTTTTTTCATTTTAACATTTAGAAAATTATTAGTTAATGCCTGATGGCTTCAAGACATGCAGATAGTTAACTTACAAATAATGATAATGTTTTAAAAACTACTAAACTTATCAGTTTTGTATGGCTGGAAGGAAAAAAAAATCCCAATGATTGTTTCTCAGGGTATTTACAGGTCAGGCCTAAAACCTTGTTACTGAAATGACTTTTGGTTCTGCATATAAAAGAATTAAAGCAACAAAAAAAATAAACCAAACAAACACTAGAAAGGAGAGCAGAGTTACAGGGCTAAGTGATCTATGTGAGCGTGGCAGCTTGGTGCCAGTCCAATGCCCGAGATCAGATCTCCCGTCCGAGCTGTCCTCAGTAAACCCTGTTTATGAACCTTTGGAGGGGGGGGGGGGGGAAGATAGGGGCTACACACTAACTAACCTCCATCTCGAGCTTGTGCCGTTCGGAGTGGCGGACTGACAGAGGAGACTGTTCCTCACTAGGCTGAGGCCTGGAGCATGAGACAGCACGCGCTCGAAGGGACGTTTACAGCACGCTACTGACGAATTCTGTACCTTTATACCAGTTCTGCTACTGCACACATCCAGAAGAAAAAAAGTTTGGAGCATAATTTTCCAACACATCTTAAAACTAACCTTACTAAGATCTAATCTCAATCAGATGAGTCTCCTCTCGCAGCAGGCTCATACTCTGGACAAATACTTAAAAACTTTCCTTTCCTTGTTTCATTTCTGTAACAATCTGCAATCGACAGTAAGGAGAAACGATTTAAAACGTTTGAATAAGACCACAAGAGCAGGTGGATCCCTGTTACAAAGACAAAAATCAGGGGCAGGCGCTTCAGAAACAGACTGAACATCAGTAGTGATCTGCACCACCAAGGCACCGAACGCTTTCAACTCTGAACTGAAAGGGAACCTGCTCTACTGAGTCGTTTAACAACATTCTGTATCTGTGTACCCCTGAATGAAGCAAAAAAGACTTTAAAGAGACACAGGAGAAATTATGGACCATTTTTGAGGCTTCGTTTCATACACGCCTGATTACTGAAACTGGATGGACGACACAGATCAAACCATGTAAACCAGAACGATAAAAGATCTGACCTCTGACCTTAACCTCGGCTCTAGAGGTTTCCGTTTCAAAGCCACTGCATCTAAGCGTCGGTTCTAAAGCTCTGGACTGCGACTAGACTGCGATAACCTCGTCTGCGGCTCTCGGACATGTAGCACAGAGTGAATGGAAGCCCTGGGTGAACATAGCTGCCAGGTTCTGATTGGTTCTCAATCCTGGTTATTAGAACTGAAGGAGACCTGAATCATCACAGGAAGCCCTTTTAGACTGTACGGTGTCATGGCTTGTCGCAAAAATAATAAATAAACGAAATTAACCTATTCACTGGGCTACCGGTGCGAGTTTCATCCAACCGAAGCACTAAAACAGCAAGAGGCAAAACATGGAAATGTGTCTGGGCGCAAGAGTGGATTACAGCAAAAAGCCTTCGTGCTCAAAGTAAGAGCAAGGCCTTGTAGGAAGGGCGGAAGACCGACGTTTCTCCAGGCTGGCCAGAGACCGAAAGAACATTGCAATGTGTCGCAGTGCACAAAGTGGGATGGATTTAAAACAGTCCAGAAAATAAAAAAACTCCCCACTCTTCACCTTTTTCTCCTCCAAAATACACACACACACTCAGACACACAGTAAGAAGAGACATTCGTGTAAAGTTATAACGTCCTACCTATACTAGAATCCGGTATTTTGGAACAGTGCGATGCCACGGTCTGTCCTGTTCTGACAAGCACACCATTCATATTAAAAGAATCTTAAAAAAGTATCTTTAAAAGAACAATAAAAGTGTAACAGATAAAGTTGTCCGTGGAGTGAAAGGCGACTTCGCCGTCTCCTTGGTGCTGTAGTGGCGCCCTGCCGGGACGAGGAAAACGCATATGGAATGAACGAACCCGAACTTATTTAATCAAAGCAGTAAAAATACAAAAGTGTGTGTCTGATAATGAAGTGTATATGACATGTCCATCCTGGGTAAAGTCCTCAGGAACGGTGTGTTCTAGTTCTAGCTCGAGGGTTTAACCTGCGCCCTCTTCTGGACTGGAGTATGAGTGTTTTAAGATTGCGAGACAAAGACGGCCGGAACGGCCGACCTCTTAGCATTGTAATATTTCTTATGCAACATTAACTATTCTATCTACCTACATAATATTGAACATTAACCATTATGCTGGATATCAACTCTTAACTTGAATAAATATTAAGTGTTTCATTCTTCATCGATAATAAAAAAAACAAATATTTCTGTACTATTTTGGTCTGACGAGTGTGCAGGCTCCGCAGTTTTGCGTTTTCTCTGCTGCTTCTTCTTTTTTTCCTCATGGGGAAAAAAAAATCAAAACGCAAAAACATGCGGGATTAAAAACAGACTGCGTTCCCGCCCCTCTCGAAGTTCTCAAAATGAACCCTTAGAAAAAAGTGCAGACCTATGCAGCTTAAATCGAAAAATATCTGCAAGTAGAAAAAAGTCTCAAGCAAAAAAATAACCTGCTCAGAAGCAAGAATGAAGAGGAGGGGGGAATGTATAATACACAGACAGACTCATCGGCGGTAGATTGAATTAATGCCTAAAGATAGATAAGACACTGGTTTCTATCCTCCTCGTCCATCTCGAAGGAAAAATAAAAATAAAATAAAGTACACTGCTGACCTGCTGATTCCACAGCCTGGGATAAGTACAAGAGTCAGTTATAATATTGACATTATCATCATCGTTATTATTATTATTAATAATAAATCAACATCAGAATAGTGTCATATTCAATATAGTAATTATTATCAATCCTATGTAGGCAGGTACACATCTTTCTCTTTGTGTATAGTTTACTGTAGACTTTCTAAATAGTGGGGTTGTTCTTCAGGGCTTGGGATAACAGCACCCCGGTAACTGTGTGCCATTAAGAGAAAATGCGAATGCACTGAGTGGCTGGGGTGTGGCACACGGGACACTCGGGCTCCTGTGACTGGCAGATTTGCCCAGCGCAGTCCATGCAGAATAGATTGTGGCCGCAGGGAACGAGAGCAGCTGTGACCTCGCTCTCGAAACACACGAAGCAGTCCCTGTTGCTACCGCCCGGCACCATGCTTCCTAGGGTGCTGGCCTTCAAGCGGCCCAGCATGCCAGAGCTGGCGCTCATGCTGCCGCCACCCTCGGAGTCGGTAGGTGAGCCACCGGGCAGTGAGGACGCGGAGCAGGAAGAGTACCCCGTAGTGCTGCCACCGCTGCTGCTGCTGCTTCCTCCTGAGAATGACGAGCCTGTGTGAAGCCAGGAGAGTGCGCTGAGCGGATCGCTCTGTGCCCGCCGTGCCAGTGGGTGTTCCAGCGCTGAGCCATCGCCAGGCAGTGTGGGCGAGAGGCGTGGTGTGACCGTGCCCCCGCTCAGGCCGCTACTGTTGCGCCGAAGAGGTTGCGCCTGCTTGTTGCCGTTGGCCAGTGGTGCCCAGATGTTGCTGCTGCCAAATTCAAAGCCGAGCTCGTCAGATGCGGGTGCTACGCCAGATGGAGGGTCATTGTTGAAGGTAAAGGTGCCTCCTCCTCCACTGCCCGTGCTAAATGGACTGGTAGGACTGGCGCTGTCTGTGGGTCGCCGGCTGCTCGGGTAGAGCTCCGAACCCAAACCGCCGTTGTGATAGGATGTTGTGGAGAGCTTGCGGGCTGAGGGGTGAATAGAGAGAGGGAGTGGAGGAGGTGGTGGTGGTGGAGGTGGGGGTGCTGTATGGTGACCAGAGCTGCTTCCACGCCCCCATAGCGTTCCTGCAAGACCCAGAGAGCCAAGGCCTTCGAGACTGACATCTGTGCCATTGGTGTGAAAGTCATTGTGGCCCTGAAGGTCGACAAATGCGCCTGTGCGTAGCGTGATGTGTGTCTCGATCTCCTCGCGTGCACGGTCAACATTTTCTGGCATACCCGTCACCTCGAACACGGGATCCTTCTCTCGGCTCGGTGTCACAATGTACGTGTGCGTCTGTTGCTGGATGCGTTTGATCGTGGCCCCTTTAGGTCCCACCACCAAGCCCACCACGCGGTAGGGCACACGAACCTGGATGGTAGTCTGGCCTGGAAGGTGTGGCGGACCCGGCAGAGAGCCTCCGCTTCCCCCAGCTTTGCAGCGGGATGCACGGATCATGGAGAAGTGATCGGCTGCAGAGATTATCTCACGCTTGGCCATTTCCACGTCCTCACGTCTGCCGGTGACTATAAACACGGGGTCTTCACCTCTCACCGGGGTCTTGATGTAAGTGTTAGTTTTTGCTCGCAGGGCTTTAATCTTACAACCTGCAAAGAAAGAAAAACAAACAAACAAACAAAAAAACGTAGCAACAATAGATACTTAATTCAAAGAAATCAGGGCATAGACATCTGAACACCATTTTGCCAAAAATATGTTTTTTGCCGTTTCTACTTGTTTCAGTCCAATATAATTATAGCAGTGGTAGTTTTGTGCACGGCATATACAACTATATAACATTAAAGAGGCTTGCAAAAGCTATTAAGCAAACACATTAAGCCTTGCTCTGTTTACGATTTATTAATGTTGGCATAGGGCGTGTTTTTAGATTAGATTTTATGTCCAAAGTAACAAATGAGTATTGTAAAAAAGCACAATTTATCTTTTCATCTCAATAATAATCAATATAAACAACACAAATGGTGTAAAGCACAGATGAGGAGTACAGTAAATAGTGAGAATAAAACTAACATATTAACATAAGCGCGTAGTATTTTTACATTTCGAAAATCCACTTAAAATGAGGCAAAGTTTATTCCCTCAACCAACTTGATATAAAGATATGAATAAAAGCTCAAGACTATAAATTAATATATAGGATTGGTGTTATTAAACGAATGTTTCCTGAGACGATACATCATCTGCAAAAACCCCACATTGAGAACCCCACTAAAAAAACTAACGAGAGCCCAATATGCTGCTCTGATGTTCAGTAGCAGCTCCACTGTAGTACACGGTGTACTGTTTCTTTAAATATGTCTGCCTGTCCTTGCGCAGCCAATCGTGTGCGCGCGCCGTGATGTCATCGTCCGAGGCAGAAAGCATGGCACTTTCAAACAAAGAGAACAAAGCGAGAAAGCGCCGCGAGCGCGCACGTGCCTGACTAAGTACTCGAATCCGCAGTGATATTAAACAAAGGTTTCTAAAATAAATACGAACACGTCTAATAATTTAGCGGGACATCACTGTGCTGAAATCGAATACAGTGCAGAGCAGAGACGAGGAGAATCCCGCCCAGTTTAAGCACAACACAAGGGCTGTTTGTGTTTTTCCCTGTTAAGAAATAACACCATAAACATGAACTTATCGGAGTCACCGGCTGTAACAGGGGCTTAAGGAAGGATTTGGTGCATGGCCTTGACCGAGCGTGCAGTAAAAGTGTGTCGATCGATGTGTTTCTTTTGTTTAGGTGTGGAGGGACAGACTGCTTAGACATGTGCGGCTTTGTCTGACCCCTGAGTCTCCCCTCCCCCCAGAGCCTCCATCTGCCCCAACACCACATCTAAAACAAAAAAAAAACAATTCTATCTCCAAAGTAGTGCGCCATGACAACAGGACTTTCGTCATAAACATCTCCAGAAGGGACAAAGAGATCCTGTTATGATTAGCGCAATCACAAAGGCTTAAAACTAATCTAACTCACCTTGTCTCCCAACTATCTCAGCGACATGTTCCGAGCTGGGCACGGGCACGCACTCAGTCATGTTGACGCTCCTCTTGCGGTTGCACAGCGCGGCAGTCTGGTCTCCCAGCGCTGGGTGCGTGTGCGGGGCCATGTGGTAGCCCCCTGTGCCGTAGTACTCCGGAGACGGCGAGCAGGAGGACGGCGAGCCCCGGGAGCCGCCCGTATGGTCGAGCAACGGCAGGTCCACGTACCCGCCGCTGCCGCCTCCTCCAACAACTCCTCCTCCGCTGCCGTTGCAGTTCTCGGACACGCTGCTGCCCGTCGTGGTCCCGTCTACCAGGGAGTCGACTTTCTCCAGCGCCATGAGCGAGAACTGATCGAGGGCGAAACGCAGCGCCTCCTGGTGCTCCTCGTCACGGGACTCCGGTTCCGGTTCTCCCGAGAGCGCGACCCCGGTCTGTTGCGCGCTCACCACGGCGTCGTGCTCCATGATCTCTGGGTGGAACAGGGGGCTAGGCATGTTGCCCGCGGATCAGCATCAGACGGGATGCGAAACTGCTTTCTGTGTGGCGAAAAAAAAACAAACACCGTGATAAATAAAAAAACAATAATAATTAAACACACTGAATGAAAAAATACACCCCAAACTAATATCTAATATGCTCTGTGAGACTGAAGAAACTCCATCCTGCTTTGTCCTTATTGTTTCTTTCTCCTCGTCCAGCAGCGGTTAGCAAACTAGCTTAGCACCACCGCTTCATTAGCTAGCATGAGTTAGTAACTTAGCCTACATGGTAGAAGAAAATCAAATATTATTGTCAGGGTTATTTATTAATCAAAGACAAGCAGGGACGGGTTTCTTCTCTCCCCGGAGAATGACAAACGCGACAGAATAAAACAACAGAGACGACTCGGCATTTTTTGTTGTTAGCAAACTAGCTTTAGCCGGCTAGCACAACGGAGGTAAGTCACGTTGTCGCCGCCTTTGCCTTTGTTTGTGGGGAACAGCCTGAGCAGCAGGCGTGCACCGCGCCGAGCAAACATTAACCACCAGACTAATAAAAATAATAAAATACGAGCGAAGAAGACGCGTTTTATTTACCTGTTCGGCTTCCTGCTCCTTTATTCAGATATTTTGGAGAAGGAATACTTAAAGTCCTGGCTACAACGGGTTAGCCGAGTTTGCTAATTTGGGGGGCGTTCAGAAAAAATATACTTGTTTTAAAAAAACATACAAGGCGCACGCGAGAATATACAGGCTAGGGGAAAAATCCGCACAGATCCCTACTCAAATCCCATGACTCGAACTATGCGATGAGGCGATTCTTCACATCTCCATGAGCGCATAAATCCCAAAAACACACACAGAGAAGAGCAGCAGCGTCTCGCCTCGTCTCTCCCGCTGCCTGGAGTCCGCCGCCTTTGTCTAGCCAGGCGCACGCGACGCCGCTCTCTGCCTGCCAGTCTCTCGCGCACAAGGCGCTGACGTCACCGGCGACACAACAATGGAGTTCAAAGGCCACGCAATAGGCGCCCACATCAGCGTCGTGAGTGCGCATGCGCGTCCCGGCTACACCCGGTCATGTTCAAACCGCGAGCGTTAGCTTCATAAGTCATTTATCAGTTTCGATTTCAACTCATAAAAACAAGCCATATAGATCAGTTACTAGCCGTGATAGATATAAAAGAAATAGATACAATTTACTCGTGTAAATATATTACGCAACGTTGAATGCTGAAAGAATTTCAAGTTCATACCCAAAGTCACAGTGTAGGGCTGGACGATATGATATGACGATATAATACAGTAGCATCATGATCAACTGTGACATTTTCATAGACATCGTACATAGTTATGTTTCATTCATTTCTTAATTATTTTAAAGGTTATTACGGACCATCTGGGAGTTAAATTTGTATAGTGCTTTTAGCAGTGGTTATCATCACAAAGCAGCTTTACAGAATAAAAAATAAAATTATGGAAATGTGAGAAAATGTGTATTAATCAAAATGATCAGATTGTCCCTGATGAGCAAGCCGAGGGCGACGGTGGCAAGGAAATACTCCCTGAGAAGGCAGTAGAAAGAAACCCTAAGAGGAACCAAACTCAACAGGGAACCCATCTACAACCCATCTATATCACATTTGGGTGATAGCAACCCATCTATATCACATTTGGGTGATAGCAACCCATCTATATCACACTCATAGCAGGGATTGTTGTGCGGTCACATATGTTACATTTCTGTAGCTCGAGGGCAAACCCATACATTGTGATACACAATTTGACCAAAGCTACTGTAAGTGCAAACCTTCCCGCAACCCTGGTTTGTCACGTGTTGTCAAAGTTGGAGGCATATTACAGTATACTAGGGGCGTTTTTACGTTGGGGTCCCAGGATCATTTCTGAGAACACGTGAACCCAAAGTCCATTTCATTTTGATCAGTGGGACAGAACATAATCGTTCCACACTCTGAACGCTTGCAGAGGTAGTCAGGGTGGGCGGGAGATGCACAATTTTGCTCAAAAGAGGAAGTTTGCTGCGACATGACATAATCACTATTCAATTCCGTCATCATATGAAAAAAGATGGCTCCAAAAGGATCTCTGTGGAGTTAAGTTTGATTACATTTTTTTTTAAATATACAACCACAATAAATCGCAGTGGCAAAATTTTCAAGCATTATTTAAATAAGTAAGTTTTATTAAGTTATACTTCCATAAAGGATAAAGCACAATGTTTGTTCAAAATTTGAGTAGATGAAAATATTCAAAGACAAAAACCCATTTTTGCCTAATGTAAAAACTTTCTAAGTTATGCCTTTATGTGCTTTAGGGTTAAACAATCTTTTCTATAGTTTTTTTATAATCCAAATTAATTATGTTGTCAAATGATTGACATTATATACATAATATCGAGTAATTGACATTTATGAAGCAACATTACGTAAATAACTGTTCAGACACAATATTACAGTAAGGTAACTAACAGTGCAGACACAATCTTGACTAACTGACATTTCAGGCACAATAAAATACTTTGCTCACAACATACCAGGAACTGGTATTTAATTCACTATCAAAGGCCACTACTCATCATCGGATATACTACAGGGGCAAGAAAAAGTCAGTGAACGTATTGGAATTTTATTTTCTGCATTAATTTATCATAAAATGTTATCTGATCTTCACCTAAGTCAAGAGTATTGACAAATATAATGTGGCTTAATAAAATACCACAAAATTCTGATCTTTCATGTGGTTATTGAACACACTCATTCAACATTAAAATGCTAGTAGAAGTGAACCTTTGAAATGAATAACTGGTTAACTCCCTTGGCAGCAATAACCTCAACCAGGCACTTCCTGTAACTGTGGATCAGACCTGCACATCGTTCAAAAGTAATTTTCCTGGCAGAACTGCTTTAGCTGTCAAATTCTTTGGACGTCTTGTGTGTATGACTCTCTTTGAGTCATTCCATAGCGTCTCTATTGGGTTGAGGTCTGAGCTCTGACTTGGCCGCTCTGGTGTTTTGGTTCATTGTCCTGTTGCATCGCCCAGTTTCTACAGAGTTTCAGCTGACTTACATTCTCACATTATCATGAAGAATTTTTTTAAATATGCATTTTCCCCTCTATGACTGCAAACTGGCCAGGGATGCAGTAAACCAGGCCCAAATCATGATGTTTCCTCAACCAAACTTCACGGTTGGAATGATGTTTTCATTATCACATGCAGTGCCCTTTTTATGTCACATGTAGTGCTGTGTGTTCTTTTTAAATAGTTCAGTCGTAGTTTTATCAGTGCACAAAATAATTTGCCAATACCGCTGGAGTGTCATTGTGCTCTTCCGCAAACTTTAGATGTGCAGCAATGTTCGTTTTAGTAAACACCGACTTCTTTTGTGATGTCCTGCCATGGACACCCTGCTTGTTCAATGTTTTACATACTGTAGACTCATCAACACAGATGTTAGCCAGTTGCAATGATGATTTCAAATGTTTGGCTGTCACTCAGGGTTGTTTCTTTACCTCATTGATTAGTCTTCGTTGTGCTCTTTGGGTCAGTTTGACTTGGCGCCCATTTTTGGTAGAGTAGCCACAGTCCCATTTGGCAAACTGTAGACTGGTGAATTTCTAAAGTCTTTTCTGAAATCACTTTGTAACCCTTTCCAGCTTTATGTAAATCAACAACTTTTAAACAAAGATCCTCTAAAAACACATTTTGGTGAGGCATGCCTCATATTAGCATATTCTTGTGCAAAGCAAACTAAAAAAAAGTGGTTTTAGTGGTTTTTAATCAGTCAGTGTAGCTCTAGTCTACACCTCCAAACTCACAAGACTCCAGGTACGCTCACACCAATGCTGACTCCAATTAAATTTTTTGAGGTCATTACTCATGGATTCACTTACTTTTTCAACTAGCATCATGAGTTTTTTTTTGGATGTTCTCAACCAAGACATGAAGGATCAGATTTTTTTGTGTTATTATTGTAGGCACATTATGGGGGAGTGGTAGCTCAGGCAGCTAAGGCTATAGGTGGTTGGTTTGGGGATCTAAGGATTTGGGTTTGAGCCCTGCTGTTGATGGGTTGCCACATCCAATATACCCAGCCACTGTATACAGTGCCAGTTGCAAACCTGGATAAAATAGGAGGGTGGTGTCAGGAAGGGCATCTGGTGTAAAACCAGTGCCTAGTTGTTGTGCGGTCCACTTACAACATTTTCGGCACAAATTGTCAATACCCTTGAATTAGATAAAGATCAGATCACATTTTAACAAATTATGATTAAATTAAGGCAGAAAACCAAAAAGAAATTCCAAAAAATTCATAAACCTTTATGTTTGGGACCATCAAGTAACTGATTTTTGGACAGAATATTATTTAATTGGCATTTCAAAGACTTTTCAGGCACAACATTAACTGACAGCACACAAATTTCACATAATTGCACTTTTATGCACGATTGTTAAGCTTACATTGTACTGGATTTGATAATTCAACATCAATATTCAACATATGAGAACTATTGGGTGTAACACTTCTGAAGCCTCCTCCTATTTGGATCTTGATTTGGTACGCCTTTATTTCAGGATTTGAGACACTTAGTGAAAACACACCTAAAGTTTTTTTTTTTTGCGATCAACTATTTAACTGAATGATTTTATATAGAAAACAGTGGGGAAAAAAAGTATCACTGGGTTTTCATAGATGGGAGCACATTTTAGCACATTACTTTATCTTTCATATTTGGAGAAGCATGAGAGATTTCAACCTGAAAATTAATCACAGACCACAGTTAAGTTAATCAAAATTTCATTTTATTACTCAAATGTACAAAATTAAGCTCATTTTAAAGAAATCATCTCAAGCATCCAAGACTGCATGAGGCTGATTTCATTTATTACATGTGAAACCCCAATCCGACAAAAATAACTAGCTTTATAAAATACAAAATCTAATTTAATTTAGCTTTGACACCATTAAACAGCTTATATGTAAAATAAACGGATTAAAAAAAAAAAATAAAAAAAAACCACACACAATGTATACATAAACATATAAATGTGAAGATGGGTCATGGATAAAAAGCTAACAAAACAGTCCTTCTTTGAGCTCAGACTCCCAGCTGAAACCGTTGACAATGACATGGACGAGGGGGATTAATCATCCTTTATAACTTGGTGGATTTGATTAACAAAGCAGTACCCATTTTCAATGTTTTGCTTCTTTTGCCTTTTGTGGCTAAGCAGCATTCCCTGTAGCATATTAATATAAAATGTTCTGCTTGTCTAACAATTATTAAACATGTCTGTTAGACTAAATCGACCAACAATGTTTACTCTTAGTTTTTGGCAATGCCAACTTCTAGTTTTTTGTACAAACCTCAGAGGATCTTTGTATAACAATTGACCTATTGAATGAGTAGCACCACATAAGCGGGATTTATTTTAAGTATATACACTTTCTTCATGCCGCAAAAAAACAAGTCTTTCAACAACCTTTTTAAAAATTAGACCCCAGATTTTAAAAAATTACATCAATTGGAAAGCAATAAATTTGAAACTGTGCTCAGAACCATTTTTTCTTCCTAGAAATTAAATATCTTACTATTAGAAGATATTATAAGTGCAGTATGTACAAGAACTGCCTTATTAACAGCTTGTGCCACATGAAGTCCTTTGTTTCTGAATTATTTTAGAGTTTTATCACATCACTGTCTGGCTATTGAATTACCAAGAGTTCTAACATTTAAAAGAAACATGACAACACGAAGTGTTTACGATTGTGAGCTGCCATTTCGTACGATATTGTAGTTACTGTATATTAACTGTGTTAAGCCCTTAAACATTCCTGACAGGAAGAATGACACAAAACATAGTGAAGATTGGAAAAGAAGAGCACCAATAATGAAAATATATTAGTTCTAGTGATGTTGAGTTAATTGATAGGAAATTTATGCAAATATATTATCTTCCTATCATAGGTCTAGCAAAAGGCTCTCATCATGATGTGACGTGTTTCCTATAGCACTTAATGCAAACTGTGTGCAAAGGTGAAACCAAAATACATCTCTCATGTAGTTGGAGTATGGCAAGATATCCACTTAGATTTAAAACAAATAAAAAAAATTTAAAATACAAAAAGGTGAAAGAAGCATGGGATGAAAGGAAGGAAGGAACGATTGCATAAAATTAAACACCTAAAAAAAAAGAAGAAAGATAAG
>JAOTRS010000022.1:4740125-4793563 GCA_028565755.1 Dinotopterus cunningtoni
AGAACACGGTTATGGTAATTCTCTGTATAAATTCCCTGCTGTGGACTCTGTTAGTGTGTTGTGTGTGTCTGAGAAGGTGGAGTGGGCTTATTATTTTGACACATAAAAACACATGCATGAATGCTCAACAGCAAATTGCATGAGTAAGCACGACCCTAAAAATAAGAAAAGGCGCTTCTAGCTGAACGGTTTATGCTCACATATATATGTATTTATTTATAAGAGTGCTTTTTTTTTGTTTTTGTGCATTTGTGCAAATGTGTTTTGTGCGTGTGTGTTTTGTGTGTGTGTGTGTGTGTGTGTGTGTGTGTGTGTGTGTGTGTGTGTGTGTAGTCTGATGCAACATTGTTAATCCAGCCCCAGATTCAGACTCGGGCTCTCTGCTCCGACAGAACTATGGTTTCCTAATGAGGTCACAAATATGTCAGAAAAATTCAGACGCCCACAGACCACAGATGACTGCGCTTACCGAGGATGGGAGACCAGGTGGTACTTTCCTGATCTTCTTCGGCGGGGTATCTAAACGAGGAGAAGGCAAAACAAACAAAAAAACCCAGTCACAGTCACGAATGTTTATGAGTGTCAGCTGTTTTTTTTTTTTTTTAATACATCATATCTGGGGCTCTCCAGAGCACTCTACGCTCACTAGCCAATTCTCACCGAGCATTCCTTCCAAAGGCCTCCTACGAGTGGCTGGGTAAGATCCGTAGAATGGCGATGTGGATTTTACACCAGAGGGAGACAGGCCATCAGGACTGGACATGGACATCTCACCACCTGGCAGGAACTGCTGAGGAAAGAGGAGGTGATGAATTACAAAGAGCAACACAAAACCCAGCACGACATCATTAAAGAAGCATGTATGAGAAGCATGAATACATGAGCTCCATTAGATGATGATGATGATGATACCTGTGCGGCAAAGTTGTAAGGTCCTCTGTCTGATTTCCCTGCAACACACAACGGATGTTTCAGTAATGGCATATCTGAAGCCCGCTTAGCTCTCCATGAAATGAAGGACAGTAAATCAAAAACAAAAAACCTTCGTACATGCACATAAATCAAAAATAATTTACTCTCAAATAAGGTGAAAACCTGTTCAATATTCTTTGGATGGAATAATTACGAGGATTGTTCCATGATCTTAATCAAAACGGGCGTGGGATGGGTCATCAACGAGGTGTGTTCGATTTTAATAAAGATGTTTGGAAGGCATACTGTAAGCCTTTTTGTTGTTTTGGTATAGCTAAAACTAAATGCTGCTTCTCACACAAGCATTAGTTTGATTTGGTAATGGACATGTAAATGGATATTTAACAGAATGATGTATTTACAACGTACGCACAAACCTTATTTATTGCTGCCAGAATAATATTGTGCAAATAAATTAATAAATAAATAAAGCCTGTCGACATTAAACGCAATCACACAAATCCTTGGCATACATTAAATATCAAAGCAAGAGCACACTACTGTAGTGTGTAATGAATGGCGAGACGGTGCTGGATGAAGGGCTACTCTCTCTCTCTCCGTGTTTGGCCGGCCTCCATCTGGCTCGGCTGGGCTGCCAGAGTGGATGAGGTGCACTGTTTACGGCCTCAGCCTGCGCTCCAAACAACAAACTGGCCCATTATAAATGCTCCGGCGCTAATTACACAGCCCCCCTCCCTCCTCCTCCTAGCTACCAATGTTCATGAGAGGCGGCCGTCTCCCCCTGTTTAAGTCCCAGCGGGGAGGGCTGCGCTCCAGCAGACTTAACCCCACTCCTGACTCTCGTCCCAACACCCCAAACACCACCAAAGTGGGCTTTAACTGAGGGAATTCCACCGAGACACCTTCTGGCATGGGGATTCCAGTAAAATCTCAAAGCCAAGGGTTCGGACACAACAGGGGCGAGTCTTCTTATTTGAGTGTTATTAAAGCACACGTCTAACACGGTGCTGGAAAACCGTCAAATATATCTAGTCCGAAACTAAGCTAAGAACAAAGCTCCCGGGGTTTGTATTAACGCGCTCGTTCTAATGCACTATCGTTTCCTTAGTAACAATTTACCCACAGGAGACGATCTACATAATGAAATTATAATCCAAGTACGAGGATGAGGCAACTTCTGTTGGCTGCACCGTCTTATCAGCGCTTTCCGTCTTAGGCAAGTCACTGCTGTGCAGAAGTGAACGTGTTACATCGGTTGACTTGTAACTGCAGTGTGAGCAAAACTGGATGCCCCACTTGTAAGCAGCCTGCAGGGATTTGTTTTTTTGTTGTCTTTTTGTGTAAAGAGCATCATTACTGGTGACAAGACATGGATGCATTACTACGAGCCTTAGAATATGAAACAGGAACATCCTCAATCACAGACCGAGAAAAGGTTCAAAAGTCGACCATCAAGCTGCAAAATTGATGCTTATAGTTTTCTGGGACTCTCAAGGGTCAATATTGAAACATTATCAGGAAAAAGGTTCAACAATCGACCGTGCTTGTTATAGTGAGATGCTTATTGAAGAGCTGAAGCCTAAATTTCAGATTAAACGCAGAGGACTGATATCAAAGAGTGTTGTGATCTTGCATGACGATGCACATCCGCAAACTTCTGCCCACACTGTCAGCACTCAGGTGTTAAAGCATCCTCTTTATAATTCTTGAGAACTCTGATGAAGAAGTGATCTTCGTCCTCATAATATAAAATCGTGTGCTTTATTTACTGACGTCTTATTGATACCAATAACTTGTATTAGTGCTGCGCAATCAACTGCATGAAAAGAGAAAATCACAATACGGGCCTGTGCAATTATTTAATCGCAAAGTATGTAGTAAAGCCTGAAATTCATACTTTACTTAAAAATACTTTTGAGGCGCTCGCAATGTGATGCAATGCGTCATTTGATTTTTTTTTTTTTATCGAATAATCCAGCCCTAACATGCATCATGGACATTCTACAACATTAAACAAATTTAAAAAGTTTATTAAAAAATAAATGTAAATGAATTTAATATAAAAAAAAAACGTGCCAAATCAAACCACAAACAGCAGTATATTAGTACACTGTTAATTATTGACACACAACAGCACACACTATTGTATTACCATTCTGACAAAAAGTAACATAGCAACAGAGTTCCTATATCTAACAGGTCCTCAAAAATAAATTAATAAATACGTTCTGAATGTGTCGGAGTTGAAGATTATTATATATGTGAATAGCATCAGTGGAATTTTATACATACAACACCTAAACCAGATTATAATAATGCCCAGGGTTGTGTTTAAATTCGTTAAATTTGCATACCTGCAATTCCTGAGCTGTACATCGATGAAGGCGACATGCTCTCGTGCTCACCGTAGTGGCCCACACTGTCGAATGCCTACACAGACCCACACGAAAGAAAGAAGCATTTACACCACAACCACAACTGAGAGCAAATGTTCCCACACACTACCCGCTGCAAGGACATTACCAAGAGCACCGTCAGAAAACCGTCTATTAGAACAATGCTTGTGTTTTTGTTTTGTTTTTTGTACTTGCAACACCCTTAATAATTTCAACTAAACACAGAAATCATTTGTTCTGGATACATCATTATTTTTGTAATATTTGCCTTACTCTCGACTGCTCTCATGTAGGCTGTCTACTGAGCGATCGGGTTGATCCCGCCGTCTTATCTGCCTCTTATCAGATTAATGTCGCTACGCTTCTGATGCTTGCTGGCTGACCAACTGACCTACTGACACCTTGCTCAAACGTTTATCGTTCCTGAAGATCACGGAATGAGGTTCCAGCAGTCTGAGAGTATTCATGGAGCGGCTAAAGAGCCATGTCTGATCCTTCATTTCGTTTAATTCTATCATCGGTCATGGCTTGAGCTTGTGAAGATGTGGAACCTTAAGCTGCCGGGGTGTAGGGGAATTGATGTGCAAATTAAATTGATCAAAAAAGACGATTGTTACCGAATCTGCTCGGTCATCGTACGTTAAATAAAATAATAAATAAATAAATAAACTCTGAGCAATTTGTAGCAGATTAAAATTGCAGAACGCTGTAAACAGCGGTGCACAAAGTGAAAAAGCGGCTTTGTCTTTTTGTTCAGCTTGAAAAGCTCTAGAGACAGTCACTCATCAGCACCGTGAGCAAACACATGAAACACCCAGCTCTGTTTGTCCGTTTCTCACACCTAATGGGCTGGAACGCTGACAGAGACTGTTTAAGCTCGTAAAAGCTGCTCTGTCTCAGCATGCTACGTGCTTTATGTACTCAAAGCCATGTCGCTTCTTACCCGTGTACTAAAAGATGAATTGTTCTGATCTGCTGAGCCCCAGGATCCGGATCCACTCCGATCTTCCAAACCTGCAACACAAGCACACACGTCGCTGATTACACCTGCGCTGTATGTTAAACCCCTGAAGTGGTTAGAATTAGCATTATTAGTGTTTATAAACAGGCGGTTTAGCGTACAGCTTCCTTAGCCTGTTCCGGTGCCAAGGCTGAGAAAGTAACCGCTCAGCGCGAGTCGTTCCGGAAGATTCCGTTGGCTATTAATAAAAGCCGTGAAATCGGAACAATGCAAAAATACCAACGGCTAGCACAGCGTAGACGGTGAGGTATTTCTGCGCTGGATCACGCCAGAATACCATTAAGAATAGATTGCGGGTAAATCCGTCCATTTGAAGGGGATTAATTGGCTTTTGATGCTTCACCATGCTGAATAAAATGGAGGGGAAAATTAAAAAAATATGGTGACATGCTGTATTACACCTCGAGCTGCTGCCTCATTAGTACCTCACGCTTGTTAGACTGCACACCATCATTCCTCCGTTTATATGTACGCTCATTGCCTACGCCAGGACTAAAGTAAAAATTCACTGAGCTATATGACCTGAAGTGTGATCTAAAGGTATGACAAGTAGAGGGTGGGGGAAATCGATTCAGTTATGAATTATTATTCTTTTGTGTGGCGATTCTCGACTTCAAAATTTATTTTATTTTATTTATTTAAACTAGAATTGGCTGGTTTTCGGGTTTGTTCGGCCGTGACCGTTGATCGGCCAATCAGCCTCAGATATAAACAACTCTGTAACGAGTGCAGAAGCTTCTGAGTGGTGCGAGAGACACGCTTTTATGGCGTTACAATATCCAAAAAAAAATAAATAAATAAAAAAAAAATAAAAAATGGCGTGCGCTATAAGACCCGAAAGTTGAGTTTTAAGACTTTGGAGGCATTTGTTAAGTTTGTATTGTTTAAATGGTCCGTTTAGTTTTTAAGTGAGAAAACTAATGTTATAAGGAACGGGCTACATTTAATTCATTATTAAACTTTTTGAAAAATTTTAAATTGTAACAAAAACTCTGGGAGAAATGTAGCATCGAACTGGGATATTTATAAAAGCTAAATACTTTTAGAATCGCATATTTAATCAAATCATCCCCCATGTGATATCATATCGGGAGGTGACTCCCATGCCTAGTGACAAATGTGTTATAAACATAAAAGTAACAGATTGGTTTGAACGTCTGTAAAAAGACAAGACACCAGCTGTTAATCTTTAATCTGCCGTTTTCGATATGCTACCGTTAACTTAAAAATTTCCAGAATCCCCCACCTCAGGCACAGCTCCCTCACTACAGCGCTGGCGATGATCTCTGGGGAGAAGAGCCTTAATTGTGAGCTCATTTGCATAAGTGTGCATATTAATGAACACCAGACATATGAATATTCATATTTTTTGTTGTCTAATTAAAAGCGAAGGGACGGAGGGAGGGAGGTAGGGAGAGACAGAAAGGATGGATTCCTGACAGCGACGGCAATGAAGTGGAACCGGAGCGAAACATGAGGCCGGTGCCATTGCCGTGACAAGTGTAATCTGCTGCCAGCGTTCTGGGCTGATTTCGAGTAGAGAGACGTGAGCTCATGTCAGAAAATTCAATCAACACACGCGTTCTAAGAGAACTAGCGCTCTCTGAAATGTGCAGCTATCCGACTCCCCTGTCAGCGCATGCACACATCATCGGCGGAGCAGAACCGAAAAAAACAGGAAAGAGCGTTTCAAGCGTGTTGAACGGCGATCTGTTTCTCTGCGCCATGGTACCTGCTTTTAAACAATGCCTCTGGAAAGCTCATTAATGGGCCGTGTATTTACCGCGGCGCTTCGACAATGCGGGGACTTCCTGCAAGCACGGAACATTTTAACACCAAAGGTTTGAGGATGCTGGGATGCAGAGAGAGAGAGAGAGAGCTATTTCCAGCTCTCCGTGAAGTCAAGACGGCTAATACTGTGGAATGTGAGAGGCAACAGGAGGGCGATGATACATGGGGGTGTATGAGAGAAACGCTCCAAAATAGCTTTAATCCATATTCATAAGCTTGAACGTTCACTCTTATTAACACGGAGGATGATTAATAGAAGACAGGGAGCAAAATGTGTTTAAAAAAAAGAAAAGAAAAAAAAAAGAAAAAAAACACATCACCCTGCTGTAGTGCACCAGAAAACTTTAGTCTTTAAGGGGAAAAGCCTGCGCCCAGAAGAAGTTACGAGCCATTCCCCCAGCACCTGAATAAACAAAACTTCGTTCTGAAAGCTCAATAAAAAAAAACCCAACATGCACTTTTCCACTGTGGGCTGCAGATGATCGTGTCGGCATGACCGTGGGGTCACGTGAGAGACCTGCACACCGAAATCACAGCTTTATCTCCTCCTAAAGGTTCTCAGTTCCATGTGGACATGTACTTGTGTGTGTACATGTGCCTGCCCGTCTATCATTCCTTTTCTTTTCTTTTTTTTTTACAAGCCGCTGAGTCATTAGCGTCTGGACGGCCGATGTGCTATTCATCGGCTCGGAGCGCTCTCGCACGCTACCTGTTTGTACAGACATAGTGATTACAGAGGACAATAGACACACAAGCTGCCAGTCGTGAAACCTTAGTTCTATGCCGCTTTCTGCCCCGCAGGCACGACTGAGACATCGCGCGCGTGTGTGTGTGTGTGTGTGTGTGTGTGTGCGCGCGCGCACATGTTACAGCTCAGAGAGTGAGTCAAGACCAACACATACACAGAGCTCATTAGGGAAAAGCGGGCACGCAGTAAGCCCGATAAAAGAGCGAGCTATAATTACAAGGAAAAACGTTGGAATAGGTCTAGTCACCCCTGAGTCATAGGCTATGAGTGTAACTTATGACATACACATATATATACACACATGGGCTAAAACCACAAAGTCACAGGACATGCACGTTTATGAATAATACCACAACAGATCATGTTTTATCAGATCAGACACATTTCAGGAAAAACTGCAAAAAACATCCTTTTTAATGATGGGGCAAAGCTATTTATAGGATAATAATCGATTATTCATGACAAGTCTTACAGTTTCTAATTTTTGCAGAATAAATATCATATGCCACATCTGTTACACTTTGTTTTTTTTTTTTACATTATCTAACAATCTGAAATACACCCAACCCCCTCTTTTTTTTTATAAATCAGAAATGCCTTTTTTTCTGTCACCGAATCTTAGCTCTCCGTCATGTAGCGCCATTAAAAACCTCCCAGGATGAGTAGATATTTTTTGTTCCTTTATTTGTAGCGACCCTGTCTTCAAAGAGGTTCCATAGACTGCTGGACTGCTACATATCCTGATTACCTCTTTAGTTTTTTTTTTTTTTTTTTTTTAAGTGGGCGGAAAAAAAACCCTAACTTCCTGAAACCAAAACTTTCTATCTGATATATAGGTTTAAACAGAACGCTCACCATGGCGGCGTGCTGCTTCTCGATGTTGTAACTACAGCGTGCCTCCAGATCCAGTCTACAAGACGCATTATTTCACTCACACAGACGACAAACTTTTTAGACGCAAGAGCTGGAACCCCAAAATGTTACAAGTGTTGAAATGTTTTACATCAGGAATATAGCGAGAACATGACTACGGCTACTCAGTAAGAGGTGCCATCCTCAGTAATCTGAAGCCTTGAGCGTTTCCTTTTAGTCTGCATCAACTATTTAACCAAACCTGAATGAAGGTTCAGGTATGACTGCTTTTACTTGCCTCGTGGCATCATTTACGTTTTTTTGGTCACTAGACTGATTTGTATGTAGTGAGAACAAGTAGTACGCAGTAGTACAAGAAGCTATTTGGGATTGATCCTGTGGAGATTTAATTGACATTTAATTGTTCTTTTCTTGGTTGATTCTTTCAAACTGAATTGACTGGTCAGTTTTTCGATTTGGAAGCCATTCACACTTTTTAAATTATTTAGATAAACTTACAAACATTAAACAGTTTCAGAATCCTTAAATACACTACTTCTTTTACAAAAAATAGAAATTGCTTCCACTTTAGTCCATCATCTTTTGATTTTTTTTTTAGGGCTGGTGGGTGTAATACCGCCACCTACAGGCCTGGAGTGTGGAGCATGGAGGATGTCGTTTTGAAACAATCACCACAAGTTCCACAGCACTTTTAACGTTTATTACATACTTTAACTAATTAATATTTCAAAACCTATTATTCGTATGGCTGTTTGAGACAAATCAGACTATAATAAACTTGCTACTCGATGCTATGGAACTGAGGTTTTAACGCCTTAAAAACGCAATAATGACTTAAAATGATTCACAGTTCTAAACCTGCGAACACCAAAACGGCCAAGAAATCCAAACTCCAGATGTGAATAAACATTTCTACAGATAAATTTTTTGCCTTTTTTTTGCCATTTGAGACTTTAAACAGTCAATTCTGCTATTACTTTATTACTTTTAATTTAAGTATCTTTTTCATTTGAATTAAAATCTAAAGACTAATAGTACAAAATAACAGATATACACCAAAAAAACCCCACATCTTCACGCTTCCTTTCTCACTCAGAGGCCCAAGGCTGCCTTCAGGAATGGAAAGTTCTGCTTCATGCAAACCTCAGTGTTCCTCTGCGTCTTTCAGCGGAGTTTTGCTGTTATATATATATCCCGGTGATTCTCACTTTCACATACTCAGTAAATGAAACTCTCTGGCCAGCAACACCTCAGGGAATCGATTCTTCCTCACGCTCACTGATCTCATCGCGCTCACGAAGAGTTCCGCAGCTAACCTCAGGAAGATGGAGATGAACCGTTCTCAACAGTGAGTCTGCATTTCTAAATGAGTGTGTGCGAGACGATGGTCTGTAGTGATGGTACTTTTAGCTGAATCAGCATTATCACCATCATCATAATAATCAGTGAAATAGACGTGAGGTGTTGGAACATAGAGACAAAATAATGCTCAGGACACAGCGAGTTGTCTGTGTGACTAAAATAACTCGCTGCTTCACACACACATACACAGACTCTAGTTCTCAGTAAGTCGTGCCTCTTCAAGGCTACTTAGAGTTGAGGCTTTAATAAAGTCTGGCTCCAGGTGGAGAAGGTCGGTGTGAATGGTTTCAGGAAGCGCTGGCAGTTCAGTGGGTGTTTTTCACCTTGTGAAAAGGCCCTGATGTGTGACCGTTCGCGAGTGTTGAAACCGTGTAAACACATGCCGGCCATCTCATCGGGAATGTCAATTAAGTGTGTCTGACTGGGGCATTTTTATAACACTCTCCTACGGCAAAGACAATATGTGTGTTCACATACAGGTGAAACTAAAGTTGTTGAAGATGTACAAAGTATGGCTGCATTTGTGTGTTTAGAAACATTGGTGTTGAGTATATAGGCTATAGAGCGGTGTGCGCGTTTAAGGAACGGTGTGTATAGAAATATAGGAGTCTGCATGTGCATAAGCCTTAGGGCCATGCATGTCCACATATAAGCCGTCAGTCGTGTGTGTGTGGGGAAATACGCATGCAATTTTGCACGTTTCTTAACTGACACTTAACCAAAAATCTATGAATTATTAATTGTAATAATGCTTTTTTCCTAGTGTCGCAAAGCAAACAAATTAGTTATGCACGACGGTTTAACAAAGCCCAAACTGTTTAAGCAAAACAGAATAGCAAAGCTAAATAAAACGGATGCTAGGTGATACATCTGATCTCTCTCTCTCCACAGTGCGGATCGCAAGTGCTATCCCAGGGCGAACTGCGAAACTCAATCATCGTAGTGTGAAACACAGCTTCACTGCCGCTGTCCGCATTGTATATGTAGCCTTTATTACTGAGCCAAAGGTTTAAACCAAATTCATTTTCACTCGTACGCGTGTATGCTCACATGCTCATCAGGGTTGCCAGATAACATTGTGTATTTTACAATTTCTGGCTAAAGGTAATAAAGTATCCCAGTTACTGGAAAACTGCCAATCTGGCAACACAGCCGGCTCAACTTTGCACAGCCTGACAAGGTAAACTCTGACCGTGTGTTTCTTTTCCCGAACATCAATACCTTCTTCCTTACAGCTAAAGCTATGGAGCATTAATATGCTAAACACAATCTGTCAAAATCTTAACGGCAATTAACTGATTAATGATTAATCAACATTCTTAGTGTGGATATAGACAAAGATTTAACATACAGTAGTTGTGTATGGTTGTCTATAGATAGAGATGTGTGTGTGTGTGTGTGTGTGTGTGTGTGTGTGTGTGTGTGTGTAGGAAAAGGTGTTTTTATAGATGTAGAGGAATGTGCATGCGAGTTTGCATTATATATAGGTGTCTGAAAAGGAGAGTGTCCCGTTGTACGGATATAGATCTGCATGTAAGTAAGTCTTTACCCATTTGCATGTATATGTACAGAGACATGTATAGGAGTGTGTGTGTGCGTTTTTACAGAATTGTGTAAACATGTGCGTGCGTGTCCTTCACTCTCTCTGACACTAAAGAGCATTCACAGATTGATTTTGCTTTTGACTCCTTTACATGTCCACAGTGTTTAGACACACACAGCCTGCTTGTTCGTAACTAAACCGCATAAAACTCATGTCTTGCTCTACTACAACTGCAGAACACCTTTTTTTTTTGTCCTAAGACCTGCGACCGCTGCGTCTTACAATACGGGAAACCAAGCGCTCGAACAATGAGAGTAACCGCCACCTTTTTACGGTGCACACTTTCAACAGGAGCGTGTCTCTGCGCCCTGATCTTATTTCAAACAGGGAGTGTAAGTTAATATCAGGCTTTGTACAGGAAAGCGAGCTCGTCTCCAGTGAACCACTCTGTTATATTGCGCACTACAACACTACAGGTGATTAGTTACAGAAGGGGGGAAAGCTCCTCTCGCCTGAATACCACAGAGTAATTAACAGAGGCATTAAAGATTCACCCTGGAGAGAAAGCGTGTGAAAGGAGGGGGTAGGGAGAATGCTTCAAGAAAGAGCAAAGAGCGATCCAGAAAGAGAGAGAACGCTGGGGTGATGAGTGGTAAGAAAGGTTTGGCTTGTTTATTTGTGTTTAACTGTTTTGTTCTTGTTGTCTGTGTGTGTCGGGGGAAGGGCGGGAGTGAGATGGGGCGGGGGCAGGGAGGGCAGAACGGGGAGGGCAGCAAAAATGATGACCAGAAGAGTGCACTACTACAGCACAATTAGAGATGTTTAACCGTCTAATATTCATTACATTAGCATTATTAACCAATAATGTTTGTTTTGCATCATATTTCTTTCTCGGCTTATGAGCCAAAGGAGGGTGCACTTACAGGCCAGACAGGACACAATATTACACAGGAACTTCATTCTTAATTTTGAATGAGGAAACAGAGATGCAATTATTTTTCACAGACTTATTTTTTATTTCCTTTTTAAATTATATTTGCTTTATTTATTTGTTAGAATTGTCCTGCTAGAACTGTTTAAACTTAAACTGAGGAAAAAAAATTGCATTTTTGTAATCGTTAATTATTAACCATTAATTAATTATTGTTTGTTAACGTGGTCAATTATCCGTTATGAGAACTGTATGAAATTTGCAATTCAAAGAACAATTAAAATGTCCATGCTCTGAAATGTCAGTCATGCTTAAAAAAAAAAAAAAAAAAAAAAGTCAATTACACTACCTTATCCAAGCAACACAAAATTATTTGCAGATCTTTGGCCAATAAAAAAAAAAAAAAAAACTCTTTTATAAGATTAAATAAAATATCTGTTAAGATCCTTACGTGACAGTTTTATTTTATAAGAATTATTCTATCAAAAGCATTTCTTATCTTTTCCATACAGCTGTTTCACGATTAAAGTGTCTGGCCATGAAATGTGGCACAAATTATTAAAACTGTTAAATATTCTATATCACAATTTCAGTGAATAAAGCAGAGGATTCTCATGGATTTCTCATGATCTCATGTTTATTAAGAAGCTGAGTAGCGCACATGGCCTACCTGAGCCTCCAAACTGACCTCCGGCTTGTGCGCTGGGTCTGTTTTTCCCAGTCATCCCCGGAAGAGGAAACATCTACAGGAGGAAGCGGAAACAAACGTTTACACCGAACGGATAAAGTGTAAAAGCACGTCACCGTGAGAGGTTCGCACAGAAACCTGCACTTACGGCGCTGAAGTCCAGGAGATCACTGAGCTCCTTGTCCGTGCCTGCGGTGCCCATCCTGATGCCGGTGTCACTCATTTTTTCTTTTCTCAGCACACACACAGACTCTGCCACGTTACAATCCTGCAGGAGAGAGAAAACAACAGAACAATGAGCTTCCCGAAAATATTAAATAAATAAAAAATAAAACCATTTCTAAAACATTTAAGTGTGCATTCAATTTGTGTTTGTAAATACAGGCATTATGAGAGAATGATTTAAGAAATGTATTTTTTTCTAACAAAACATTTTTAAAAAAAGGATTGGGGTGGACGCATCAATTTGTAGAATGTCAAGTAAAAGTGCTACGCAATTCTGTAATTTGGTTGCCAAGAAATGAAATTAACTTCACTAATAATTCATGGCTAATGTAATAAAACACAGGTGACTAGTTTATCAGCAACCCAATAAATCCGCTTAAAAACCAGACAACCAAAAAAATCTTTTACAAATTGCACGTAACCTGCGCGTGCTAATGACATGACCTCTAATCTGATCACACCAAAGCCATCACAAGCAGCAAATATTTTCTGTTTCCTTAAAGCTCAGACTTTACTCTCATCCTTACACTATTTTATTTAACCTGCAACAAGTATATATATCATCGCAGGGTCGTTGGATCTCGCCAGGGGTTCCCCACTTTCTCACATCTATATTTAGCGAATATAGAAACATGTTATGAAAAGTAATTGCCTCATGTGACTTCTTTTTCTGAAACCTGGCATTGAGTAGTTTAGTGTAAAACTGCTGGGATGTTCTTGTGGGTTGTCTTCTAGCTTGGCTAAACAGAACGGCAAAACGGTCGAGCATAGGATTTGTGATTAAATCACAAGCCTGTGATTTTAATCCTAAAAAGTGAGATTCTGCGAGTTCATAAACACTGGCCGTCCGCTTTAACTGTGAGCAAATTTTTTTAAAATAAATTTCAGGTTCCATACACGACCTTGGCTCTGCAAACGGGTAACTAACAAAAGCAGCACAGACTGCACCACGACACTATTCCAGCCAATCAAGAACATAGCGTGCTCCCGTTCTGTGATGTCTTATATTAATATTAGTCAGCTAGCTCAGTTTATGGTTTTGCTGCCTTTTCAATCCATGCATACAAGTTTGGGAGCAGAGCTTCTGATGGCACACCAAACAGAAGGGTGTTTATATTAGTCCAACATGGGAGAAAGTTTTGATAATTGGACTAAGTTAACAAACTAGACTCGGGTCACTCAGAGGAGACCTTTTAAAAAATCAGGACAACCCATAAAATTTTTTGTAAAAAAAAAAAAAAAAAATTTATCCGACCCACATTGGAATTCAAAGTTTGCAGCCACAGTAAAGTGTCGTCTCTGGGTAAATCCACCAAATTTCAGAAGAATATATATATATATTTTTTTTTTTTTTTTTTTTTTTTTTCAATCAAATACACACAAACTAAGCTAACCGGATGAAGAGCGTTAAGGGCTCAGAATTTACAGAATAACAATTAATTTCCGAGAAGAACAGAAACCAGGCACACATTGGCGACCCAGTCAAACCAACATTACACCAATAAACCGAGCAACACAGTGAATCATCGACTCTCACAAAGCCAGAGGAGGAGTTACACGTAACTCGACGCTGCGTCAGAAAAAAAATCCAGACACTCCTGAATGAAGCTGAGAAGTCTACAGGTCTGAACGTCATCATATGTAATCATACGTACTTAGAGAAACACGCTTGGCCGATGTGAAGTGGTCAGCGATGATTTAACGCAGCACAGAAGTGAGGTGATCTGAGAAGCGCTTTTCTTCCACATTACAAAAACCCCCCTGCAAACTTGGCTTCTCCCACAATGCACCACATCGCAGCGTGCAGCTGTTGGTTAACCAGATACACACTAGACGCAAATCTCTGGTCCAGAAGCCTAAAACAAGCGACCACACCTGAACACCATGCTTATTTAACTGGAATATCAGACCTGCGTTAAACTCTGAGTTGTGAGTTTCAGTCGAGTTAAAATTACAACCTAGAAAAAAAAAAAAAAAAACTATTAATGACTGTTGTGAAATGTTTAAAACAGCTGGAAATATTTTAGCAGAAACTACGATATAGTCTATTCCGACATCCTATCCATGCCTCAGATTCGTACGAAGCAGTAACTATAAACTTGCACCACAACATTGCGTCCTGTTCCAAATACAACAGATGTTAAAGCGTTAAGGCTGTAAAATAGAGGCCACGAGAGACTTTAATCTGCTCTCTGACTAACTCACAGAGACAATCCAGCCATCATCTTTCGCTAAACGCGGATTAAAAAACACGGCCGGATCTCACCGGATGTACAGCTTACATGTCACCGTTCCAAAGGAAGAAAAAAAAAATGGAAAGACAGGAAACGGTGACCAAGTCTCTTTCCTGGGATGAACGTGCACGAGCAAACGTCTAAGAAAGACAAGCCAAGACGATTTACACTTGCTCTGATGGAGAAGAGAATTTGCTCCACCACATGCACCATACAAACCAATTAAAGCATTATGAACGTAGCACTGGCTCAATGGCCACTGATTATCGTCACATAATTGCTTAATAGATTTTTCCTCTTCAGCCTCGATTTCTCGTGTTAGTCGATTATACCAAATCTCTTCCCTGACCTTTGGGAATAAAAAAATGTTTCTTCATACAAAGGAACTGAAAAATAAATACAGACCACTGATCATCAGTGTAATATGACTCAATGGACTATTTTCTATTGACTGTACTGCTTGGATGTTTAACCAGCCCATAACTGATGTTAAAATAACTAGGATGAGAATCAGAAAACAAAAAGACGTGAACTGACCCAGTCTGATTTCCTAACAAAAACCCCAATAAAATAATCTGATGTTCTGGCACTTTTGATTAGTGCTGCAACATATTGTGATGCCATGATACTGCTATAGCAATACATTACATGAGGCGTTCGGACTTGTGATGAAATTTCTGGTGAATGAAGGCATAAAAACTTATGTTTACAGTAGACTTCAAGCACAGTACTTTTACTTGCAGTAAAGCATTTCAAAAAAGATTTTAAAAGAAGTCTGTTTGTTCACGAATGACCAGGCTGAGGTGGCTCGAAGCCCACTGCTGAAGTCGTTCCCATGAACATTTAGCAAGTTAAACACTTGATGCTTAAGAAAAAGAAAAAAAAAAAAAGACGGATAACTTATCTGCAACTTGTGGAGAGAGGCTCATTTTTCTGTTGTAACTGTACATATCAATCATTCACCAACACCACGTCCCCTGTACAGTCCTGACTTCGCTCCAAGCTATTTCCACATGTTTGGGTCACTAAAGAAGTTCCTGGAAGGCCAGCGTTTTAGACATGAAGCAGGCAGCTCGATTATGGCCCACACGTACTGAGAAAACTTTCTACCTCGATGGGATTCAAGCACTAGTGAAACCCTGGGATAAGTGCATTAGTGTAGCACGGGATTATGTAGAGAAATAAGTGGAGCTTTTACTCTTATAACTGTGTACAGGTATGAATTGAACGCCCCTCGTACATCACAAAATGCTTGCTTAAGAACATCACAGTCACTGCCTTTTTTTTTCTTCCTTTTAAACATTGACTGACTCAGATCATGCTCACACCGCTGTTAAACTGTTTTTGTTCCCAGACAGTGAACTGAAGTGAAATTCTTTTGAAATGTGTACAACTAGTTCACCAGACATTTAGTATTAAGGAAAATGTTTTCCAGTATCAGACTATATGACGCGGTTTTAGAAAGGATTTTCCGCCAAAATCTCCTAGCAGGTTAGGAAGCTGGAGCTAGGGCATGATACAACTTTAATTATAGTTTCAAAATCCTTGCTCATAGACTTTTTAGAGCCTTTAAAACACTGAAAGGCTGTGATTGTATAACACCAATTCTGTGAACAACTGTTTCAAGATCCAAATGCATGGGTCTGTTATGTCATACTTGTCTTGAATACAGTTGCTAAAGTCATCACCGTTATAACACTATCCAACCTTTAAGGGTGCTTTCAGTGTTTCCGAATCAAACCCTGGCCCAAAACCATCTGGACCAAGGTGGACCAGGGAGGTTTTATTGCAATTAGAAAAAATAGTGGAGGAAAAAAGTGCTTTGTTTTTGGTAATTCTTGACCTGGGATTATTTTCCTGACAAATTTCTGAAAAGCGAATTAAAGATTTAGGAGCACACGTCTAGGTCTGCATTATTAAATATAACAATATTCTTGCTTAATGGGATGTTTACCTACATTCGCTGAATCCAAACCAAATCAACAGAATAATTTCAAAGAAATAAAGACAAAACTGATTAAAAGGTGTGAAAGCTTGCACAGAAACATGCATCTGATTAGATGTTACAAATCCAAGCTTAAGTCAAGGTTTATCCCCCCACCCCCCTTGATGTTTTTGTAGAAAAAAATAAAAGAATATATATATTTTTTAATTGCAACTAGATGGTTTCTCTTATCCACGAGATTTCTAGCAAGTTCAAAGCTATTACTGTCTACTATATTAGCTGTAGAATAACCCATAAGAAGTTTTATTATATGATGATGGCAGGTTTATCACTTGTGCAAATCTGCAAGCGTTCACTTCAAAGCGTGAGCGCGCGGACATTCGCAGCCACGTGCAGCCATGACCTGTCAATCAAACTCCATCAAAAGAGCCGCTTCGTCCTCATCATTACTACTCCACACTTTAATGTTTCCACACTTGTTTCAGTCAAGACTCATTCTCCTGCTGCTGACACAGACTGAAACCCAGAAAAATAGTTTCTACTCTCATATGGAAGATTAACACGCTGAAAAGGGCTAAAGAAAAAAAGAAAGAAAAAAAGAAAAAGGGGTTTGTGTTTCTCAAAAAGTGACCCCCAAGTCGCCATGAAGAGTCTAACGCTACCCTCACACCCATTCCCACCCCCTCCCCTCCATGAATTACTGTTGCTCCTCGTCGTCGTCTTCTTTTCCAGCTGTCTATGGACACAAATAAATCCTTATCGATCAGAGGTGGAAACGCGTTATCTGTTCTCCCCCATCGCTGTGAAATCGATTTTTTTTAGGAACGATAAGATTTAACGGAAACGGTTCGCGGGGAATCGTGAGGCGTGTGTGGGGGGGAACGGGCCTCAAACTCCGCACGACACAAAGGAAAGGAGAGAAAAAAGTTTCCAAAGCGGGTTTATCGTTCTTAATTAATATGCGCTCCCGTATTTATTTTTTTAAGTTGGAAGCCGGTGTTTACCTTCGTGTTGGATAGAAAATATGTTTACAAGATATAAATATGCATATGGTGGAAAGTTATTCATGAAAACTTGAATAAACAAACTGAGCTATTGAACGCTGCATTAAAAAAAAAAAAAAACTCTTCGCACGCGCGACCCTGTGTATCTGTTTTCCCAACACAGTGCGCATTCAAGAGCTTTACAATTTCATGTTAACCTTAAAACACAAATAAATAAACATGATCTGCTTAAAAGTTTGTGCATTTTTTTCGGTGAGAAATTAAAAATCTCCAACACCTCCTTAAAACGATTAAGCAACACTTTGTCTATGTAAAAAGATCTATAAATACTTTATAAATATATAACTTTTACACTTGACGTTGGGGAACAAAGAAGTTGTTTCCTACGGTCATGCACACGCACACTCTCTCTCTCTCACACAGAGAGAGAGAGAGAGAGAGAGAATGGAGCACATACTAACAATAAAAAAAACTTAAAACCTGCTTTCTAAAAAAAGTTGCTATCTTGTTTGGGTACAAAGTGAAATTGGTTGCACAACTCAAAAAAGCAGAATAAAGTTAAAGCACTGCACACGAATAAAAAAAGCAAGGCAAAAGCGGTCACTGAACCTAAAGAGGGGAAATGTTCGTAAATATTTACCTTTTGTCGGTTCAAGTGTTCGGCATCCAAATGGAGTGCTTTCAGAAAGAGAGAGAGAGAGAGAGAGAACAAAGTTGGGGGACAAAATCCCCCTTTCCCGTGTTTCAGGCCCTGCAAACCGCTGAATAATTGAGTTTAGTTCTCCCAGGAATAATATATCCGAGCTAATCTTAATTCTACCGACTCAAGCATGAACTCTACCCAAGTTACAGACTACAGTTTTCCTACTACACTCGCTGCAGTGCTAACCGTTTCATCTTCCTAGTAGACATTTTAGCCTCCTCCACATTGTCATCCCCGACACCGGTATCACTCCGCCGCAAAGCGAGGACGTTATAGCGGTGTCCGGTTTCAAACGCCCAAAAAAAACCCACCAACACCATGTACCACCGCGCCACCACCAAAAACAAATCGTAATCCTGCCACTTAACAATGTATAACAACAAAATAATCAATCGTATACCTCACAACATTGGGAGCGAATCGAACGATTTTGGTCGTACAACTAACTACCACAGCACTATGCCCGCGCGCGGAGTGACACGGCAGAAAATGATGAGTGGAGTGGGACACAGGGAGATACTGCGATAAACCAAAAGAACCCTCGACCAATAGGTGTCCTCGATGTGTTTGATTGACACATCCGTAAGCGAATAGGAACCGCCGAGAGGTAATAGCCCAACCCCCTTTTTCCTTGCACACCCTACCCCGGTTTTAAAAGAATGGCAACAGGAAGCCAAGGGGGGGAAAAAAGTGCTTTAATATTTTGTTTCACATACCACCAATACAGGGAAATTCTGATCTGATGTTTTGTAACTTACCAGTGTAAGAAAAACTGAAATGTAAGCTTATTTTATATACCCAAACCTTGTTTTTCTTGGTCATTTACAAATAGAATAGCACATAAATCGAACATAAAATACTAACAAAATGAAAATTATAATTGAAACATATTTCCACATCTTTCAAACTTATTTCCATCTTTTTTTTTATTCTGTAAAACTGCTTTGCGACAATGACCATTGTTAAAAGAACCATATGAATACAAATTAATTGAATTGAATTGAATTGAAATTAGGCGGCATGGTTAACACTGTGGCCTCGCACCTCAGGGTGAGGGTTCGATTCCCACCTTTATGAATTTACATGTTCTCCCCGTTCTTGAGTTTCCTCTAGGTGCTTGGGTTTTCCCTACAGCCCAAAGACATGCAGGTTCGGTTAATTGGCATTCCCAAATCGCCCGCTGTGTGTGTGCCCTGCGAAGGATTGGCACCTTATCCAGGCCTTACGCCGCCTTGTGCCCTAAGTCTCCTAGGATAGGCTCCAGGTCCCCGGTGACCCTGTACATAGGATAAAGTAGTATACAAACTGAATGAATGAATTGAATGAAATGCTAACTATGTATTCAGTGTTGTGGGAATTCCAAAGCAAAAAAAAAAAAGACCTTTCATTTATTACTTTTTTTTTTTTTAAGTACCAATCACCAACATGATTATTTCTGTCATGCAAAAATTTCCTCTTTTTTTTTTTTTGTCTGATTTGGGAAGTGATATTTGTGAATGGAACAGTACAGTTTTAGAAAAATTGTTTGGTCCAGCGAAGTGAAAAAGGCCATAATAACCTACAATGTCATACAAAACCTTCTTATTCTTCGTTTAACGGCGATTGGAATCCAATAGATTGCATTACTGCCAACTGTATGTCTCGCTCTCCCTGATCTTCTTGCCCTCTTAAAGTCCATTCATCAATCAATTCAATCCAGTCTTCATTATAAAATACAAAATCATCCTCACCTGATCATACAAAACCTATTTGTGTGGATTAACGTATCTTTGCCGTTCCTAAAATACAGTCGTTACTGCCGGTTTCTGGTGACATAAGATTCAAACTTTTCATTTGCTAACAGCAGAGTTTCAAAATGTTATTGCAAACCTAGTCTTACTGTACTGAGCCTTAATATTAAAGTCTTGCGATTATTAGTTAACCACAGAGATCCCGCTTTACAGTCGTAAATACTTCTCTTGGTGTTAAATAATTTCGAGACATCCTGAGCCTATCCCAGATACCAAAACACCCAACACCTTTGCTAACTGCCTTTCCAAAGAGCTGCTACCTAACTAGGAGGAGAATGGGGCAAATGGCCCTGGCTGTGAGGTGTAAATACTTTCTGTGAACTTTAAAAAGAGGAGGAAGCACGAACATTTGGCATATGACAGTAAAAACACAAGCCGCGTGAGCCTGTGTATAAGATCTCTGTAACTGAGTGTTTTATGAGGTTACTGTGGTTTTAAGCAGGCATGGCTCAAAACCGGTATTTACCCCGCTGACTCAAGTCTGTAATATCACCTAGGATCAGGTACTAGGCCTGTGTTTGTTTATAAAGGTGATCGATTCCTCTAAATGTGAGAGTGAGAGAGAGAAAAACAACCCTGACACAATTAAAAGCTACACCCACGGTTAAGTCTAATGCTCAGAGAATTCCTGGGTAATAAGTCGAAACCTTTTTTAAAATATCACATACTCTAGATCTGCAAGCTGGCAAACTCAAGTGCCATATCATTTTAAACTCAGACGCACTGAGAAACATGAAACCAAATCTATCTGGCTGGATTGTGACTCACATAAGACATGGGAGGTTAGGAATGAGTAGAACTCTAAATGACAACATGGTTGTAGATTATGGGGAAGGGGAGAAGTCATCCCACAACAATGTGCCAACATGGTAGTAATCCATTAACAACACAAAAGGAAGAGGAAAAAGCAGGAAGTCAATCAACGAAAAACCCAAATGAATAGGACTGAGTGGTTTCTGTGAGTCTTACTGGTGTAACCAAGACTAATTACAATGCTGGTAATTTAAGCTATCATGAAGCAAATTAGTAGGTCACGTTCATCTAACGAGACCAATTTTTCTTCTTTTGTCATGGTAACTTAACATAAAAGTGACTACAAACCAAATGGCTTTTAGTGATGCGTTTCTTTGCCCTGATCTCACGGTTGGCATTTATTTTATGACTCATCAAGCTATAACCTACAAATGAAGACTAGCAGTAGGCATGTGGCATGTGCTTGTTCATATAATAAAAATAACAGCCACCTAATATTTGGTGATAAGTTACCAAGTGTAAATGAATTGCAATTTGAAATCCAATTCCTACAATCCAGCGTTCAGGATTCATTTATGCATTATTTATCTTCAGGAAAAGGTGGGCTTCAGCTGGATCCAGGACCTATCCCACAAAAAAAGAGTCACGAGGCAGGAATATAACCTGTATATGAATGGAATCATAGGGCATCGTTAATGCACATACACACACGAATATTCAAGCACAAGACAATTTAACATAATTATTTCATTTACCTACAGCTGATGTTGCAGTGGTGCCTCACTGGGTAAGGCTCAAGCTGTCCCTTTTGGGGGGGCTTATCCTTTTGTGCATTTGATGGCCTGTATCATGGCTGATCCTGTAGTTATACTGCTGTTTCTCTTTTTTTTTTCTTTGTTTCCTCATTTACATTTCCCAAACCAAGAGCAAAAGCACACTGACACAGTGAGAATAGCCAAAACATCTACACATAGGAAATCTGAGATCCAGGACTGGACCAGTAACCTGTTCAAGCTTCATGATAAACATTTTTTTCTGTAGATAAACTGTTATTGGACAAAGCCTCAGAGCTCGGCCAGTAAAGCTACCAAGCCTCCAGTTGGTACTACTATGGTACTATACCTTTTCTAGCTTAATGCCTCACCAACGTTTGAAAGTAAAAGTAGAAGCATCTGTGTCTGACATGAAGTGCTTTCAGTGCAGGGGTTGAAGAGCTTCAGGCTGGCTTAGCTAACTGAAAGCATCCGCCAGGGCTGCTGCAACCATGGTAACCACCAGCCCTTATGGCTGGCACCCACGCTAGATGAGGAACATTACAATAGATGAGTGCAAACAATACACAAGGCATAATGAACAAGGCTATACAGGGCACCTTAAGGTTAACACACTTGCCTTGTTTGTGCTGTTTAAATGGCTTTAGCTGTAGCACGCTTTGAAAAATGAAGGAACTTCATTTTTCAAGCCAAGCCTTGTTTAATCACGGTAGCATGACTTGATGAAATTGCATTTAATCATTTGACTGCTAGTACATTCTATAATGAATCAAGAAAACCATGTAGCCATAAATAGCCAAACATCACACTTCGGAGAGATGTGTTTTTTTCCCAAACGTGATTATTATATATTTTTTTCCGCATCAGCGTTAACCTGTCAGCAGAAAACAAAGTATTTCCATTAACAAGGAATGCTTGTGTTGCCAGAGTACTGCATGCTCTTCAATTCTGACCAGCACTTTCATCACAGATGTGACAACAAAGGCAGAAGGAAGTGTCCTGAGCTTAAGGCCTAATATGCCTAATCTAGGATTAGGCCTATTTTATTCAACTAAACCCTGACAATAAATGCTAAATAAATATGTCATTATAAATTCTAATTAGATATACGCTTATAGAGAACCTTCCAATATCATGTGTTTGAGGCATAGATCCTTAACCTTACACAATAGACCTGTTGTCTGATATCTGCTGTCAGATCATTATTCAACATTTTTCAACCAATCAGAATCAGTCCTGTAATATAAACAAACAATAAACTATACAGAATAAACACTACGTCCATGTCCTTCCACAGTATGAGCATACTAAATGTCCCGTGCCCATTTACATACTGTATATGATGGGCCTGTGGGAAGTCCAGTGATGAGTCTAAAATTATCCACATTCAAATACATCTTTTTTTTTTAATGATCTCTTTGTTTTTCAATACACTTTGTCCATCTGACAACAACTTTCACAATCCCTCATTAAAAAAGTTTTAGGCTGAGCCGTGAGCCAAGAATACACCGCTGTCTTCACGTCTTCATCCGAAGTGAATCTTTATTCTCGTAGTGCTGCTTGATGGAGCAAGATCAGGACTATAGGGGCGATGCTTTAACACCACAAAATTAAGTTATTGCAGAGTGTCGACAGTGTGAGCAGAAGTATGCAGACGTGCATCATCATACAAGATCACAATGCCCTTGGATAGCAGTCCTCTGTGTTTAATCTGAAGTTTAGTCTCTTCAATAAGTGTCTCAGCGTAACGAGCATTGCTGACTGTTGAACCTTTTTCCTCATAATGTTCCATTACTGGCCCTTGAGAATCCCAGAAAACTGTGGGCATCAATTTTCCAGCTGATGGTTGAATTTTGAACTTTTTCTCGGTCAGCGATTGAGGATGTTTTCGTTCCATACACTGCCATTTACTCTCAGGCTCATAGTGATGAATCCACGTCTCGTCACCAGTAATGATTCTCTTTAAGAAACTTTCACCTTCCTTAGACTATCGGTGCAAAATTTAGTTTGCAGATATCCAAAGATTTCTGTTTATGCTCTTCCAGGAATTGTTTTGGCACCAGGTACACCCTCAGGCCACAGACAACAAATCACTGCACGCTGCTCTTCTTTCATGCAAATCGCAAGTGAGGCATCTATTTTTGCTCACACCGCAGTTACAAATAAAGTGATGTAATACGTTCAGTGCTTGGATAGCTGCAAACAAAATTGTTAGCTGCAAACAAAACACGTTTACACATAACCGGAGCGCGGATAATTTTTGACTCGTAAGTTATAGAAATCCTATACACTAGCCGACCGAGTAGCATGGCGGTAATAAACTCACCCCAAGAGGGCAATCCTTGATGATGCTGTACCTAGATGAGCCTAGAGTGAGTTTTGTGACGGGTGGGAATTGGCTATGACTAAATTAGAGGAGAAAAAAGGGGAAATCTGTTGATCTCAAATTAAACAAGAATTTGGAATAAGTGACACAACCTTTTTTCCAGGCTCTTGTCATTTCAGTTGAACAACATCCCAACCATCAAAGATGATCCAAAGGCTACATTAAATGCACTTATCCCAGTGCGTCACCAGTGCTCGGATACCATCAAGTTAGAAAGTCTTCTCAGTATGCCAGAGCCATGAAAGGACTGCATGCTTCTGCATGCCATGTCTGAAACATTGGCCTCCCAGGAACTCCTTTAATGGCCCAAATGTGAAGGTCAGGACTGTATGGGCAATAACTCCCAGCCAAGGGGTGTTGGTGAATAATTGTGTGTACAGTTCCCACAGACAGATGCACGTCTTCCTCAAGTTGCAGGCAAGTTATCCGTCAATTTTCAAGGATCAGGCGTTCCACTCGCTGAATGTTTACAGAAACGAGTCCAGTGAACATTCTCAGCCGGGAACATCATTCGCGGACTTTAAAACGTTCATACCATTCTCACCGTCGCTGTACGGTGCTTGAAGTCTTTTGTAAATAATTCACGAGAGATTTCATCATAAGTCCCGGGTTGACTTAAACATCATTTGTATTTGGGAGGTGTGAAGAAAGTCAAGACGTAAGATGATCAGGCTCAAACCAGGGTTACCCACTGCACCACCATGCTACCCTCACAGTCTAAAAGCAGACAGTCACGGTTGCACGACGGTGGAATAAACTGACAAAAAGTGTTTTGTCTTCGGATTCCCTCATGCTGATTGGCTGAGCATTCTGTGCTTCCTATGAGAATTGTGCACTCGTGATTAGCTTAGCTTGTGCAACCTCGAAAAGCACGAATTCTCTAGAATTTCCTCACTTCTAACTTTTGAGTTTTGTCTGAATGTACAGTAACATATAAGACGTGAGAGCTGTGTGCACTGCTACAACTTTATCAACAAATACAAACCCTAATCTGACAAGATAGTGATACCATGCCCCCCCCCCCAATCCCCTGCAAAGTGGTTCATGTGTGGTCGATTGAGACGCACAAAATGACGATGTCGTGCACCTGTTTCTACCGAACTACACCTTGAGCTGAGAAATTGGCAGTCGCACCATGGGGTTGGTGGTTTACAGTTCTCATGAAAAGTCATGCCGGGGATAGTGCTACACACAACACACGCATACACACGAAGCCCACCACATATGCAGCTTCAAAGGTTTTTTTTCCCCCGCTCTCACACATGCACCATTTCCTTTGAGATGTGCAACCCATTTGCTAACTCATCATTTCATGTAAATCATCTGAATGCAGTTAGACGATAAGGGTTTATTATAATCTACATGGGTTTTCATTCAGTTAAGGTCTTTTTGAAAAATGTTTGGGTTTTATAGGTGTAACAGCCCAGCATGGATTGTGTAATGCTGGGGAGGCCCTATAAAAAAAAAAAACCCTCTATATCAGGTCTAAGCCTTTTTTTTGGGGGGGAGGCCCTGTCTGAACGCCCACGCTCATGCAATGGGACACACAACGCACACTTCCTGCAAGCATACACCAACAAGCTAAACACTGTGCTACTGTGCTGCACTGTGGTCACAGGGGTGCAGGTAAATAGAGGAAGTGTGTATGTGTGAAGCAAAGAGAACTCTCACACACACACTCCAGATTTGCCTTCAGAAACTACGTAGAGGCAAATCATGAGTTTTACCTCGTGTAAAAGTGGTTCAAATGACTGTTCAGTGTTCTTTCATATCATATTCTTAAATATGGAGCGTTACACTGCTCCATGCATGCAAGATCTGGAAACCAGTCTCACCTTAAACCTTAGGTTTCATACAAATGAAGCACATGCTTGATGTAACGAATGAATGAATGCTGAAGATTATAACCACGAGACTGTTAGTGCTGCAACTGCGGCGTGCAGATGCACGTCCAGGAGGTTTAGAATGCAAAGAACATGGGTGTGTGAGAGTGAACCGGGTATCGGGGGAGCACTAAACAGCCATAACAGCTCTGTTGTGTTTGTGTGTGTGTGTGTGTGTGTAAGTGTGTGTGTGCAGGAAAAGTCGGAGCTTGCCAAAACGACAACATGACATCATTTGAGCTTCGCAACACATATGCTGCTATTGTTCGAGTCATGCCGAGACACCTAACCCCGATCCGTCGCTTGCATTCTCCACAGGGGGTCAGATGGCGACTCCCAGCAACGTGCAAACTTGTGCCAAAATACACACACACACACGAAAACGTTTGTCATACTATCCTTTGTGAGGACCTTTAATTGACATAATTATTAATGTAGCTAATTAATGCTGGGCTATTTTCCTCAAAGAATTTTTTCCTTGTAGGGACCAGCCAAATGTCCCCGCAAGGTCAGAAACGGTCAGACATTTTCGGGGAGCAGGAGATGAAAACATGCCCACAAACAGACAGACAGACAGACAGACAGACAGACAGACATACAGAAAGACACAGACGCATAGCCATGTCTGAGACTATGGGAAAATATTTATGGAGTCTCTCGGCCACACCCTCTCCATACAGCCCAGAAACTGTCACCGTAATTTGCAGCTAAAGGCGACGTCGTGCTCTGGGCGTTAAATTATAGTCTGCATGATTCAGTGTGTCCTATATCTTCTAGCACACAAGCTTAGGCATGTTCTCTCTGTTATAGAGGACAAATCGACTATTTATCAGCCGCCACAGTGAAATGTTTGTTCCCCCCTTATCCCATCTTTCTTTTAGGGGAGAGCCAGGACGTCAAGTTCATCTCGTTTTCTCTCCGCCCGTCATTCTTTCTCTCATCAACCCATCCCCCTTTCTTGCGGATTAGAATTCATTAGCAATCAAAGAGCCTCTGTAGAACTCCCGCTCTTAATTACCCACTCATTTGCATTTGTGCATATTAATGACTGCAGACTTTGCCGCAGTGAGGCAGAGGGCTTAAAGCCACCTCGTTTTGTGTGTGTGTGTGTGTGTGTGTGTGTGTGTGTGTGTTTAAGACGGCCGCAGGGCAAAATCCACACAATCACTCCGAAATGCAGCCAGCCTTCATTAAAGCAACCAAAGTGTGGATATGGTGAGGTTTTTTGAAACCATGCACATGAGAACATCAGACTAAAGCAATTTGGGGGGTGTTTCATTAAGTCTGGCGGCTTCATCGAGAAAACACAAAGTGTTTTATATTACATTGTGTAATATTGCTAATAATAATAATAATAATACTATAATGAAATCATATTTGAGTAATAATTGCAAAGTTAATAAATGTATTACATCTATTTTATATGAAGAATAAAGGAAAATAACAAGGTAAAAAAAAAAACATAAAATGCACATGATAACAGTTAAAGCAAGCATACTAATGAGTCTGCAGTATCCATCACTAAAATGTCATGTAAGAAGAAATGACCCATTTCAAATTCCTAAAAACATCTATGTCTTTGTTGCTGCAGGTCTATTTATTTTTGCATAATTTGCATCAGAACAAGATTTTTTTTAAACTGTAGTAAAACCCATATATTGCCTTCATATTCACGGCTGTTACATTATCTTCAACTTATAAAGGAAAGGTTTAAAAGGCTGAAGCTCCGCCCACCCGGTGCAAACACTATTCTTTTATGTCATTATGATACACGTCATTTATGTCATTATGATACACAGTAGTGCGCAAAAATATGATTCGGTTTTCCAGTTCCGATGATTTCCAAACGTGACCTCCCTGGCCAAAAAAAAAAGAAGCTACAAACATTTTTTTTTCAGAAAAGAAAGAAACATATTACATTCTGTAACAGACTCAAACAATAGGGTTTACCGATTTAAAAGAACTGTACTGTTGATTAAAGGTAGGTTTAGTTTGCATTAGATTTATGGGGAAATAAATATATATATATATAACCTTTTTTGAATTGAATTATGGCAGCAATGTGTAGTATTATGTTTCCTCTAAAGATCAGTCAGTAGTCGCTCCATCGTTGATGCTATCATGTGATCGTCAGAAGAGAGCCGTATATTTTTCATGTTGAAGTGTGTATTCATTTTTTGCGCAGACTATATATTGTATATGTATTGTAGTAAATTCCAACTAACATATCTTCTGAGTGTCTTCACAGTGAAATAACTATTGAAATTCTACATCAAACATCAAAAGACTGTTTTTTTTTATCATGTATGCAAATATATGCGTATTTAATTAGACGAGGCCTGATTTGCATAAATAAATGTCAATTTTTTGAAACATTTCCAGTACAAAAAAAAAACAAAAACTTGTAAGCATATTAACACTCAGCTGGCAGACAATGATTGCGATACGATCTACTGTAAAAAAAAAAAAAAAAAAAAAAAGGACCCTGTTCACCTGTAGTGTCTCGCCTTTACTCACGCTCAGTAAATATTTAAAACAAATTCCAAATTCGGGTTTCAGATTCTAATCATATGGTGTATTTTACACATGATGCCAGTGAGAATGTTGCTGTTAGTCACAACCATTGATCATGTTCATTCTGTAGACTCCTCAAAACCTAAACACTCCGAACCAACTCTGTGTATTTTTTTATGCATCATTATTAATACGGCTCACCATCTTCATCTTGTTCTATCCATTGAGTAGCCACTTGCATCAGAAGAGAGTACAAAGCGAGAAGGTTTTTCATTTCTAATACAGTGTATCTACGTTCCCATGGCAACAATAATGATTCCATTCCTATTTCCTCTAAGATTTCCTCTTTATATCTTTCGAAATAATCAGATATGATCTTCCGCCAGTTTTTCTCCTTCATTTTTCTTTTTACTAGTTTTGGAAACATATGCAAACCAGTATCTTCAAACAGGAAGTAGTACCACGAGGTGATATACTGTTCTGATATGAGTCGAGTGGATATCCGCTCACTGCCAATCAGATGCTGGTCCATATTGATGCCCCATGTTGGTGAATGAGAACATGTACATGTAACCAGACTTGATGGATGATGGATGTAGCCATTATACAATTGATAAATTGGGGTCATTAAGGGATCAACCACAATACTCTGACATGCTATAGCATTGGAATGATGCTTGATTGGAATTAAGGGCCCCATATGTGTGCCATGAAAACATTCCCATCACCACAACCACCAGAGCAGCTTGAACTGTTGGTCCTTGGGTCTATTGGTTCATGCTGTCGATGCCAACTCTACCTATCAGAATGTCACATCAAGAGTTAAAATTTATTAGATCAGATGACGTTTCTTTTTTTCAATCTTAAAAAACCAGTATTTCAAGCGATCTTGTGCCCACTGAAGCCTCAAGCTTCCTGTTCTTGGCTGAGAGCAGTGGAACCCATCCTAGCCCCATGTTGTTGTATCACATCCATTTTCAGGTTTGCCATGTTACAGTAAGAGTTCTGAAATACTTGGCCATGGTTGAAGAGTGGTTATTCTAATTCCCACAGTCTTCTTGTCTGCTCAAGTCAGTTGACCCATTTTCCTCTGGCCTTTCTCACCAACAAGGTGTTTTCACCACCGAAACGCTGCTCATTGGGTGTTTTCTTGTTTTTCACACCATAATGTGTAAGCTCTAGAGACCATGGCTGAAAATCCCAGGAGAACAGCAGTTTCTGAAACAGTCAAACCAGCCCATCTGGCAATAACAACTATGTCATGGTCAAAGTCACTAGATCACACTTTTTTACCCATTTTGAACACCCAGTGAAGCTCTTATCTGCACCTGTTTCTGCACAACATTACCTATTTCGCTGCTGAAACATGAGCAAGAGATCCTAATAAAATATGAACGATGAGTTAATATACAGTATATAAAGTGGAGGCTAAAGATATTAAACCAAATAGCTAGTATAAATAGCGCAGGGTCAGCCATGATACAGCGCCCCTGGAGGAGATTGGGTTAAGGGCCTTGCTCAAGGGCCCAACAGTGACAACCTGGTGGAGCTGGGACTCGAACCGCTGAGCTTCTGATCAGTAACCGAGACCGTCTGAGTTAGCAGTGCTCAATTAATTAAACATTACTATCTAGCTGCAGAACCACAACCCAATGAAGTCACAAATCCATTGTAAGTAGGTGTGTGCTGTGGTAAGTGTTGTGCAACTCATTTACCATTTGCTGAAAATAAAAATTATACTCTCACTCACTCGCTCACTCACTCATCATCTATCTTTATCCTGTATACAGGGTCACGGGGGACCTGGAACCTATCCCAGGAGCCTTAGGGCTTGAGGCGGGGTACACCCAATATGAGACGCCAATCTATCGCAGGGCACACACACACACACACACACACACAAACTCACATGCTCATTCACACACTGTGGGAAATTTAGAAACGGCAATTAGCCTAATCTGCATGTCTTCGGACCGTGAACGGAAACCCACCAAGCATGGGGAGAACATGCAAACTCCATGCACACAGACTCGAGGTGGAAATCGAACCCAGAACCTGATATTAATGTTACTTTCTTTGTCAACACTTTAGAGTGCTACCAAGCATGCTAGCTAATGTATCTCACCACATACTGGTGCTAGTTTCATACTAGTCGATTAGCCAGTGTAACCATATTCTTGCTTAGCTAATGGTTTTCAGTAAGATCTGATTACCAGTACACACGAATGCAATATTAAAAAGGTGTAAACTCTCAATATTGCACACAATAATGTGGTGCTGTCTGTACAATCCCATTTATTTAACATCATTTTTCGACATGGATTGACTTTGCCACACATGCCCAGGTTTATTTACATTAGCTACACCCCAACATATATCTTTACTTAAGAAAGTAAAAAATTATGTCCGTCATATGAATGGAAAGAAGTGGACTAACCACCACCAGGACACTTTCTCTTCCACCAGCATACCACGTTTCAGCTTAAGTAGCTTACTTTATTCATAATTGTGTAACGTTTCTAGATTATTATCTGTTCATCATATGATAGGAAGATGTGTTGCCACCTACACCAAAAGAAGTCCCTTTTACACCACGTATGTACATTGTGATTAAACTGACCAGGTTCATCAAAATGTTTAATGGGAACAGACACCATGTGTATAAAAATGGTAATATCCACTATTAATATTTAATAATAAACTACACACTACAGGATAAACTTCAGGGCTCAAAAGACTACCAAAAGCACATGCCCATGTGACTGGTAAAAATAATGTGTTCCAATCCAAATTTCAGAACTGCCCCCTGCTGGTCAGAATAAGACATCACAACCTGTCTATATTCTTAATTATTAATGTGATGAATGAGAAATACCAGGAAAAAACATTTCTCAGCCTTCATATTTTGTTTAAAAAAAAGTAATTATGAATTAAACAAGAACTTCGATCACTGTCTACGTGCTAAGAAAAAAAAATCTGACATTCTCACAATGACGAAGATCAGTATCTACATACATTCAAGAGTTTTATTGAGACAAAGGCATTAAGCCACATACATTGTTTTTCTTTCACATCAACCGATCTGAAATCATCATAACTGTTTGATACAACAGTGCTTAAGATGAACATTTTGTCCATATACTTTATATATTAACTGTAGCATGTGATCTAGGTCCAGATAAGATATATTTATACAATTATTAACGTAATATAAGAGTCACCTGAGACGCTTTTAACTGATGTGAGCCTGCATGCATGCACATATGTAGATGTGAACATATACTTGAACTTTGTTTTTATTTATTTATTATTTGGTTGATTTAAAATACAGGATAAACTCAGCCAACTTTCAGCCAGGCAGCAGGAGCATCCAGAATGATGGCATGCACACGGGCTGCTCTGGAAATAGTTTGTGTGTGCAAGAATGTGCGAGTTTAAAGAAAAACTCCAGCAATCATAACCTAATCACTATCCACTGTATCTGTCCAGCACACGCCACTACCATGCTTTGAGGAGAATTTCTGCACTGTTAAAACCTAAAAACTCATTTATACTCGAGAAAAATGGTGTCTGTACAATATAAATTCAACATTATAAACGTTCAATAGCAATAAACAGACAGAAAGGTCTTATTAAAGCTATTCTTATGTGGCTTCAACCCACTTTCTGACAATAAACCAAGCATTTTGGTAAAATAAACACACATTCAGGCTGCTGTTAACGAGAAAGGTTGATGAGAAATCCAAAGTAGAAATAGTGGAGATAGACATCAGACAGAAAGCTTTAAAATGCAGTTACAGAGGACACTTTAAATCAGCTAGCTAAAAATCTCCAAGATGATGCCTGCGATGGTTGTAATGGTGGTATCATTAATAAAGATGGGGCTTTGGAACCTAAACTTTTTCAGCAAACTCTATGAACACTCTATGGAAACAGCTGGACAGACTAAAAGGAATAAAGTACTGCATCATCATTAGAGATGAAACCAAGCCTAAACATAAAAAAAAAAAAAAAATCTTGGATGCAACTGAATATTGTGCGAATTATAAAATTTTAATATGCAAGTACTTCAGATTCTTTTTTAAACCGTTTTCATTTGTAATGGGAAATGTGTTTCAATTCATTTGTCCTGCCATCTGCTGCAGATCTGGTAGACAGATATTAGATTAAAAAACCATGCTGGAACATTTCCTTTAGACAAAAAAAAGTAAAGCAAAAAGAACAAAGCAAAAACAGAGCACTTCAGTTGTTCAGTTAATCAGCTGTCCGGGTGGGTGTGCTGGGTTGGTTGAGCCCCATCGTTCTACACAGCCAGCCTGCAAAGTCGACTTCTTCCACTTCCGAACGTTTAATAAACATGTGGTTCTGCGGAGAGACACAAACTGCAATTAGTGTTGCTCTGAAAATGAAACGCAAAATATGGGTGGTCACCAGTGTCCAGGTCTAAATTACAGATCTGTGCAAAGATGTCCATCATACTCACCATCAGCATCTTCAGGTCTGCCCTATCTGCAGGATTTTTGATTAGACTAGAAAAGACAACAAGGCACTCAGGACATCTTAAAACACACTTAGCAATCACACTTAGCACACTTTAGCAATCACAAAACAGAAATACTATATTTCACCAAACTACTATGTACGCAAAGCTAGATATTCACCATTTGGTCACAAAGTCCTGGAAATCTGCAGTGAAGACTCCATGAGGCAGTTTAGGTGGAGGCTGTGCAGAAACATTCCTTTTAAATGAGGTATTCACAACTTAAAAAAAAAAAAAAAAAGTAGAAACAAAGACATGTCTCAGCTTTACTCACCTCATTGACTATGTAGTCCAGCAGCTCAAATATAGCCATGACAGGGCCGTGTCCTGAAGGATAGAAAAGCCATTTGATTTGGCCATTTAAAAAAAAAAAAAAACACTGTAAAAAAACTGTTAAGATGTGACAATGACAATATTGTAATCAGAACAGTGGTTTGTTTTGTTATTTTGTGTGGCGTACCGCTGACTGGCCTTCCTGGAGGTCTTGAACGTGGGGAGGTGCCGTGTGTTTCTCCCTCTGCTACAGGACGGCCAAAAATGGCCTCCAGTTCCTTGGCATCAGGGGGAGGAATGGGGTAGCGCCCGATGGAGAGCTCTACCAGAGACAGTCCCATGCTCCATACATCTGACTGCACTGAGTAATGAGTCCCCTGCAGTCTTTCAGGCTTAACCATAGACACAAAACAAAGAGGGGGTTAATACAGGTTTCTATAAACAAAAAGCTTTGAAAAGTAGTGTTATGAGCATCTTGATGATCTTGACTCTGGTGCACACTTACAGACATATACGACCTCGTGCCTACGAAAGAGTTGGCCATGGAGTCGATGAGCTGACCGCTCACTCCAAAATCACACAACTTGATCTCCCCTCTTGAATTCACCAGAATGTTTGATGGCTTGACATCTTTAAAGGGAAAATAATAACAGTTTTTTTTTCCTTTCCCAATACTAAATACAGGAAACTACCAAAAGTACACAAAAGTGTATAAAGTGTAAGGACTATAACAGCAAATATTTGGTGAAACTCATTATAAAGCAAATGGACTCAGGATGCCATACTGCGTTCAACCAATGAAGCGAGAGTTTGCTAAGCAAATGGTCTTGTAGATTTTTTAGCCACTACAGCTTTGGTTTTGAATTTGTATATATTAATAAATGAATAAATATATAAATAAACAAACAGTTTAAACCCTGTTGTTCCCATAGACTTGAATTATAGTTTTAGGTACAATGATCCTGACTCTTTAACAAAACTTCTTCATACTGTACCTCTGTGCATGATCTGGTGTTTCTCTCGAAGGTAAGCGAGACCTCTTAACACCTAAAAGATGAAAACAACAACAAAAAACAGGGTATGTGAGGCCTTCATGGCTGAAAGGTGCAATTAACTACCTAAATATTTACCCCATTACATAACAGGTACTTACACATATACTGACTTTCCCCAGGATTTCTTCTGGAATTCTCCGAGCCTCTTTTAGCACCTGATCCAGAGAACCTCCATCCTGCAGAAAGAAATCATAATTAAATTTCAACCCAAACATTGCAGATTCAATCTAGCACTAATGGTATCCATGTTATAAAGATGCTAAACCAGAAAAAGACAGAAAGAGTTGTTTAGAATAACAGGTTGACCCTGAAGTCTTGCAAACAGAAACATCAACAAATGTCAAAGCATGGAGTTCTGATAATGCATGACTGCACAAACATACTCACCATGTGCTCCATGCAGATACTGATCTCTCCATCGCTGTAGAAAGCACCATAAAAGCCCACTATATAGGGAGAGTTGCATTCATGCAGGACTTGCAGTTCTCTAATGATCTGGTTCCTGATTGCTGGTTTGATCTCAAGATGAATTAACTAAATAGAACAAAAAGGGGAAAAAAGTTTGAATCATGACCCGCAAGGACAGTTCTGAACCGTCAACTTTGTAGAAGAATAGTGAAAGTAAGAGCATTTTCATATATACACACGCACAACGTGATAAGAACTAAGAATTGGGACTAAATAGCTTTGTGGTCATAAGAAAACCACTTGTTACTGAGACTAATTAAAATGCTTTAATTTGCTACAGAGCATGAAGATTGGACTTTGAAGAACTGAAAAAAAGGTTATGTGGTCTGATGAGCTAACCCTATCTCAGAATATTGGGTGCATTAGGGCAAGAAGGGAAGTGCATGAAGCAATGCACCCATGATGCATACTAGCCACTGTACAAGCCTCTGCAGGCAGTGTTATACCTCTAAAGCAATCTAGGGCTGGGAATAATTTTCAAATATGAACTGGCCACCACATTGTGTGCTGTAATCAAAGCTAAAGTTGAATTAAATCTTAGAAGTATGCAACATTTTTCATGGCAAGGAAGTACTAAAAAACGCTGGGTAGTTGATTATTCTGTATTCTTTCTTTGTTAACCTTCGGCATCAAAATAATGTCTTTTTAATGTTTTTAACGGGAAAAAATACAGAATAGTTCTTAGTTCTTAAATTCACCTCACCTTTCTGGCCATGATGAGTCCAGAGGGCTTGTGGCAGACTTTATTAACCACACCACCGTTTCCTGCTCCAAGCTCACAGATATGCTGAAAGTCATCGTCCTTTAGCTCGCCCACTTTAGCTTTCTGCGTGAGGAAGGCCTCTAAACGCTTCTTCTGCTGCTCGTCCAAGTCCAACTCACCAAGTTTTTTCTGCAGGGTCTCCAGATAGGCTCTGACAAAAGTGTAAACACAGAGATCAAGTCTGATAATAGGAAAGAACATGATAACAGTGAATAAAGACGGAAAAGAAGCAGAAATTATCACTTCGAATAGAATGAACACGAAAAATAACAACATGATAAAAATATGAGAAGAGCTAATAATTAGAAGAGGATTATACGATGTGGATTATACGATTAGTGATGATATGAAGAAGAAATAGAAACTCATACTCATTATTATTATTACTACTTCTACAGAAGTTTAAGTCAAACTGGGACTTTTGTGCAGAATAACAGTTATTAGAATAAAAACTCCTTTTATTTTTGTATATAATCCCCTGCTACACTAATGCACTTTTTCCAGTGTTTCACTAGTGCTTGAATACCATCAAAGTAGAAATGCCATGATTGGACTGACTGCTGTACGTCTGAAACGCAGGCCCCCCACGAACTTCTTTAATGGCCCAAACAAATGGCTTCGAGTGATGTCAGGACTGTAAGGTGGATGTTGCAATAACTCCCAGCCCAGTTCCTGTAATGTGCAAGTGTTTGTACAGGTACCACAGACAGATATCTTTCTCAAGTTGGCGACAAGGTAGCCCTCGATTTTCAAGGATCAGGCGCTCTACTGTCTGAATGTTCGTGGGAACAACTGCAGCGGGCTCCGAGCCACCACGGCCGGGGTCGTCATTCATGGATGTAGGGGTTTCTTTAAAATGTTTGCGCCGTTCAAATGTTTTACTACAGCTAAGAGTCTCATCATTGTACTGTGCAATAGGGTTTTTACACCTTGAACGCCTCTCGTATTAAGTACACATGACAAACAAATCAAAAATAAATAAAAAGACAATTAAAAGTAAAATAGCTAGCAGAATAAGAAAAAACAAGGGACAAATAAAATGATGAATTATGAGAATAATCATAGAGAAGGAAAATGACTATGATAAGAAAAAATTAAAGAATGACAAATAAGAAAATTTAAGTGAATAAAATTTCTTTTAAAAATGACAAATTTTATTTATTTATAAATAAATAAAAGATGAATAAAAGATAAGACGAATATGAAGACAAGTAATAAGGAAAATAGAATATAAAACAAAAGCGATACAAAGAAGTAAAAGAAATCATACAAATAGGAAAACCTTAATCAATTTATTGATATGATGATTAAGAACAATAATACCATTATAAAGGTGAAAAAAGAGAAATATCACTAATACATAAATTAATTATACAATTATACACCAAAACTCTTAGTATTGTTACTAAGAAGCAGAAGACGACTTACTCTGAAGCAGCCCCCAGGTTTGCAGCTGTGCCCTGAGCTTCTCCACTTCCTCCAATGATCAGAGGGACTGGTCTTTTTTTCGGAGCCATGTTCAACCTGACGATCTTTCTCAATTCTTACAAGCATCACCACTAATACCACATTATCCCGTAAAAAATCACCTCGTCTCAAAAGCAAAAATCTGAGAAACACGGTTTAAACAGTGAAGACGAACTCAGCTGCAGGTCGAGCTAACAGGTGCTCCAGGAAGGAAAGACGCCCCGCTTTAGGCGTGTGCTAGCGCGCTAAGTGCTCGGCTTCCAAACCACCTCACACTTAAAACACCCTAAATCTCCGGGTTGAAAACTAACCGCGTACACAAAGAGGAGTAACCCAGACGAAACACTGACGCACATATATCGGTATATCTAACGTTACAGAATGGACGCCAGGGTGCCAGGAGGCTAACATACACACAGGACCGTGTTTAACACTGCTGTCAAATCTGCTACACACAGGCATTAAACAAACCGCAATTCAACACTAATGAGTCAACAAATGTTCACTCACAAATCAATAAATTGTTAATAAAAAATCAACAAATTAACCAGCATCTCTGGAATCTCAATGAATCGCGCGCGCACCTAAACAGCTAGCCGTCGCTCTCAAAAACATATAAACGTAATCTCTTTTAGGCGCTGACAACAGCTTTAAATGAAATAAATACCAATTAAATATATTTCGTCTCCACTGCAGGACAAAACTTATAATTACTATGCACGTACAGTAGCCTAAACAAGTTAAGAAAAACAGCTAGGTTTGGTTAACTAGCCAGCTAATTTGCTAGCTAGGGGCGCGAGCTAAGGAAGCGTCTAGAATCTCGCGAGATTTTCGCAGCTGCGTCTCTGAACAACATTCGAGATTTCGTTTCACTGCTGTGTATGGCTGAAGTCAGTTTGATAAATCAAGGTGTTTATTTGGTTATTTACTTTACCAATTAAAGGAAACACTTTACAATCCTCAAATCTGTATATGAAGCAGCAACAAGGGTTTAACAAATATTATCACTGTGGCCTCACATCTCCAGGGTCAAGGGTTTGATTCCTGCTCCAGTCTGTGCGTGGAGTTTTCATGTTCTTTCCTCAGGGTACTCCAGTTTCTTCCTACAGTCCAAGTCCTGTCAACAGTGTACCCTGCCTTGTGCCATGCACACAGAGGCGGTAATCGAACCTGGCTGGAAAGCGAACCCGGACCCTGGTGGTGCAAGGCGACAGTGCTAACCACTAAGCCATCGTGCCACCTGGGTGCAAAACTGTTCATGGCAAATTTGGTCCTCAAACAAGTTGAGCAATTGCTCACTGAGAAGTAAAACTACCAGTTTATCACAGCTTGTCATTTTAGTGAGAAACCAGAAAGCATACATTTCTTTCCTGGAGATTTCCCCATGCTGCGCAATTTAAAAAAGCACCATGACTGTTAAAAAAGCACTTACACCTGCTGACCCCTTCTAAAAATGTTGCATAGATGTCGCCTTAAAAACAAACATTACACGCTATTTACATATTTATATACCCATATAATGTACATTAAAACAAAGAAGCAGTTGTATATTATTACTTAACTTACTTACATAGGTGCAGTTCAGTCAAGCTTTATTCACTGCTTGCAAGTCAAACAAACCTGTTCCCTGAACATGAATAACCAGCAACTGTGATGATCTGGAGAGTTGAATTGAGGACATTCAAATTTGTCTGCTCCACAAGTCACTAGCTTAGCTTGGCTTTAATGGTGTAAGGCAGTACGTGATAATATACCTTTCAAAAATATATGAACAGCTTGATAGGAAAATGAGATAACTTAATTGTTGCAGTTTTGAGAGAAATGAACTTCTGAAATGAAGAACATGATACACACTGATATAGGACGTTTGTAATTACAAAGATTGCAAAATTATAAGCAGTACAAAAACTTTACAGCATTATCAGCCTCTACCAGTTGTGTCGGGGTAACCGCAATGGCAGTAACTAATAATAAATATCATTTTCTTTGCTTTAACATTCTCCAAAATTTCATTAAACACGTTAAATTCACTCACAGCAGCTGCTATTACCCAGAAGGTAATTTTGCCTTACTAAAGAAGCAATGCTATTGGTTGTTTGGGACACATTGTGTTTAGCTATAAAACGCAGTCATTGCTATTGCCTAAAACATGGAAATTCAAAGCTTCTTAAAAAAAAAAAAAAGCAGTGATTGTTTTTAATTAAATGTTTTGTTACAGACTAAAAACTTTTCATGCCAAAGTGAAATAATTTGTCAGAATGGGAGGGGGAAAATGACCACCACTACAAACATAAAAACAACTTTATTTGACCTGTCTGGCACTTTAGGTACATAAAAGAGAAACAGACAGTATAGTAGAAAATTAACATTTACAGTATACCCTGTTAAACTGGAACTTAAAATAAAAATAATTTAAGGACTACAAAAATATTTAATTTGCCAGATGTCACTCATCACTTCACATGCATGCTGCCTTTAGAGAAGCGCACACTTTCTTTTTTAAAATGTCTCAAAACAATCTCTTCTGTCTCCATGGCCTCGTCACTTTCATCGCTGTCAGATGAGCACTGAGTTAGATCCACGACCTCTCCTGCCACAGAGCTGTTCTCTGCGGAAAAAATAAATCAAACTTCAATTTCTAAAATCTAGGCAATAAATAAACAGTTGTGCTTGAGAATGTCATTTCAAAATAGAATTCTGGTCAAAGGCTAAAAGATTTTCTTTTTAAGATTAGAATCTTAAAGGAGCAAGTTGTATTTAAAATTTTTTAGAGCTGTCTGCTAGCTCAGAAATCTCTGATGAAAATGATATATCTCTGGTAAAGGGAACAAAAACATGCCAATAATGCAAAGCAGAGTGGAATTTAATGTTTATTACAGCCCTAGAAACACTTTTACAGATTACAAACTGCACCTTTAAGATGAAACAGGTCTTACTCTGGCTGAGCGAAGAGAGATCTGTGGTTCTACTGCACTCTTTTTCCTTTCCCACTGCTCTCCAAGAGCCATTAGACAGGTACTCGATCTCCTCCACGACTTCGTCTGCGCACTGGAGTATGCCACTCAGCAAACTACACAACAACAACATCCATCTTCATCATCCTCTGCCACCGCCACTAACAATCAACACTGTGGTCAGCAAATTTCGACACTTTTACTTTCCCTGGTAGTGTGTGTATGTGTGTGTAAGGGAGGGCCATCTGTTCAACATCTCAGTTTTTCCCCCTCATAGGAGTTGGACCTTTAAAGGTTCAAGTGTTTACTCACACTAGGTGATCTGCACTGCGCTTGAGCACTTCTGACACCCCTCCGTCCCCCTAAGCACAACGTCCAGTTTGTTTAATTTGTGTGATCGCTAACTATGCTCTAACTCAAATAGTATGACATCAGTTATGTGACTAGGTTTAAGGTTAAAAAATATTTTATGCATAGAGCACAATTCACAAAAAAAAAAATCACTGTGTTGTATAATTAATTAATGCATAAACCATATTTAGAAGTTGCGTGTTACTCTAAATAACCGCAAGATAAACCAAATCATGGCCTTCACTGTGCCATGCAAAAAAAAAAGTCTCACTGGGAGGGCATAAGCATGCTCAGGCGATAAAGTGGTGAAGAGTGACCATGCTGCTCGGGTACACTACAAACCAACTGTGCCTAGTGTGAGCATGTCCTAACAATGAGAACCAGATAGCACTACACACTCCTTACCTCAGATGTACGAGAGGTAAAAGGCACCTTGAATTGGCTAAAATGTCTGTTTTTTTCCTTTTTAAATAGCGAGTGTTGTCAGCCGTAACAAATGCCTCCAGTGCTAGCCTGAATGGACTGTCACTGCAACAAAAAAACAAAATGTGTCTGTGGGGAGGACATTACCCATCGATTTGTAGAGAGTCAAAGAGGGCAGGCTTATGGCAGACAGGACAAGTCCAAGTAGGCTTCTTCTCATTCATCTGCAGGAAGAAGCCAGCATCAAAACACTGCAGGTGGGCACAGGTCTTCGCTCGACAGGGGGTAGACATGCGCATTTTTGCCAGCTGTTAACACAGACAGACAGACAGACACTCTTAAAATGTCTTATGGTTTAGTCAATATCAATACATCACAATGAAACAGTGAATGTCGCACCATGTGCCATAATGAGATGGGAATATTTTTGTTTGATTTACCTGCACTAAGAACAGCACACAACACATGTATGAGCATGTATGAGCAGTAAATTCTATAATTTTGTAGAAACTAATGAATATGTACAACTGTTACACACTGAATAGTAAAAGAATGAAAATTTCCTATCGCTCCAGTTATCATGAATCATAAAATAATGCATATTTACGAATACATTTTTAAAGCAATATGTTGGTTAAAGAACTGCTCTTTATAAGACATACTTAATAAGAGAGCCTTTATAGAGGTTCCTTTGAAAAGCATGCAACAAGGGGCAGAGTTGGTTCCAGTCAAACAGGGACTTTTTAGAATAACAGAACACAATTATGAGAGTAAATTAAAATTTTGTTTGTCACATAAACAGTCATACACGGTACGATATGCAGTGAAATGCTTATACGACCGCTTGTGACCTTAAAATCAAGATTATCAATAAGAAATAAATTATGGAATAGAATAAGAATAAAATATAGAATAACTATCTTACAAAAACTATCTTTATTTGTTTTTATGCAACAGTCACGACTGAGTTATCTGATTAGACGAGAGGCATTCCTTTCCTTTCCATTGGATCAAGTGGTGATAACGGATGGTAAAGGTACTGAGGCGCTCACTCTGCATGCCAGATGTTCTACAATAGTTAATTGTCAATTGGAGCATGGGTGAAAATATTAAGTGCACTACTTGGTGCATGGGACATTCGGGGGATTGTACAGGTACATCCTACATACACTATTCTACAGTATTTAATGCTATTTGGTTTTTAACTCCGAACCTGGAAGATAATAGGACTTGCAGGACTGTCCACCACATCCACGTTTTATTTTCCTCACCTTTTGGCTACATAGTACTGTTAAGAACTATTTGCACCCCTGTTAATTACACTGTCAGACACTAACTGTTGCTCATCAGTTTTGCCAGTTGCAGTTAGGCAGTTCCACCAGTCGTCCACCTTGTGTCTGTGGAGCAAAATAACTGCTTAAATAAAGAAATAATTTAATCTGTTGATAATACAATGTAAATGGTGTTTGTGGAACGGTCATATAAAAGCAATATCATGGTCGTGCTGATATTCATCGCGTGTGATATTGCTTCACTATGCACTTACACCAGTGTTTCACTAATTCTTAGAAATGATCAAAGTAGCAAGTTTTTTTTTTTGGCCCAAGAAAACTTGGAAATGGCTTAGAGCGAGGTACGTGGGATGTGGCAATAACTCCTGTACTGGGTAACTGGTGTTTGTGAATGACGGAGTGTACAGTTCCCACAGACAGATGTCTTCCACAAGTTAGCGACAAGTTATCTGTCGATTTTTTAAAGGATCAGGCGATCCACTTACTGAATGTTCACAGGAACGACTGCATTGGGCTTCATGCCACCTCATCATTCATAGACATGCAGCGTTCTTTAAACCGCTTGCGCCATTCAAATGTTTAACTGCGACTAAAAGTCTCGTCACTGTACTCACTTCTGTTGAAATCTTTTGTAAATGTCAACCTGTTTCATTCACAAGAAATTTGTCCTTGTTTGAACACCCTTCATAAAATAAAATGTTTGAGCACACATTCCTGATACTTAGCTGCATGTTTGGTCTGCATTCTGAACACTTACAGGACACATAAGGCACACTTGCAGCCCTGTGGTGGTGATCTCATTCTCTGGGTTACAGCACAGCTTCTCGCAGACTGCGAAAAAGAATAAAAACATCATTTTTTTTAATGACACAAATAATATATAATGGATGGCATGATAACGAGGTGTGCTATTATACTAAATTAATGAATAACAGGGTGGTGTAAAACAGCCCCAAACAAAGCGAAACAGATCATCTTCTAATAGCAGCACATCTTAAAGGGTTTTGCCCCTCTAGCAACTTGATTGAAAATTCTGTCCGATATGAATTCGGACTCACTCACCTTTTTGTTTGCAGCTCTCCACACTCTCTACTTCACTTTTCTGGAGTTGTGCCAGCAAATCTGTTGGTGAGAGCACCTTCACCAGATATACAGCCACTGAGTAAAACTGAACACACACACAAACATGCAGAGAACATTATACAGAACAAACATGCAGAGAACATTACACTGCACATTATATAGAGAACAGAATATTTCTATTTTATTCTACTATTTTATTTTCATTATCTTATTGCTTGTATATTATGTAAATTTCAAAGTTTTTAATCCTCTTATTCGCACTAAAACTTGCTTTTGAACCTTCTTTTGTAATATTGAGGTCAACAGCAGTCGTATAAGCATTTCACTTCATATCATACTGCGTATGACTGTGTATGTAACGAATAAAATTTGAATTTAATTGAATTGAAATTGGAACAAGTACGAGAGATTTTTTTTTTTCTGAGAGTTTGGCAGCAAAAAATACCAGTTACTTTTTTTAAACAATTACCAAACTAACACAATGAGAAGAACAAGCGTACCTTGCCAATGTTCTCCCAGGAGATAGCAACACGGTTGTCACTGATCTGCTTTACAAATCGTGTGAGATTGATCGGATGGCAGGGACGAGAAGGTTCCTGTGGTGTTTTGTTGGAAGTGTAGTGAGCCTGTTTGTAAGAAATCCTATTAGGTGACAATGTATATGTATGGTAGTTACTATGAAAATAACGTTACATTTTCTAATAAAGCTTTATACAAAAGGCATAGAAAGCTAAATAATAATAATTAAACAAAAAAGCAGTGATAAGTAGGGTCTGATCATGAGGAATTCCTGAGGTAGAATTCAGGACGTTTATAAGCTAAAGCCAGTCATGTTTAATAATATGTATATGAATGTCCAAAATGGCACGTTTGTGGAAGGCCACCAAGTCTATTGTTGGACCTTTAATTAATATACAAGGGTGTTCAAGCCAAACTGGGACCAGAACACAGTTATGAAAATAAAAACTACCTTCACTTCTCTAAACACAGTGAAATCTCGGATTGCGAGTAACGCGGTTTGCGAGTGTTCCACAAGACGGGCAAAGATTTTAAATAAATTTTGACTTGGAAAACGCCTTGGTTTACGAGTACCGAGTATCATGTAGCACGCATACGCTTCTTGTTTTGGCGCCGAACGTCACGTGATCACAAAAAAAAAAGCAAGTCTCATTAGAAAGGTTAAAAGATCCATTTTCTCTCTCTTTTCAAGGCTCAGCCTGCTCTTTGTGTCTGTATGCGCGCGCGTCATTGGACACCGTGCCCCCCCCCCCCCCACAGACACAGACACACACACACACACAGACACACACAGACAGACTCCTCCTGCTTTCGCCTTCACAGACACACACACTCTTTCTCTTTACACAGGAACACTGCTCTGTTGCGATTCTTTTCAAAGGTAAAGTCCAGGTTAATTTGTTTTATTTTTACTTTACAGCAGTGATTCCGTTAGTGTGTCGCTCATTAGAGAGATTTCTTGTTTATTTTTTTTCGATAAAAGGGTGTTTCCAATGTGTGTGCGCGTGTGTGTGAAAAGAGTGGAGGAAGGGTAACTGTGTAAGACGAGAGGAGGGAGAGGGGAGCTTACTTTAGATTCACACACACATACACAGCGCCTGCGTGCACAAACAGAAACACTTATCTGTCAGGATTTATTTTTACTTTTTTTTTTTAAGGTAAAGTGCAGGTTAATTTGTTTTATTTTTACTTTATATTTTGTGTTAATTATTTTTATGTATTTATTTTTTTTTGGCTGGGGAATGAATAATTTGAGTTTCTATTATTTCTTATGGGGACATTCGATTTGGTTGACAAGTGTTTTGGAATATGAGCCCACTTCCAGAACAAACTATGCTCGTAATCCAAGGTTCCACTGTAATCCCCTGTTAGACTAATGCACTTATCCTAGCATTAATACATCACTAATGTGTCAGCTTTTAAGAGTCACCTGTACAGGACAGTTGTACCCGTTGACCAAAACAGCAATACATGGTGGATACTGATCATCTTCGACACCAATACTCTCTGTGTAGCAAATCCTGAAACATGCACAACAAAATATCTCACATAAAGACAACACTTGTCATTGATATGTGCTTTATCTGTGGTTTAATTATATTAGCTGAATTATTTTTTTAATAAGTAAGCAAATTTGATGTGCACAAAAGTGCCATACTATACTACTAACTGTTCTTTCTCATGTGCACCAGCAGGTAGAGTCTGATTCATGAAGACTGGACCAGAGCGCAAACTCACCTGAGCACAACTTGAACAGACGTCACTCCATCTCTGGTCCTTTTTAGCATTGAAGGTCCATCGGAAACAATCAGTATAGATTTAATTAAAGAACATACTTCATATTTAAATTACAAAAATTATTCCGCAAAATTCACCCCTCCAGCAAATACATGTACATCCCACAATTCTGGATATTCTTCCATAATGTTTCGCTGTCTGAGAAAACATGTTACTTACCCACTGTTCTTTATCTGGGATAACTGACTTGAAGTCACACAAAATGTAATGTAGCTGATCTGTTGCTTGGCTGTAAACACAGGCACTGTAAAAGAATTATGTAAGAGTCAGAAAGAAATTAATCAATTCATTATTTAGATCTTATTCAAATACTGCATGTGAGATATTCCTAAGTACAGATGAGGAAGTCACTGCAATCTACATGGCTTCTAAGCTGTCTTGCTTTCCTTGTTTATTTGTGCTGAATAGTCAGCATCATGGCCAGCAAGGAGTCAGTGTCCAAATGATGCACTTGTGGCCTTCATTTAAACGTGCTTGTGAAGTTACAGAAACAACAATGTGCCCTATTTATTATTCTGGGGTACAAATAGATAGGCAAGATTTGGCAAAGCATGGATAGATGCTGACTTAGCAGTGGTTCATTACTGGAAACCTCTAGGACCAATCAAAGGATGTTTTTAAATGCGACATGTCATGTGTAACAATAAAGTCACTATAAAAGAGCTTCTAAAATAGTCTCTAAAAGTCTCATTGAAACATGAAAATCGCCAAGGTGAGGTCATTAGTGAGAACTGCTTGGCTTAAGGCACTATTCTGTATGATGCACAGAACTACCTAGCATGCAAACACTTGTCTGAAGACTAGTTTATTAACATCTCCACCTTTCAACTAGTCATCAGGGCGGAGGAAATATGCCTAAGCACTACAGAGAAACCCTGCTGCCTTTAGTAAGACCATAATCCAATCAAAAATGAAACATATGGTACAAACAAACTGACAAAAGGTAAGTAAGCAATATAAAAGACACAATGGATCAGATATTAGGCGACAATGAGGATACCTAGTGATACCGGAGCAAGAATAGTCTCCAATGTTTGATAGAAGGGAAGTTTGATCATGTGCACTTCAGGTTTATGAACCGGCTCGCAGTAATTCTTTGGATAATCGGCCACCACCTCGACAGCATTCGGCATAGTGATGACCTGCGATCGTCTGCTGTTTGCACTGATAGGGGCGTGACGCTGGTTATAAAGCTCCTGGATAGCAGAGAAAAGCTCTGGGCGGAAGTTGTTACGGAGGAGCTCGGTGGCTCTCTGCACTAGATCCTTCTTCAGGCCTTTCCTGTTCTTTCCCATAGTGGAAAGGAGGGACCGAAGCTCAACCACCCGCAAGCTCTCCACCATCACCTGCAGGGGTAAAGAGGTTATTTGAGTTCAAGCGAAACTGCCTTACACAACCTTCACAACTATTACTCAATCCTTTTGGGGTTTCTTTTCATGAAAAAGTATCGATGTCCCACAAACTAATCATTATGATGTAATATAACTCATTATGTCATATAATGTGTCCCTTTGTTTGTTTAATCACATTTTATTAGACGCTAGTAACTACTACAGGGTGAAACAGGATTAACCAATCAGGATTAATGAGTATAACAGATTTTATAAGATAAGGATATTTTATAGGAGCATTTTTAATAGGCCAAGATTGGATGATGTTAGTGCGTGCTTTAAACTAGTAAATAGCAAATCTGCGCCATCACAAGCCCTACTGCTGTTCAACATCGACCCATAAAGCCGGAGTGTGTCGAACTTTGCATTTTTACTGTACGGCTCATGCTGTTATTTTATTTAATTAATTTATGGTTACACCACCCTTGGTGCTGACAAAAGTAAAAAATAAATCATTGCCAGTGTGCTGATAGAGAAAAATAATTATGTTTTTTATTTTCCTGCAGACATCCCAATATTATATTCATTCATTCATTCTCTACACCGCATTTCCTGTATACAGGGTTGCCTTGAGCCTATCCCTTGAGACTTCGGGGACAAGGCAGGTTACATCCTGCACAAGGTTCCAATCCATTGCAGGGCACACACACACTCTGGGAATTTGGGAACACCAGTTATCCTAACCTGCATGTCTTTGGACTGTTGGAGGAAACTCACCAAGCATGGGGAGAACATACCAGCTCCACACACACACAGACCTGATGCGGCAATCGAACCCTTGACCCTGGAGGTGCAAGACCAGAGTGGTATTTTTTTAAGCATTTACACTATATTACATAACTATCACACAGTATATCGTCTGGTTTAAGCAAACCATGGGATACACACCTTCAGCATCATGTAGCATCTGGCTAGCATAGCATGTTGCAAAAAAACAAACAAACAAAAAAAACACTGAAGACTAATTCAATTTAAATGCAAAATAATAGATTTTTGTTCACATGTTCACATTGCTGTAGCCAAACTGATCCCTGTATACCACAGGATGCACCACAAACGCACCTATGAAGGTAAGCAAACCTTTTTTTCAATAAATACACATAAGAGACTATGATCATCTTGCATATGACATCAGACCCAATGTAAAACCAAAAGAAAATTTCAATTTGTCTAAACTGTCTGCAATTTTTCAGTGCCGGTCTGTTGCTCTGTAAAGGAATGCCACAGAATTCGATAGAGGCAGGTTTCCTAATGACAAATAATCAGCCATCCTGCGAGAAGACAAGGCTAATCCTCGTCAATGATAAGTCCCTGTTGATCACTGGTGCTTGGGTAGTGAACATCTCTGGTAGCATAATCATGAAATATTAAACACTAAATTTAACATGATAAATATCCAACATACCAACGGAGGATGCACTTGGGTTACATTTGGTAATCTAGCGTACAAGCTGGAACTCGATAAAAATCAGTAATATCAAAGGACCAAGGTTTCCCAACATACACCATTATCTGAAACTGGGCAAATCTGCCACAGAGACGTTTGCAATACTGCAAGTACTGCTAATTTACGGTGATGCTAGTTGTTCGAGGTGTTTTCATTGGAACACGGCCTTCAAGATCGGAAGAACATCACTGGAATTCAGGAAGTCCTTCAACAAGCTCAACCCCCTGAAAATGTCGATACCATTCAGAACCTTGTGCATGATGATCGTCGGCGAACAATCCACAACATTGCTGCCATTGTCGGTGTGTCATACAAAACAGGCCAAACAATCCTCATGTGTGATTTGAACATGCGCCATGTTGCTGCCAAGTTCGTCCACAGGCTGCTGACTCAGGCATGGAAGGAACATTGTGTCAAAGTCTGCCAAGAATGTCGTCAGCGTGCCGTGGATGGCCTGTACTTCATGTCAAGGTTCATGACCAGTGACAAAACTTGGGTGTATTGGACCCTGAGATGAAGCAACAGTATTTATAGTGGAAGAGCCCATCATCTTCATGACCAAAAAAGGCATGGCAGGTCTGCATCTTGTCTTTTTCTGACATCGCGGCATTGTGCATCAAGAATTCGTCCCCAGAGGCCTGACTGTCAATAGCGAATTCTACTGCCAGGTTTTAAGGTGCCTGAGGGAGGAAATACGGCGAAAGCTATTCGGATTTGTGGTGCACAAATCTTAAAACCTTTTGATACCACCTCGTACCTAAGGCAGGTTAATCGGCAGACAAAATGGCGAATGTTTTGAGTGTGGATCAAGTGACTAGCAAAGCTCCATAGGCTACTGGCTTTAAACAATTATTTTCAACATACCTCATTCGGTCTGTAATTAACAGTCAGTCTTGAGTAAGTCAGTTTTGTAAATTTTCAGTTAAATATCACAACCCTAACTGATTATGTTATGTGACAGCAGTGCAACACACAGACTACTCACAAGAACATCACAAAGCAATAATTTAACAGCCAAACATGAATACATCTATATAAATAAAAAAAAGATTTTGTCTGTACATTGGTCAGATCTCACTCTTTACATGATATCTTTACGTTTCATACACTGGAGGACCCAAAACCAGTCTCAGAAAAATTTCTGTCTGCACGTCCATATGTCTGTTTTTCCAGACAGATTTTGTTACACCATCACGCAAAACTGACTGGACAGAATTTAATGAATCTTTGTCAGTCCTTTGGTATTTCCCTGAAGTTAAACCTGTGCCATAAATGAAATCAAAATGTTGAGTAGAAACGAAGTTATGAGCAGTTATGTACCGGATTATAAACCGCAAGTTTTGACAGCCTACTGCGCATGTGTCAAACTGGGGGCGCATTTAAAAACGACCACGGGACAAAATTTTATAAAACTCTTGCAGTACTCTGTTGAATAAAAGCGTTATGAACAGTTATGTGCCACATTTAATAGCCCACTATAAAAAAAGCTACTAATAAAAAACAAACAAACAAACAAACAATGGAAACAAAACCCTGCACCAATAGATATTAATTAGCCGCGCTGAAGTGGTATACATGAATTTTAACGCGCTGGAGTCATTTTAAGACAAAACTTGATTTTTATCCGATTTACTTTTTTGATTTCTCGTCTGTGATTCCCTCTCTGATTATCGAACAGGGAGTGTATTTGACAGATGACAAAAGAAGTCAAATTTAGCGTAAACAAGGTATATGATGCTCAACCGTACAAAATGTTCTTTCTTTCTATTAATACGTTAACCAGAGAGTTCTGTTGTACAGAAAGACAGTCAGACATGTACATGGGTTTCAACATGAAATAATAATATCACTGACTACATTAATTAGCTTATTTTTAGCTTTAACCTTTTAACTATTTCCACATACTCTTTTCCTGTCAGGTACTAACGCTAGGTATGAATATTTCCCTATATTTCATGTGTGATCTATCCTTAAAACAGAAAAGCAGTTTTTAGTGTCTGGGTGATTTAACAGGCATGAGTGATATTTCTTTCCCACAATCCTTTGCGAGCAGCATAAACTTTTGGGGGGAATGTTTAAATGTTATGTAAATCCTGATTGGACAATCACTCCTGTGTGTTTTCCCTCCATTTCATTAATCCCTAACCCCAATCTTTGACCCGGATTCAAGATGGCTGCTCCTTTTTCAGCATATTGTTGACAAATTCTTAACCACTCGAAGTGACTTTAAAACGCTCTCAAAAGCCTTGAAAACCAAGTAAAGAATGAATATTGGTAGTAATATAAGTATAAACCAGAAATATGTAACCTACCATGGCTTCCATCAGCTGGCCAGACATAATTATTTACCTTACTTTCACCAAAAATCCGTTTGACTTACAATAAAGCGATTAAACGGCAATAAACCCCGGTCCCGCAACACTCATCAATAAAGCTATAACGCTAAAGAAAACCAAACCGTGGCGGGTGAAATCCCAAAAGGCACTTTATTCGACAATTAGGTCACTACGTAAGGTATAGGAGTGTATTATTTCATACTCTGATTAGTGCACTTATGTAGGGACAAAGCAGAGTTTGGGATTTGACCAAGATTTCATGATAAAAGCCTGTTGAGGTGGCTAAGTTTGACGTTGTTACTGTTTAAAAAGTAGGCGTTGAAGGCAAATAAAGTCTGTGAGAAAGGCGTTAACTAAAAAAAAAACATCAAACAATTTTTGACCCATTGCTTTACGCTTGAAAGGTGCCAAAAGTATTTAAATGTTTTTTTTGTTTAATATTTAAATGATACACGCCACATTAAAGGCAATTCCTTTTTTTCTTGTAGTGCAGGCTTTTAACACCTAATGTCTATTGCATGCTTTCGCCAGCAGGTTGTGCTAAAGTGCTGTAAAAGCGCTACAAAAATGGCGCTTCTAAGGGTCGTTGCCATGACTCCCACTGTCTCCTGGGGCAGCTGTGTATCCATGGAGACAGCTCTGTCCAGTGCACTGTCCAGCAATTGTTGACCTCAGAAGGTGACCCTTGGCCCAAGGGTCAGTGGAAGAGGTCAGAGGGTCAGCGCTGGCCAGAGGGCACTGGGCACTTGGATGATTGGCTATCCTCTTAACTCGCTGAAGCCTCATCTAAATGATTGGAACACTAAGCAATTTGCCAAGCTGCAGAGAACCTGTCTAACTCACAAAAGCAGAAACCTGTAATGCTGTTTTTTATGCATGCATAAATATCTAGGTTGTGTTTGGCGCCTTTTCTGCATGAATATGTTTCATAAGAGAAGAAAGCATTAATAATTTAGTATATTTCTTACACCAAAGGTCACTTGACAGAGACAAAAGATGCTTAACATTCCGCAGATATAAAATAATAAATCTCGGCAAGGACACAGATTGCGAATGCATTAATTTCTGATATGGATTAGACACTATTCATAACCGTACAGTATGTTCGCACACATGGTCTTCCTCCTATCAAGCAAACACAGACAGCCTGCCAAGCGCATTTCAAAATGGCACCTACAGTGAGTGGAGTGTCCATCCCTGAGGGGGTGTGTATATCATTATGGATGGTAAAAGTCACGTGACCGAAGCCTTCTTCCTTCCAATAATTTATGCCTGTGGCAGATGGCTTGTCAATATCAATATATTAATTTAAAGGCGGACCGTGCTCTGGAGAGAGCCGTGTGTTAGAGCTCGGAGATGGAGGAGGACGAGGGCAAAGAAAGGAGATGGAGAGAAATGGAGAAAAAAATGAACGAACAAAGAATGCCATTTAAGATAATAATAATAATAATAATAATAATACAAGAAAATGAAATTTGAATGGTTTGTGTTTCGTGGTGTGATTACAGATTAATAATGCTAACCAAAGAGATGGTCAATAACTTAACAACCGAAGGCTGCGGGGTGATTTTAAGAATTTCAAGCAGCCGCTCATGACTAAACTGTAGTGTTTATATGCTTAGTAAGCTCAACACTACACCCTGAGTGCCTGCGGGCTCATTATGGCAATTCATGATTGAATTCTTGATCTTTCTCACATAGTCAGTAGGCTAATGTCAATACAGTCCCTGTGTTACGAACAGGCCCGTGCACTTGAGGGGACTCGCACTGTTTTTATGGCGCACTTCCTGATAACGTGACAGAATTGAGAAATACTGATTTGACAGTAAAATTTTAGAGCTGAGTATCGAGCATGTGTGATTTATAGGTAAGTACCCCGTTATTTAAAATAAGGGTTAATACTCCTTGAACCCTTTTGACCCCGAGCTAAAACACTTTCTTTGAAGCGCTGATAAACCATTTCCCACTTGTGACAGATCATAAACATAGCCATCCGGCTCGATAGCAAGCGCTTACGTAATCCTCCTCCTGGACATTTTTACACAAGCTGTATACCTTTGACCACTTTTCTCTTTCACCCTTGACCTCCGAACCTTGGGTTCACAGGTCTATTTGGGGAGAGATGGCCAAAGTGAGAGGGTCATCCTGCTGTTCAGTGATAGTGATTGATTTCATAAAGTGCTTCCTTACTGTTGTACAGACTCCTGCAGCATCCCAGGGTTTTGAGTTAAGAATAGTGAGAGAAAGAAGCTATTGGAAAAGAAAGAGAGAAGAGGGAAATCTTGATGGATGGATGGATGGATGGATGGATGGATGGACTGCTCGGAGAAGTGCAGCATAGTTATGATCATATGTTTTCTCCTGTCAAAAAGCGATACATTTCAGCAGGGATGAAAAATGTCTTTCCATTGCTCTGATTTAATTTTACAGAGACACTGACTTGCGTTAAAGTCGAAGGCTCGTGAGAGGACTTGAAATAAAGTAACTAAAAATCAAATAAAATATGTCCACCATAAAGGTTAAAGATAGGAGTTGTTTTGTTTAGGACAGATACAATGGAAGTGCTCTTAGGATCAGAATGTTAAAAAGATGATCAGAGTGATGCGACTAAGAAGCCACATGACCTGTGACCTCTGGCATATGGCCAGGACACTCATGATAAATGCAAAATGTAAAATTGGATATGACAATGTTGGACAACGAAATACCAAACACATAGCTTATACTGGATCTATCTAGGATTTTATATGTATAAATAAATAAATAAATAAATAAATATATAA